>CM060901.1:1171429633-1172029633 GCA_030737815.1 Allium fistulosum
CTAAGGTAAGTCCAAAGCAGATGTTAGCATTAACATTTCAGACAAATGATATAGAGTTAAACTGTCCATCCTAAGGTTAGGTCCAAGGGAGAGGTCAGCGTTAGCATTCATCAGACGACTTATGCTAGAATCCATGGAGAGGTTCGTAAACTGTTTGAGATGCTAAAATCCATGGAGAGATTTATGATCTGTTCGAGTGATAAAGACTCATGCATTGGAATGCTGAATGTGACTTCATCATTGGTAATGACAGAAGACGGAGTAGGATGCACGGCCAGAGGGTTTAGCTAACCTAATGGTATATCAACTCCATATCTAGAGATACTTATCGATGTTGTTGGCGGAGTTAATTATATTTGGCATCACTTGTTTGAGAACGGGCTAGTTGTGTTTATCTTATGGTTTATTTTATCTAGAGATATACGACACTCAAAATGTAGCTTTTTATCCTTGTCATGGAGGCCGGCCTCGATGTACTGAGGAGCCCTCCATAGAAATCCATATATACCTTAACGGTTTTAGTTGTACTTCTAATATTGTTGTGCTATGAGATGCATGCAGCACAACTAGTTTCTAAGGTCCCCATGTCTTGCTCAAAAAAATTCATATGCATTGGAATTGTGGATTTTGAGGTATCAATTGCTTTCTATAGGAATGCTCTCACACCTTGAAACATGCCGACCCCTATTGTTGGTGCTAATTTATGATGATTCCTCTTGTATGTTGAACCTTATTTCGTGCTTCGAACATTCTGCCTTTCATATCTATCAAGTCCATTCAACCTTGACTTCATGCTACCATCTGTATTTGACTTCTAGGTCCCACAATCATCACTTTGGAGTCATCGGCCTAGATGGCAGTCGAATCTAGCTTGTGCAATTAGTTCTATATGCCGAATTAAAATACTAGGTAACAATTGCCTCCCCCAAAGTACGACTTGTAATGAACATGACGTGCTTTGAATCGAAGCAAGTTAGAATCGTTGAAAAGAAATCCGTCCAGTTTTCTGAATAATGGCTATCCCTCTGCCTAACTATTCTCCCGAAGTGTTGCATCTCTTTTTGATTGTCACGACGCCTGGTCGATTTCCAATAGTATAAATCCAAGGTTGTATTCTATTAGTTGATATATGAGTCTAGTTTCACGAGACTAATTAGCTTTAGTTATTTAGTACAGCCTTGAAATTGAAAGCTTCAGGTTTGATTTCAATTTCTGTCGATTTCATAAATTGATCCTTTAAGTCACATACGTGCAACATTCTTGTTGTTGGCTCCCGGACACGTTCATATGTCCATGGGTCGTCGCCAATTTTCATTGCATTTTGTATGTAAGTTCTTTGAATTACCTCTATGCCTAAGTTTATTTGCGAGCACGTTCATAGCCGATCCCTCTTTTTTCTCCTTATTTTTAGGTATTTATAGGGATCAGCATATGTATAGCCGATCCCTCTTCATCCTTTCATTATGCTTACAGGGACCGATACCTTTTATACCGAACCCTCTCTCCTTGCTTCGAGTGCCGACCCCTCTTCCTTATATAAGCTAACATCCCTCCTTCCCATCCTTTACATATCTAACATTTCTAACTACTTTCCATTCACATCCTTAAGACCGAACCCTCTTTTACCTCTGAAAAACCCAAACCCTTCATTCCCTACTAAATATTGCCTTCGTCCACACATTAACCTTTCGATCTAGCTTTAGATTGTCACCTCACCTCCCATTCAAACCATAATCCAACCTTTCTCCCCGAATCGCTCGTCTTTGATTTTTAATTTATGATGAAATGTTGGATTCTACGTTGCTGGCGACGAGGGTGAAGTTCAAGTCAATGTTGAAATGATGGCCGAGGTTGCCTAGAAGAGGGGATAAGTGGGATTTGATAGGGTTTGGCAAAGCAAAGAAGAGGAGGAAGAAGAAGTGAGTGCACAACAAAGGGTTCGGTTGCATAGGAAAAGAAGATGGCAGGTTGGGTAGAGGAGGGATCGGTAGAAACTTGATTGGAGGAAGGGATCGGTGGAGTGGGCTAATGTGGAAGTATCGGTATTGGAAGTTTTGTGTAAGGTTGAAAATAGTAAGTGGAGGGATCAGCATAAATGGTTAGCGTGGTGGGATCAACATTTTCTGTTAAAGGAAAGGGATCGACATCTTTTGTTTGGAGAGAGGGATCGGTCGTAATGCTCTGGGATAAGGATCGACAAATATGGATCGGCATGTAGGGGTCGGTATATAGGGATCGACATGTACTTGGCTAATTCTTAGGGTTAGTTAAACTCGAAAACCAATCCATAATCACTTGTTTGAGCAATCAAAACCAATCCCATCTCAATGAACTTGAACATATGACAACGATGAACAACAGGACTTGCATATTCACTATTGAACTCGAGATTGAACGATCAAATCCTTGGGACTTAGAACATGAACTAAATCTTAACACATGGACTTGAATAATGGATTTCACACTTTGATATGCCGATAGTCGATCCCAAAGCTTACACAACCAATTATTCTCTTTGCCAGTTGAGACGGTCAGCGATGAAGGTCACTCTAGTTGGAATCCAAAGTCTCGCCATTTAACTTAGCTTTCTAAATTTAAGTTATTTATTTCTGCACTACACTACACTGCACCATATTGGCTTACACTTAGCATGGGGCAATAGGTAAACTTTTCTAATCTTGATTATCTACTGAGTATAGTTGACATGGACTGTAGACGTTCAGAGCGTCTAGATGTAATGTCTTCCGAACCTGCCTCGCAACATAGTAATCCCAAAGCTGAGTTGAGTTCCGCAAGCATATCTGGCACACTTTCCTTTGGTCATCAAACTGAACAAACGGAAGTTTCCGGCTCGTCAGCCAACCTTTTTTCTGATGTTCTCGTCCTCCTGGTGGTAGATATAAGTCCTGCCCCGACGTTGTGGAAGGCACTATACTCTTAGATAACCCGACAAATTCTCAAGCCTCCAGAATTAGTGAGGCAGCCCTTCGCAGACTGTGTTCCAAGCACGGAATTCCATTTGAAGACGTCCTGGCTCCTTCGATAAGTGACAGAGCTCACTTGCCCCCAGAGGGGTACACAGCATGCAACAAATTCATGTGCTGGACCAGATGTGTGTCGCCCTTTAATTCTTTCATCCAGGAGATGCTAAAATATCTCAAAATAGCCCCCACTAAGCTTAACCCAAACAGTTATGCCTTTCTCCATGGCACTTTCTTATTATTCATGAGCTTTCTATTCAACTCGCCAACTCCTGAGGACATAAGGTTTATTTACAATTTTAAACGACGGTCAGGAAGTCCTTCCTATGTTTTCCTCGAGCCTTCACCCAACAATCAAGTCTTAATTGGTGCTTGGAACAAACTCACCCTTTTTAAACACGAATGGTTCTACGTATAATGTCCACCTAGCTTTGCAAGGCGATGGTTAGAAGGATGTAAGTGTCATCTTCCCAAATTCCTTAATCCAAGTCATATTCTTAATCAACTAACATTCTGAATATATACAAGTGTCCACCCGCATCCAATGAGTGGTAGTTTTTCAAGAGCAATTTCTGCAATTCGCGCAACCACGGTCGAAAACAGGGACATTAGACCCCTCGTAACCGACATGTGGTTATCTTTATTCGGACTACCGGAAGAAGGCCACAGCATTGGGCTTCCTGGAAGTGCTGCATTACCAAGAAATTTTATATAAGAAGAAGAGGATATCAATAACCCTGTCGTGCCCCCAGTTGAGGGTACTCGGGATAACGCTAAAGAAGGCAAAATTAGGGGTGCCCAGACCATCGAGCCCGACGACACTGATGAAGGCCCAGGCAAGGCGCCAGTGGTCGGACTGTCATAAGGCGCACAACCTCATACGCCAGCTAAGAGAAGAAGGAAGCTTGCATATAAGCTTCACAGGAGAAAAACTGCTAAGGATCCAGAGTTCGTTATCACTTTTATCGAAGAAGAGTCATCTTCCCAACATTTAGAAAGCTCGATGAAAGGGTTTTCAAATCTCCAAATCCCTGATGACATCATGGCTTATGACTTTCCCAACATCAAAATTGATGGGCTCAATTCTCCTACCAAAAGTGGTGACGGCATTCTTCCTACCAATAAAGGAGAGAAAACTCCCATGAGCAAGGCTGCAACAACCAGTCTGTTGGGGGGGACACTAGGACACTCATAATCACGTGCACTTTACCACATAATTTTTATCTATCTTTTATGCAATGGTAACTTATACTCTGGTATTTGGTTTTTTGCAGGCACGATGTCTCAATCTTAAGCTTTTGATTACTTGAGGGGCTCCTCGATGCAATATGGATCCAAACGTGATTCAAAAGCGAGTAGGCATAGAGAGAGGGATGACGACCGAGAAAGAAGTCGTCGTTCGAGGGAATCTTCCTCTTCCAAGCATAAGTCCCGGTCTCGGTCATCCTATAAGGAAGCTCAACCTAATCTTCCTTTGTACAATGGCGATCAGGCCTTTTTCCATGGTCCCCAAGTTGCCATACCACCTGAGCAGTACTCCGGTTCCTCTAGCTCCAAGCAGTCCCGTGACCACAGGTCAAGCAAACGTCCAATCATTACTTCTGATCCATCTTTGCCGGTTGCGACTCCTAAAGCTTCTACAGTAGAGAAATTGGCCGAACTTAAGGTCATTTTCCTAAAGATTTGTTTTGACGGGCTTAAGTCCCTCCCCTCCATTCATTCAATCCCAAGGAACATTAAGGCAAGTTCTCTCGCATGCGTCAATGACGTTTTTGTTCAACATGAATCGTTCCAGCACTTAGCAGAGAAGATTTCTAAGGTATCTATTGAGCTACAGCATGAAATCGAACGATAAAGATATAATCAAACACTAAGACACTAAGATCTCGGACTTGATGGTAAAACTAATCGAGGTAGAAAAATGTGCCAAGGAAATATATGAGTTGTTGAGTCATCTAGAGGCTGCCCACAAAAAGGAACTTGATGTCGATTTCAACCGCAGCGGTGCACTTACCTTGTAAAAATATAATTTGTAAAAGGAGAAAAATATTTTGGCCTATCGAGTTGAGGAGCTCAAAGAACTTCTTAAGAAGGAGAGGGAAGAGAAAATCGAAGCTCAAGAAGAATCGCAAAGATATTGCAGAGAGGTTGTTGAGGCCCAGACTTTGAAGATTAAGCTTGACGAACAACTTGCTCAAATTGAAGTCCTCAAAGAAGAGGCGAGGGAAGCGGGCTGTAGTGAGATGAGAGAACATCTCGAGGCCTAGGTAGAGGATGCTAAGGAAGCTGGTCGGAATGAAATCAATGACATGTTTGATCCCCTGATCATTGAATACAATGCTAAAGTCTTTCTCCATCGTGATCTGAGCTTTCTTGGTGAGGGTTATCTTAAGTCGCTTACCGTAGCCTACGAGACTCCGATATTTCAGCATTCTAGCACCTTCCTACAAAGGAAAGAATATCGTCGAGTCTTTGGAATCTAATCTCAAGGGCCCCTCTTCTTTTCAAGCAGCCAAAGCATCGGTTTCTTTCGACCTAGGACAACCTGAGCTACGATCCGAAAAAACCTGGTTATCAATCTAAAGTGCTGACCCATATTCTAGAAGGGAGCATTTCGACGACAACTGAGAGTAAGCCGGACACAGGTATTCCACTTTACTCTCCACTTTTCGAGAGGTTTCAGTCTCCATGCCCAATAATCATGGGCTTACCTTCTTATTTCCACAAATTCGTAGGTCTTCTGGGTCCCAGTCAAACTCCTAAAAGCGATGCCAACGTGGAGCAACAATTGAATCTATTGAGATTCTGGAGGCCACCGATGCTCCAGGGCTCGATGCTCAAGTTATCGAAGCACTCGATAATGATAAAGCTAAAGATCTGTTGCCATTAGATGAATTTGATGATGTTGTGATCATCGGCATCACTAAACACACCGATGAGCTCAACTTAAAGGAGCGCATCGAGAGGGGGGAGTTATTGAAGAAACAAGCCAAGGCTGAACCCATCAATGTAGATATCGAAGATCCAAATCTCGTCCCATTACAAGTCATGCACTTGGCGGGTCAATTTCCCAAAAACACCCTCCTACTCTTGAAAGCTCTCCCGCCAAAGGTGGTAAAGGATCGAGGAAAAGGACAGGCGAAAGCTTGGGTGGCACTACTCCTGAAAATCCAAAAAAAAGAGAAGACAAAAGAAATAGCCGTCACTTCGACTCTGTTTGTACATAACCTATATACTTGTTTTCCTTTTTGTTGGCCATGATTGTACGAGACCAGCCCTCGTTTTTCGAATAAACTCGTATCACAATTTTGAAGCTTATTATATGCAAATAATTTTTTTTTTGTTTCCAGTTGAACTCTCATGCGAATTTTTACCTAAGTAGTTGAGTTATTGCATTCCATTCAATGTACTTGTAATTTGTTGCTCGTTGATTCAGATAACAATCTGTTAATTCTGTCCCAAGGCCTCCACATGGTCGTGGCCCTGAGTCAAAGCAAACACGAGACTCGTGCCCTGGTGTTGCGATGTTGGATTCAGCGGTTTGAGTGATTATACTTCTGCCTCCAGTTTTAGGTTAGCGGAGTTAGACAGTGGATGGTCGAACTCCGTCCTTAGCGAGTTTATACTCCTCCTGTCAGTTTCGGCCCGGATTTTATGGCATAGTGAATGGTCGAACCACAGTCATCTATTTGTTTATACTTATATATGCACTTTGGGGATACGAGTTAGTTAGTGGGTGGTCGAACCGCATCCAACTTGTGTTTATACTCCAGTCCGCACTATGGGGATAAGAGTTAGTTTGGAAAATAGTCGGATCGTACTTTCCTTAATTGACTGATTTGCCTCAAGGTCTAGGGGATTGACTTAGCGAGCGATTGGTTGCATCACGATCGCTTTTGATTCAAGAACGTCCCATCTCTTGGTGGGATTAATATGGTTATCAGATGGTCGAGTCTCATCCATCCTCATTACGTGCTCCGCCCATCGGGTTGTAAACGTGGGTCGTCAAATGAACAGTCGGACCATTCTCATTTCGTTTAATTCAATCATGAACTTATGTACTCGGCTTGCTCCAAACTATGGGAACCTACTCGGACATGTTAATACTAGTCGGTCTAGTATCGTAACTAATATGTACTGTCACAGCAAACACAGATATGAAGGAAATTCAAAACTTTATTTGCTAAACGGAAAGAAATGACATAATTTATCTTATTACATACGAGAGAGGGCAGACGGCGAGAGCAAGGGCATATTTGGTATTTCAAAAAGACACGGTTGAAATCTATTCAATGATTCTCATTATTAGCAGTAGAGATTTGGAAAAAAATGCTAAAGCAAATCTTGAAACCGAATAAAACTAAATGGAAAAGAAATAAACTAGGTGAAATAGCATCAAAAATGCTCGTTATTCCACGCCCTTGGGAGTGTGATGCCATCAACAGTCGCTAGCTTGAAAATTTCCTATCCAAGCCTTTGTTCAATGACGTATGGTCCTTCCTAAGTAGGATTCATATGCGATGGGGCAAGAAAAACCTGTTTCAAGATGAGATTGCTGATTTCAAAGGTTCTAGGTCGGACTTTGGTGTTGTAGGATCGGGCGACTCGGTACCGGTGTGTAGCTGCCCTCAAATCAGCTTCTTCGTGCTTCTCATCTATAAAGTCTAGAGATTCCAAAAGGAGATCTTTATTCATTCTGGGTTCATAGTGGGTCACTCAATGAGAAGCAACTTCGAGCTCAACAGGAATAACGGCTTCGAAATCATAAGCAAGGGTGAGTGGAGTGTGACCAGTCGCGAACTTGTAGGTAGTCCTATAAGCCCATAGTGCTGCTGAGAGTTCATCCACCTACTTGTCTCTAGCCTTTTTCGAAACGCTTCTGCAGAATGGATTTTATTATTTTGTTCACAGCTTTAACTTGCTTAATCACTTGAGGGTGAACGACTGCTGCAAATCTCTTTTCAATACGATGCCGACGACAAAAGTCATTGAATTCAGCACTGTAGAATTGAGTTCCATTATCTGCAACAATAGTTCGTGGAAGACCAAAACAATAGATGATGTTCCGGACAATGAAGTTGATTACTTTCTTCATTGTGATCGTAGCTAATGGTTCCGCTTCGGCCCATTTGGGGAAGTAGTCAACTGTGATGATGGTGTACTTCGCACCACTTTTAGAGATCGGTAAGGAATCGATAATATCTATGCTGCATATAGATAACGACCATGGACTGACCATTTGTGTAATTTCCATCGGCGAAGCTCTTAGAACTTCTGCATATATCTGGCACTTGTCACATCGCCTTACATAATCAATAGCGTCTTGATTGACAATTGGCCAATAATACCCGTAAGTATTTTCTTTGCTAGAGTTTGCCCCCTGGTGTGATCGCCACATTCTCCTTCATGAATTTCCTTTAGGACACGTTTTATTTCATCTGAGCGATACACCAGTGCAGGGAAATGGAAAAACCCTTTCTGTACATAACTCCTTCCTGTATGATATATCGTGAAGCTTTACGAAGGACTTGTCACTTTTCATTCTTTTGTTTGGGAAGAACTCCCTATAGCAAGTAATCTTTAATTAGAGTCATCCACGACTCCTTTTCAGGCTCTGTCCCTAGTTATCGGTCGATTTCCATTGGGTTTATGCTTGGAGCATTTAATACTTCGACTGGAACCAAGCCCATCTATTGTGCGTCCTCGGTGCTAGCAAACTTTGACAATGAATCGGCCTCTCTGTTTTGATTCCGAGGAATGTGCATAATGTCATACTACTTAAAGTCAGTCAACAACTCTTGGACTTGGGTAAGGTATGGAGTAAGCTGTTGTCCTTTAGTTTGGTAATCTCACTTGACTTCGTATACTATCAATTGTGAGTCATAAAAGATTTCAAGAGACTTTAACCCCAGTTCTCTGATGATTTTAAGTCCAGCAATCAGAGCCTCATTCTTAGCTTCATTGTTTGTTGCAAGAAAATCAAGCTTTAAAGCATAGCAAATTGGCCGATCTTCAGGAGTTACAAGCACAATGTCAGCTCCATAACAACGATCAATGGACACTCCATCCGTACGTATGGTAGGGGTTTCATTGATCTATGGGAAATCATCTTATGCAGTAAATTCTGCTATAAAATCCGCTAGTACCTGACCCTGGATAGCCCTCCAAGGAAGATAAGTAATGCTGAATTGGCTAAGCTCGATATTCCACTTGAGTAACCTTCCAGAGGTCTCAGGTCCCTGTAGGACCTGTCGTAATGGCTGGTCGGTGTAAACATTAATAGGATGTGCTTGGAAGTAAGGGAGAAGCTTTCATGATGCAATCAACAAGCAGTATGCCAGTTTCTATATCTTTGGATAGTTCCTTTCAGCCCCTGTCAATCACTTGCCAACGTAATAGATCGATCTCTGGATTCGATTCTGTTCATGAAGCAACGCGGCACTTATAGCAGGTACCGACATGGCTAAGTAAATATATAAATCTTCATGATCCACTAGCTTTCATAAGATAGGAGGTCTCTCTAAGTGGTTCACCAAAGCTTGAAATGCGTCTCTACAATCCTATGTCTATTCGAAATTCCTTTTTTCCTCTCTTGATCAAATCAAAGAAAGGAATGCATTTGTCGGTAGCTTTGGAAATAAATCAGCTTAGGGCAGCAACTTTCCCATTCAGGCTCTATACTTGTTTGATATTCTTCGGCACTTGGATATTGCAAATAGCTTGGATCTTCTTGGGATTACCTTCGATTCCACCGCATTAACGATGAAACCCAAGAACTTTCCTGATGCAATGCCAAAGGAACACTTCATAGGATTAATCTTCATCTTGTAATATTGGAGGATGTCGAACATTTCTAATAGGTCTCTAATGTGGTCGCTTAACTGTCATGAATTCACGAGATATCATCCACATACCTCCATTGTTTTTCTGATTTGATCTTTAAACATCTATTGACTAGGCGCTGGTAGGTCGCTCCTGCATTCTTTAGTCCAAATGGCATCATCACATAGCAATATAATCCAACATCGGTAATGAAACCGGTGTGCTCTTGATCGAGAATGTGCATTAGGATTTGGTTATATCTAGCATATGCGTTCATGAAAGATAGCAATTCGTGTCCCACGGTTGAGTCTACTAGTTAGTCGATCCTTGGAAGGGGAAAGCTGTCTTTTGGGCATGCCTTGTTCAAGTCCGAGTAATCAATGCATGTCCACCATTTCCCATTCGCCTTTCTCACAAGTACAGGATTAGATACCCACTTAGGGTAGAGGGCGTCATGAATAAATCCATTGCCTTTGAGTCTATCCACCTCTTCTTTAAGTGCAGAAGAACTCTCTGGATCCATGCCATGTCTTTATTGTTTCACCGTGATATGCCTCATGTCGATATTCAATGCATGGCTTGCAATGGCAGGCGAGATCACACACATGTCAGAGTGAGTTCAAGCGAACAAGTCGAGATTCTCTCGGAGAAATCCAGCAAGTTCTTTCATCATCGGGGGGCTAAGCTGCGATCCGATCTTTAGGACCCATGATGGGTCGTCGTGGCTAACTATGATGTCAATCGTCAACTCAGCCAGTTTAGCCTTAGTCTCTTCGGGCTCCTCCTCATCATCTCTCGGATCTATATCTTTATAGAACTGACTGTGGCGCCCGAGCCAAGGCTTAGGAGTTAGTTGTCAATCTTCAGTAGTTGGGATGCGGATTGACTTGCCCATACCATTACCTTTCTCCTTCCATTGAGCATTCCTTAACTCAGCTACATAGTAGGCACGTTCGGTCGCTTGATCACCATAAACAACCCCAACACCATTATCTATCGAGAACTTTAAAGTCAAACACCAAGAGCCAAGAGCTGCCCAAAACTCAGCTAGGGCCGGTCGGCCAAGAAAAGCGTTGTATGTAGAGTCAACATCCAAAACAACAAAAGGCAGAATCCGCACTCTCCTACGGTCACCTTATTCCAACTCTACAGGTAATTCAACATATCCAACAGCTTCAGTTGCAGCACCATTAAAGCCATAAATGCGGGCTTTAGACGGTTTCAAGTCCTCGGCTTCCATCCTCATCTGATCATAAGCTTTTCTGAAAACTATATTTACAAAACTTCCACGGTAAACCAATATCCTTCTCACTAAAGTAGGGTCGATCATGGCCAAAATGACCACTGGGTTGATCGTTGGAGCCTCCACCTTGTTTACATCTCTGTTTCTAAACACGATATCATCTGCCATTGTACGTTGCTATTTTTCCGGAGCTCCGTCTTCAGTATTTGAACAACATTTAAAATCCATATGCTTAATCAATAAAAGCGTAGTGCTCGATCTCATGCCAACTTTTATCAGCTAGATGCGGTCCTTCGACTATTGTACTGACTACTAATCTTCCACCAGTCCGCACAGGCTACTCAGCTCGGTGCAGTGCTTGTCCTCGATTGGGGTCGGATTCCCTTGTCCACCATCTTGTGGGGTTTTTACAAACTATTATAACTTTCATTCTCGAATCATCTTTTCGATAATATCCTGGAGATGTCTGCATTCATTGTAGGATCGATTTCACCCTAGAGGGGGGTTGAATAAGGTGATACTATTAATTATAAAAATTTAATGCGGAAGTATATAAAATAATTTCAACACAGATATAACAGAATAATAGCAGCACAGATAATAGCAAAACAATAAATGCAGAAATAGAACAACACAGATTTACCCAGCTTCGGCAAAACCCTGCCTACGTGCTGCCCCTAAGGTTTCTACTAGAAATTAAGTAGTCAGACGCTTACACATGTAAACTCGCAACACCTGCTACCGACTAACCTAACTCTACGCTCAAAACCCAGCCACAACTCAGCCATTGAGTTGCGAATTCTCGAACTACACCACCATAGTTCGTCCCCTAGTCACACGACTAGTAAAATACAAAAGTTTTAAAAAAAAATACAAAGTTAAAAACAAATTTAAAAAACAAAGCCCCTAATTATTAAATATTAAGCCCAATAAAGATTGTCGGCTCAAATATGTTCGATGATAAAAAATTATCCCCTTTCTCCTTTTACATTGTCGGCCATGTCTTCTTTTATTTGTGATAATGGCTGCTCCTTTTGTTGCTCGTTCATTCCGAAATCAGGGCTTTGCTGAGGTAGCCGACTTCGTTGATCGATCGAGTGAAGGTATTCGCATTTCCAGCTTTGACGATCGACCGTTTCTTCGATTAGCACACGGCTCCTTCTCGAGTTCACTTGAATTTGTACGTGATTTCCCTTTTTGCTTTTCTGGTTGATTTGCTTTGAACTCAATTGATTTCCAAGCCGATGATGATTATGGGTTAAAATAGGGTTTATTTCCCTAAATTTCATTCGTATATTTTATACGAATTCGTCTGATAATTTCAAGCTCGGCCACTCGATTTTGATTGAATGCTGTGATTTGAAATGACTTGTTCAATTCATACAATTTGTTGCTTGATTCTTACGGCTTCGATTTCTGACTTGTTCGACTTCGTATAATTTCGATTACTTGATTAACACAATGTTGATTAATTTGACCTTGCTTGATTCTTTATCTTGGTTACCACGGCTTTGTGAATTTGAACTTGGATTTTGTTCCGTTCTTTATGCTGTCGACTTTGGCCATTTGCGTTAAACTGGACCTGTTCGATTTTTACTTGCCTTGGTCACCACGGCTTTGCATTTGCTTTGACTTCGGCCATTTGAGACTGCTGTACCGTGATTTTTGAACTCATCTGCATTTTTAGCTTGTTCGTAATATTGCTTACTGCTAGTTACCGAGTTACTCTGTTACTTGCCGACCATTTTGAACCACTACACTATTCTGTCTCACTGCCATGTTGATGTTGCACTTGTGCTTGAAGTCTGTAGCTTGGTTACTTGTTGTTCATGTAGATATGTACTTGTTTAGACTTCATGTAGGTTTGGTTGCCAGGTCTAGTTGCTGTTTTGTACTGGTGCACTTGATTTGAGCTTGCATCGTGGTCTCGGTCAAGTCTGGTGCTTGAATTTGGTCTGCACTTCCACATGAGTTCATGTTGAAACTTGTTTCCATTGTGCCAGGCTTGCTTTGTTTTGGTCTTGGCCATTCACTTGTTAAGGATGCTGCTGCTTCAAGCCTTTGAGTTACTTGTCCATTTTGTTGTGTATAATTGAGTCTTTTTGAACTCCCCTTGGTTCTGGTTACATGTTGTACATATATGCTAACATATACTTATATGCATTGTTTGGTCTTAAGTCATATGCATGTTCACTACTGTTGCATTGATTTTGTACATATTGTCTTTGAGTCTGAGTACATTTGTGTTTTGATCCATTGATGGTGATGATGTCTGGTTTTGGATTCTTTGTTTCTTGTGCATCGAGTCACTTGTACTTAACAGTTTTGTATTGCACCTGAGTTGAATCCAGCTTATAGCTCGGGTTTGACCTTGTGCTAATATCGTGACTTTATTTGTATTTCACTTGAGTTGAACCCGGCTTTTGATTTGGGTTTGACCTTGTGCTCACCTGTCCCTGCAATTTTATCAAGTGTATATTGGTGTGCATGGCCTTGTGGCATGTATAGTGATACACTGTGCATGTCACAAGCTGCTCGTGTAAGATGAATTCAAAAATGAATATGATGATGAACAACCGAAATAACTAAGGCAACTAACGTTTTCAAAATACACATTTTATTTTACACTGCACAAATATTTCTTTTTCAGTTTTACTCCGTTAGTGTGTATTTTGCAGATAACTCAGATGCTGGATTCAGACCGGAATAGAGTTGAAGAACAATTATGAGTGAACGAGTGATATGTAGTGAGGTGCAAATGTAGATTGAAAATTGTGATGTAATCAAATTTGTATTGTAATCAAAGATTGTATATATATAGTGAGAGCTCAAATTTGTACTATTCAAAATTGCAATAAAATATTTGTTTGAATAAAATATCTGTTTGAATTTAAATTCTGTATTATTTATTTTATTCAGTAAATATTTATTTAATTATGTGAAAAATAAAATAGTACATTAACAAATACATTTAAATGAATATATATATATATATATATATATGTTACCATCATCAAACAAAAATCATATACTAGCATATTCAATAATCTCCCTCGTTTGATGATACCAAACATATATTTAAGATTTTGAATTTATTAAATGTATTTGATTATTCAATTTGCTCCCCCTATTTGAATGCTTCCTCTCTACACAAAGCTCCCCCTTCATATATGCATGAAAATAAATATTCAAATGATCCTAGATGCAAATAGAAAATATTTGACCTTTATTTGCCAAAATCTTAACTTTTCTCTTCCCCTTTTGTTATCAGCAAAAGAGTAATAGTGTTAGAAAAATAGAGATAAAGTGATAGACATTAATACAATATTAATACTCAATCGGGTATAAATATTAAATTTCAATAAAAAATCAAACAAAAATCATAAATACTCTGTTAGGTGCATATTCCACTTTAGAATGATAGGAATGATGTCATCACATAAAACCATATAGTTGTGTCTATTTTTGGTATATTTTTATCAGGAATTTGAATATCTACTAACCATGCATAACCATTAGGACTTTTAAAAAAGATTAGTAGTATTCCCAATTTTTACAAAAAAAGAAGAATTTCAAGCATCTTTTAACCACGCATAACCGTGAGGACTTTTAAATGGGATTATAATCAACTTGTCTATTTAATTAATCAATTTTGATATACGTTCCACACATGCATAATCGTGAGGACTTTTAAATAAGCATGGAAGCACACAACCAAAAATTCCAAGTAATTCACCCATACATAACCGTGAGGACTTTTAAACGAGAGTGAATACTTTGGGTGTTTTTATTGCTAAAAAATATAATAAATTGAAAAACGAATAATTTTCCCATTTAAAATACCACTCATTGAGATACTATATTGGATTATGATGAGTGATGGGCGTTAGAAATATGATAGAAATAGAAATGGTTGTGGAATTTTTACCCACAAAAAGTTTTATAACTCTTGTTTAAATCTCTAAAGAAATTTACTAATTATACTGTCTCAAGTTATAATATATGATTAATATCAACACTCGTCACTTTTTCAATCACTATTTATCTTTTCGATAATCAGTAGGGAGTCAGATTAGTTAATGTAGTCATTTAAGATCAAATCCAAAAATAAATTTAAAATCAAATTTTCTAAAATAACTAATCTGAAACAAGATCAACAAAAGCGATTTTCTGGAAGGGGTTTTATAAGAAAAAATGTCTGCTATTTGAAAATTATTTCAAGTGAAAAATATGCAGATATTTTCTTTGAAAAACGATGCAGCTACTGAATGTCTCAACATAAATCACGTTCCCTAGTAATTTTTCTATCAACTAGATTACCAGTGTAATATGCATCTGAATTTCTCCTAGAGTCAAGATTATCATTAGTTGGATGTTATAGACCAGACGTGAAGTGTGCAACAAAATATCTTGAAAACATTTTTAACAGCTTTTAAATGAAATTGAATTGAATTTGAATTGAAATTGTGCAAATAAACAGACAGTGACCATAGTGCCAGATAAAATAAACAAATATATCCACTTGTATCATGAGTAAGCAGCAATCAATAAAACACCATCATTAGTCCAAACACATCTATATGAACTAATTCAAAGTCTTTAGAAATACTTATAGTATTCTCAGCATAAAAATATAATTGGCCAACAATTTTGAAAAAGTCAGAATCCAAATCAACATTCGTTACTTTATCACATAACTGGCTGATTTAATTCAGATTTTAGTGTAGATTTTCACATTTAACAAATCATTCAAGATGAATATACCATTACCTGTTTTACCTTTGTCGATAATTTTTCATTGTTGTCCATTGTGATTCTACCACCTTTATACTAGGCTAAGGAACTTTAGTTTGTCGCCTATTGTGTGCCCAGAACAGCCAGAATCCAGGTAACACTGTTGTTGTTCCTTAGCCTGCCACCACACCTACACGATAAAAGATTTTTGTGACCTATTTGTTTTTATAGGTCCATTGTTGTTAGTGGCAAAAGATTTTGAAAATTAATTTTGTGGAGACCCAAAACTATTTATATATGTTCCTTTTCGGCACCCAAATTTGTTTAACTTTGAGGGATTTTATATTGGGGCATTTCACCAGAAGGACAAACTTTGCAGTCCAATTAGTTTCTAGGACATACATTCAAAGAAATTACTTTCAAGGCCAAAGTCAGCAGAATAATTACTTTCAAGGACAAAATCAGCAGTAAAATTACTTTTAAGGACATAATTTCATAGGTTTTTAGGCCCTAGAAACTAATTATTTTACGTTTTGTCCTTGAAAGTAATTATTTCAGTTGTGTGTCCTAGAAACTAATTCCACTTGCTAAAGAGACCCTTGTGGCTAATTTCCACTTTTATATTTGTGCCTTTTGGAACCCAAATTGGAATGGTTTTCACATGTTTGGGTCTATACCAACAATTATTTTGATTGTGACCAAATTTTCTACAAATTGTGCACATGGAATTGACTTGTTTAATTTCGTTTCTAACACGTTCAGATTGATTATACCCAAGTCCTTGTCTAACAGTATTAATAGTTTGTTTCCCTAATAGCATATTTAACGATCTGTCACTTTTTGAAAATTTTCCTAAAGTCGTAGACAGTTGTTGGACTTGTGTTTTGAGAGATTCATTTTCATTTAATAATTGTGTGCACTTTTTAATAGCTTTCTCTCCTCGTATTTTCACTTTCTTTCAAAATCAGAATTTCGTTTTCAAGCGATTTAATTTTAATTTCTGATTTTTTAAATTTCTTCTTCAAATGTTGGACACTTATCACACTTAGGGCTCTTGTTTTGATATTTTGTAACTAATTGATCAAGCTGTTTATTTAAATCTATCAAAGTATCTCTTTGTGATTCAAGTTTAGCGTATTTCTCCCTAAGTCGTTCAAAACAGCCATTTACTTCGTGAAAATATATAAGCAACTCTGAATGAGTAAGTTTTGATACCTCGCTTGGCTCGTCGTCATCATCACTGTCAGTTATATCACCTCGAAGGCACAGATCTGCTTTTGCGCTCTCACTGCCAGTGCTTTTATCATCCTCATCTGTTTCATCTCAAGTGGCTGCAAAACTTCTCCTTTTCTGTTTCTTTCCGTGGCTGATCAATTCTGTGGACAATTGGGCTTGATATGACCGGGTTTGTTGCACTTGTGATAAATGATCTCTTGCTCGTCTGAGTTTTCTAGTGCTTTGGCTATTTTGCTTTTCAATTGTTGATTTAGAGCTGGATTCCGTATTTGCGGTTCCACTTTTTGAATCCTTTTATTAGTAGTGCCAGCTCAGTTGCTCCATCGTCGTCGTCGTCACTTTCTATTGTTCCTTTGAGAGCTATCGATTTCTTTCGTGTATCACCTCCTTCGCGTTCTTCCTTGAATTTCATTTCTAGCTCATAAGTGGTGAGATTTCCGATGAGCTCTTCAACTTTGATCTGCTTCAAATCCTTTGATTCTTGAATGACTGTAACTTTCGCTTCAAATCTTCGTGGAAGGACTCTGAGGATTTTTCAGACTATTTCCAACTATGTGTATGATTTTTCGAGAGCTTTTGATTTGTATATAATATTAGAAAGTCGTCCGTACATCTCTTTGACATTTTCTTCCTTGGCCATTGTGAAATTCTCGTATTCGCTACACAGCATGGCAAGGCGAGATTCCTTTACTTGAGATGTTCCTTCATGAGTCACTTCGAGTGTGTGCCATATTTCCTGCGCAGTTAGACAATGTAAGACACGATTAAATTCAATTTGATCCAATGAACAAATAATAGAATTCATAGCTTTAGCATTAGCATTCTGTAGTCTATTTTTTAGATCTGTCCATTGATCCATCGGTTTATCTATTTCCTCGTTATCTACCATTATAGTTGGGGTCCTATAACCCGTCTCAACAATATTCCAAGCATCAATGGTTTTCTGAAAGATTTTCATTCTATTTTTCTAGTAAGCATATTCACCATTGAACATTGGTGGTCTAACTATGGACTGACCCTCAGCAAAAGCATTATTGAAAGAAGCCATTTAAAAATTCAGATTTGTAACACAAAAATTGGTTTTTGAAAAATCAAAATTTTAAAACAAAAATGGCTTTTGTTCCTATCGATTTCACCATAGAGGGGGGGGGGTGAATAGGGTGATACTGTTAATTATAAAAATTTAATGTGGAAGTATATAAAATAATTTCAATACAGATATAGCAGAATAATATAAGCACATATAATAGCAGAATAATAAATGCAGAAATAGAACAATATGGATTTACCCTGCTTCGGCAAAACCCTGCCTACGTGCTGCCCCCAAGGTTTCTACTAGAAATTAAGTAGTCAGACGCTTACACACGTAAACTCGCGACACCGGCTACTAACTAACCTAACTCTACGCTCAAAACCCTGCCACAACTCAACCACCGAGTTGCGAATTCTCGAACTACACCATGGTAGTTCGTCCCTTAGCCACATGACTAGTAAAATACGAAAGTTTAAAAAGAAATACAAAGTAAAATACAAATTTAAAAAACAAAGCCCTTAGTTATTAAATATTAAGCCCAATAAAGATTGTCGGCCCAAATATGTTCGGTGATAAAAAATTATCCCCTTTCTCCTTTTACACTATCGGTCGTGTCTTCTTTTATTTGTGATAATGGCTGCTCCTTTTGTTGCTCGTTCGTTCTGAAATCCGGGCTTTGCTAATTTGAGGTAGCCGACTTCGTTGATCGATCGAGTGAATGTATTCGTGTTTCCAGCTTTAACGATCGATCGTTTCTTCAATTATCACATGGCTCCTTCTCGAGTTCACTTGAATTTGTACGTGATTTCCCTTTTTGCTTTTCTGGTTGATTTGCTTTGAACTCGATTGATTTCCAAGCCGATGATGATTATGGGTTTAAATAGGGTTTATTTCCCTAAATTTCGTTCGTATATTTTATAGGAATTCGTCTGATAATTTCAAGCTCGACCACTCGATTTTGATTTAATGCTGTGATTTGAATTGACTTGCTCAATTCGTACAATTTGTTGCTTGATTCTTACGACTTCGATTTCTGACTTGTTCGACTTCGTATAATTTCGTTTACTTGATTAACATGGCGTTGATTAATTTGACCTTGCTTGATTCTTTATCTTGGTTACCACGGCTTTGTGAATTTGAACTTGGATTTTGTTTCGTTCTTTATGCTGTCGACTTTGGACATTTGTGTTAAACTGGACTTGTTCGATTTTTACTTGCCTTGGTCACCACGGCTTTGTATTTGCTTTGACTTCGGCCATTTGAGGCTGTTGTACCATGATTTTTGAAATCGTATGCATTTTTGGCTTGTTCGTAATATTGCTTGCTGCTAGTTACCAAGTTGCTCTGTTACTTGCTGACCATTTTGAACCGCTGCACTATTCTGTCTCACTACCGTGTTGATGTTGCACTTGTGCTTGAAGTTTGTAGCTTGGTTACTTGTTGTTCATGTAGATATGTACTTGTTTAGACTTCATGTAGGTTTGGTTGCCAGGTCTAGTTGCTGTTTTGTACTGGTGCACTTGATTTGAGCTTGCATTGTGGTCTTGGTCGAGTCTGGTGCTTGAATTTGGTCTGCACTTCCACATGAGTTCATGTTGAAACTTGTTTCCATTGTGTCAGGCTTGCTTTGTTTTGGTCTTGGCCATTCACTTGTTAAGGCTGTTGTTGCTTCGAGCCTTTGAGTTACTTGTCCATTTTGTTGTGTAAACTTGAGTCTTTTTGAACTCCCCTTGGTTCTGATTACATGTTGTACATATATGCTAACATATACTTATATGCATTGTTTGGTCTTGAGTCATATGCATGTTCACTACAATTGCACTGATTTTGTACATATTGTCTTTGAGTCTGAGTACATTTGTGTTTGGATCCATTGATGATGATGATGTTTGGTTTTGGATTCTTTGTTTCTTGTGCATCTAGTCACTTGTACTTAACAGTTATGTATCGCACCTGAGTTGAATCCAGCTTATAGCTCGGGTTTGACCTTGTGCGAATATCGTGACTTTATTTGTATTTCACTTGAGTTGAACCCGGCTTTTGATTTAAGTTTGACCTTGTGCTCACCTGTTCCTGCAATTTTATCAAGTGTATATTGGTGTGCATGGCCTTGTGGCATGTATAGTGATACACTGTGCATGTCACAAGCTGTTCGTGTATGATGAATTCAAAAATGAATATGATGACAAACAACCCAAATAACTGAGGCAACTAACGTTTTCAAAATACACATTTTATTTTACACTGCACAAATATTTCTTTTTCAATTTTACTCCGTTAGTGTGTATTTTGCAGATAACTCAGATGATGGATTTAGACTGGAATAGAGTTGAAGAACAATTATGAGTGAACGAGTGATATGTAGTGAGGTGCAAATGTAAATTGGAAATTATGATGTAATCAAATTTGTATTGTAATCAAAGATTGTATATATATAGTAAGAGCTCAAATTTGTACTATTCAAAATTGTAATAAAATATTTGTTTGAATAAAACATTTGTTTGAATTTAAATTCCGTGTTATTTATTTTATTCAGCAAATATTTATTTAATTATGTAAAAAATAAAATAGTACATTAACAAATACATTTAAATGAAAATATATGTTTAACAAATACTTCATCGTCACTTTGGGGAAGCATTTGGTCAACATTTAACTTAACTCCATCACCCAAATCAACTGAAGCAGCTCCAGCTTGAATCCCAATATGCATAGGTAAGTTCCCTCCTCTAGAGGAGGGATCAATACCGATCCCTACGGAGGGATTGGCAGCGATCGGTCCTGGCAAACAAAGATGGTCTGCCTGTTGACGCCCGGAAGTTTCTACGCGATATCCGTCTATTCTGCGATACCTGTGTCTGTAATACTCGTCTGATGAACTAAAACTCTCCGATGCCGAGTAAGGGGTAGGGTCCTGTTATCCGGGTATTTAACCCAACAGGATCCAGCAGAATACGGAACAATCCCATCACATCAAAATGGCGTAGAACTTAACCAGAAAGACTAAGGCAAGGAGTTGACGAGAGCCAAATCATATTACTAAAGCAACGACCAAGCTCAACTGAACCAAGAAGCAAGTGTTAGTTCAGTTCAGTCAGTAATTAAAGCACAATAAGCCAGCAGATCATCATCAAGACGGAGTAGCATGCAATGATACTACGCAAACAACTACGATAAAAGACTATGGAAATATCTCCAATTCCAAACTCTAGAAAAATCCAAAGTGCTCAGATCATCAGTAACCCATACATCTCCACAAATCTTCAAACAAACTAGCCAAAGGATACTACGAGAAGAAACATTCGAGAAGAGACCAAGCATTGGCTCGCAAAACGAGCCAAGTCTATGGGTCTCTAGCGAGCCAAAGGCCATGGGTCACCAGCGACCCATAGGCCGTGGGTCATCAGCGACACCTAGGCCATGGTTCTTTCTCGTTTTGCATGCCAAACCCTCCTTGGGTCGTTTCCTACCTACCTACGAGCTGATGAAGACGTAGCTTGGCCTAGAAGCTCTATGACCCATATAAATACCATCCTACCTGCAACATAAAGTCGATCTTCTCCGGACTGGTGGCTGAAGCTCTGTTGGATTTATTCTTCACTCTCTACCTCCCTCACAACAATCTCCAAAGAAATTCATTGTGATTCTCTAGTGGATTCCGACTCTGGGATTCAATTTAGCTAAAGATAATCAAAGCCTTGTAATCAAACATCTCTTGTAACAACAATCAGTCTATAAGAAAAATTATAAAGTGGACGTAGGCTTCATTAACAGCCGAACCACTATAAAAATTCTCCGTCCTCTTTCTTTTACTGTTCTTTTCTTATATCTGTGTCTGTGATATTGCTTTGTCAGAATAGGGCTGGTGCTTTCATACTTGATCCAAGGCATTGATCCATTTTTTGGGTTACCATTTTGGTGCTTTCACTGAGAACCTTGAATGAGATTTGAAAAGTTGAAGTTTGAATCCAAGATTCAAAGAAAATGAAGAGGCCTAACACTAGATCTAAAACTGGAGCAAGTCAACTGGAGCTTAGGGCAGCCAGAAAGTGTCCTCAAATTCTCATCAACCCAACTATGTGATTAGAGAGGAGATGGAAAGGATGATGAAAGAGATGCAGGATGGACTCTTAGCTAGATAATGGGAGATGATGGACGGATTCTTCCAGACGATGGAGCAGCAAGGGATGGCTAAATTTGCAGGGAGTAGGAATCAAACTCTAGGGAATAATGCAGGGATTACCGAATTTGGATTGGAGAAAGGTGGAGCCTTTCCCCCACGCCTAGAGCAACCGACACATGGGGACAGCGCTGGAATCAACATGGGAATCAATGCCAATGCCGTAGCGACTGTTGAAACACCAGGGACTGGTGGCATGGGAGCTAATCCGAATACTAGGATGCGGCCGACAGAAGGATATGTACCAGAACTTCCTCGAAGGAACGGAGGAATGAATGAAGCTGGAGTTGCAAATCAGAACATAGGTATGTTGCCGGGAGAGTCCATCCCGGGATATCCCTAACGGGGCAGGGGGAAAGTATTGCTTTAGGACAGAGACCTTCATTGGACGGTGAGAATAGAATTGCTGAATTGGTACAGAGATTCATCATAGGAGGCCCTCTAGATCAGGGTCTGGAAGATGTGAACAAAAATCCATTTACTGCTAATATCCATAACGCGAGAAATCCTCCAAATTTCAAGCTTCCGACACTGGAAATGTACGGCGGAAAGACAGACCCGATGATTCATATGATGCGATACATCCAACATATGGAGGTGCTGGGTGCTTCTGAGGAAGTAATGAGGCTATGCTTCCCCTTATACTTAACAGATTTGGCTGCAATGTGGTTTAGGCAATTGGAAAATGGGTCCATAAGCACGTGAACCGACTTAGTGAGCAGATTCTTGAGATAGTTCAGGGTTCATGTCTCACAACCAAGGAATGTACTTACACTCTCAAACGTAAAACAAAGGCCTGAAGAGCCCTTGAGAAGTTATTTAACAAGATTTAATGCGGCGGCGGCTGCGGTGGACAAACCAGACCCATCATTTATCTTAATGGCAGTAGTATTTGGAGTCGCAAATAAGACTGATTTCAAAGCCACATTGAAAAAGGACCCACCGATGGATCTTGCAGAATTCTATTATGAAGCTGAGAGGTGCCTACTTCAGGAAGACGTCAAAGCCGAGGATGAGGATGTGGATACTAAAATAAATGTCGTCGAAGGTGGGGGACTGCCTGGAGCTGGAATTGGAAAAGACAAAGGGAAGAGGAAAGCCGATGACAACATCAAAGACCCAAAACGACAGAGAAAAGAGTCAAGATTCTCCTCATACACCGACCTGACTGGAACCTTGGAGAGGATATACCTGGATACGAGGGGGCAGAACCTCTACCAAAGGCCACCTAGGAGGGAGCCCACTGACCGAGAGAAAAGATCTGAAATTTTTTGCATGTTCCATGAGTTGAATGGGCATGAGACGAACGAGTGTCGACACCATCGTGATCTGATAGAAGGACTGGTCTAGAAAACCAGCTGCCGAAATATGTGAGGAGCAGAACTGCAGTGGAATTGCAGGGACAACCGCCATCCATGGCAAATGCATTAAGAAACGCCCAAGGACAAGCGCCAAGACAAATTATCCCATGATCGGGGTAAATAGGAGTCAGATCAGATTCCAATCCTTTGCTTTATCATTTCTTTTCCTGCACTTTTCTTTTGGTATGTAGACGATAATAATCGAAGGCCGCTTACACGTGTACGGGATCCCAAACGGTCCCTAGGCACGCTCTGAGTCGGATGCCTGAGATGAACATTTAGGACTCTTGCTTGTTTAATTTCTGTTTATTTGTTTTGATTTGAATATTTGAATTTTGATAACTAATGTTGATCGTCTTAGAGTCCCACCATAGGACCGGAGTGCAAGGTGCAAGTCCTCTTGCCAAAAAGCGAGTGGATGGACTTGTACGATATTGATCACCTTAGAGTCCCACCACGGGGTCGGAGTGCAAGAAGTAAGTCCCATCATCATAGAGTGAGCTGATGGGCTTACTTAATCCCCCTTGACTTAACAAATAAACGATCTAGAAAGACCGTCCTCTTAACTTAAAACATTGAACGATCCAGAGAGATCGCACATTGAACTAAACATTAAATGATCCGGAGAGATCACGCGTTAAACTAAACATTAAATGATCCAGAGAGATCACGCATTAAACTTAAGCGGTCCAGAAAGATCGGAGCCTAAAACAAATTTGGTTTTGCAAAAAAGGATCTGAATGCCTTATAAATAGAATAAAACGGATAAATCCTGGATGAACACAGAATGACTTTGATATATAATGTGATACAATGTGATTTTGATATACGTTGTGATATGATGTGATATAATGTGATTCTGATATATGATTTGATTTGGATATATGATGTAAAAACTATGAATGAAAAGCAAAAATTGATAGTGATGTAAATCCCAAATGAATGCGGGACGATTAGAGACGTGTAATGTAATTAGAGACATGTGATGTAATAACCCCGAATGAAATTAGAATGATCGTGATGCATAGATTACACTTATGCAGAGTCTAGAGTCTTAGGCTGTAACAGGTTTGGAACAACTTGTGACTGGTAAGAGAATCCGAAGGAACTGGACGATTCACCAAGACTAAAGCACAACAACCGAAGACTCGTTGCCATGACTTGTTCTAAAGCAAATCACACCTTTCATTCAAAAGGTGTACTTTGGAGGGCAAATGTTATCCGGGTTTTTAACCCAACAGGATCCAGCAGAATACAGAAAAATCTCATCACATCAGAATAGCATAGAACTTAACTAGAAAGGCTAAGAAAAGGAGTTGACGAGAGCCAAATCATATTACTAAATCAACGACCAAGTTCAGCTGAACCAAGAAGCTAGCGTCAGTTCAGTTCAATCAGCAATCAAAGCACAATCAGCCAGTAGATTGTCATCAAGACGGAGTAACGTGCAAGGATACTACGTAAACAACTACGATAAAAGACTATGGAAATATCTCCAATTCCAAACTCCAGAAAAATCCTAAGTGCTCGGATCATCAGCAACCCATACCTCTCCACAAACCTTCAAACAAACTAGCCAAAGGATACTACGAGAAGAAACATTCGAGAAGAGACCAAGACATTGGCTCGCAAAACGAGCCAAGTCTATGAGTATCAGCGACCCATAGGCCATGGGTTGCCAGCGACCCATTGTTCTTTCTCGTTTTGCATGCCAAACTCTCTTTGGTTCGTTTCCTACCTACCTGCGAGCTGATGAAGACGTAGCCTGGCCCAGAAGCTCTCCGACCCATATAAATACCATTATACCTGCAACATAAAGTGGATCTTCTCCGGACTGGTGGCTGAAGCACTACTGGAATTATTCTTCACTCTCTACCTCCCTTACAACAATCTCTAAAGAAATTCACTATGATTCTCCAGTGGATTCCGACTCTGGGGATTCAATTTAGCTAAAGATAATCAAAGCCTTATATTCAAACATCTCTTGTAACAACAATCATTCTATAAGAAAAATTATAAAGTGGACGTAGGCTTCATTAACAGCCGAACCACTAAAAAAATTCTCTATCTTCTTCATTTTACTGTTCTTTTCTTATATCTGTGATCCATGATATTGCTCAGTCAGAACAGGGCTGGTGCTTTCATACTTGATCCAGGGTGTTAATCCATTTTTTGGGTCAACAAGTCCCTCCTAGCTTTTCCTTGTTGTTGCTAACTGAGTTGGTTCATTAGGTTTATATTGGTTTGAATCTGCCTATTTAATTATCGACGACTATCTACTAGCTCTCTCATCAGATTCTAGAATTCAACTCTTATAATGGAATCATCTGGACTTCGGACTTCAACTGGATCGACATTCACATCCATTGGTTAACTGCTCGGGCCTCCTTGTTGGGTGCTAGTATTCTCATTTCCTTCTGCGTTCTAAGAAGTAGATCTAGTGTTCCTCACCATTGTTGATAGTTTTGCTTAGATTTTCTCAAATTTGAATAGAACGTGCAAACTTCTTGAAAATAACTATGGATCTCCTTCGGGGGATTTACGCAATCCAGTAGCAGCAAAAGGATTCTAATAAGCTGAGAATCAAGGCTCTTAGTGAAAGCACTAAAATGTTTGCATCAAATATTGGCACAAACTCCCAATAAAAGTTTTGAATAGAAATAAATGAAGAATATAAAATGAAAATAAAGGATAATAACAAATAAACAACAGTAAATTGAAAGAATAACACACATACAACAATTTATAGTGGTTCAGCGTTGTTTGCCTACGTCCACTATAGATTGCTTTATTAATCACTTTATAATCTGAGTACAATAGGGATTGGATGAAAATCCTTAGTTACAAAAGAATATAAAGCAATCAGCAACGTAAAGGTCCTAAAAATGAACAACCAAGCCTGTATTTATAGATGAAGATGGTCAAATATTTTCCTAAAAATTTGGCAAAAGGACCTCCAGAACCTTATGGACCCACAAGAGGGATCGTATGGCCCAATTCCCAAAGAAGAAGGGTCGGTGCCGATCCCTACTTTGGAGGAATTTTTGGGTAGGATCCCTATGGTAGCTTCCCCATGCTAAAACTTGCTTAGCCTCCAAATTTCATGCCAATTGGATAAGTAGAATTTGAGTTATTGCTTGGTCTTTGCTTTAACATGGTTTGCTTGCTGATTTCTATCGATCCCTTCCAAGGGAAGTATACCGATACCTTGAACTTCATCTCCTTGAGGTGCGATCCCTAGGGTAGGCTCCCTAGGGTCCCTATGTCTTGCTCACAAAATTTCATATGCATTGGACTTATTTATTTTCTATAGCCTCACACCTTGAAACATGCCGACCCCTATTGTTGGAGCTAATTTACGCCGATCCCTCCTATGTGTTAAACCATATTTCATGCTTTTAATATTCTACCTTGTATATCTATCAAGTCCATTCAACCTTGACTTCATGCTGCAATCTGTACTTTACTTTTAGGCCCCACAATTATCACTTTGAAGTCATCGGCCTTGATGGCGGTCGAATCTAACTTGTGCAATTAGTTTAATATAGCCGGGTTAATAATAGGTATTAGAGAAAGCTTAAGGGAGAACCTTAGCTTTGGTTTGGTATAACTCATTAGAGATAAGGTAAGCAATGCCCTAGAATGAATTGAGGTTATTATACATATGAGAGCATATTTGTATTTTTATAAACTTTCCCCTTAAAGGTATTTCAACTACGAAAATTAAATCCTAAATGTATGATTTTTGATACGACTACGAAGTATTTGATATCACTTTGAAAATGATTTTTGATTTTATTCCCAAAAGTATGATTTCATATACAAAAGGTAAATGTTTTGTATTATTATTTCATATGATTTGAAATAAATCCTAGGCGTTTAGTTTTAAAGTTTTCTTTAAAGAAATATTAGATAAAATATAGAGTAGTTTAACAAAGGGTACTTTTGGGTAATACAGATTTTGATATGGACTTTTCTTATGGAAAAGTTTTGCATGTATGTTATGTAGGGTGCCCGAGTGGTAGTGGGATAACCCAAATAATGATGAAACCTTATCTTGTGTCCCCTTCAAAGCAAAGTGCGTTTGATAAATAAGTGAAACTTTAATAAGGTGCTTTATTGATACATATATCCTATGCATTAGGACAGTATGGTATGTTCTTCTTGTTATGATATGACTGTTTGATAATTTCCATTTGTTAAAATGAAATGGATTTTTCGATGATTTTGGACAACCTCAAACTTCCAGATCATTATAGGACTTGGAGCTAAGTGTTTTTTTAAATATAAAAGATGAATTTATATAACTTTTGAATTGGGAAGGTAGTAAAACACATGTTTTAAATTTGTTGAACATTCATGTTAAGTAAATCATTCGATGTGATTAAGCCAGCTTATAAATGTCTTTACCTTAGGGGTGTATAAGGGAAGTAGACTCTAGTTTTGAGTTTGGATACTAGTGTCCTACTCTTCCTAACTACTTGCTTAACCTAAAAGATGTATAAGTTAAAAAGGCTGACCCGATTATAAGACCGGATTTAATTTGGGTCTTTATCTGAATTTTAGGAAGTAAAATGAATCTGGTATTTTGTATATACTCATGGGATGTAGTACAGTATTGTACGGGTATGAACTTAAGTTTTGAAATGTTTATGAAAGTGAGTTAAGTTTTTATGAAATGTTTTATAAATAAAGTCGTCTTTATAAAATGTTTATAAACTTGAGGTATGTTTTATGAAATGGTTTATAAATGATTTTAGTATTAAATAAGATATACTACTAGTGTAAATGAATGTGATTACAAATAATTGGTATAGTTGAGGAAACCAATCATTTTATTCGCATGGCAATTGGTAGTTCTTGATCCAGGATTCGAGTGTGGGATTTCTAGGTAATTTATACCGGTCCAAACAAGGATTTTTCACTCGATTCTCCACGGTGAATACTTGAAATGGATTTTTGATGAAATCCCAAGGTTTTCTATCATAGTATAAGGCTATGTAAGAGAAACAAAAGTTTCTATTCAAGGAACCTAATCAGAGTTCGCACTTAAAGAGATCAAGTAATCTATATTAGTTTGGAAGTAAAATTTATTTGCTTAAGCAAGTGATCAGATCGAATATTGCATACAGAATGACTCTTCAATTTGTTTTGGGGTAGCATGAATAATCTTCTATGTAATAACTTGAGATTGTTGAGCGTAAGGTATGCTTAGTAAATTATTTATCCTCCTTGTGTGATGAGAGGATTTTTTTAACCAAAGCAAACAACGAGCTTTGTTTGCTAGTGATACTATTAAGTATTGATTGTGCTTGTTTCTTCTGTTAAATAGACCGTGTTGAAATTTCAAAGATGAAATGTTTTAAGTGGGTGAGAATGTAATGACCTGGAATTTCAAGCACTTTGTATTTAAATACCTGAATTATTTAAATATTTAAATCTTGGATTTAATATGATTTAAGTGATTTTATAACTTTGTTAACCTCTTTTAATTAATCACTAATGATGGTAAAAATGTTCTTGAAAAATGTTTACGAAAATAAATACTTCGAATAAATATCGATAATGTGACTGAAAATTATTTTATCGATAAATGATCTTTTACTTGATAGAAGTTGTTTGAATTGTTGTGCTTTCCTAATATACTAATACATCATTAATTGGAAAATAATAATATTTTCATGGTATGACTACCTAAATCACTTGATGATGTAAGCAATGATGTCATGGAAGATATTTATGGACAGGGGTATTTTAGAAAGCCTTAAGGGTGAAGTTACGATGTGTAAAGTAGAATCATAAAGGGAGCACTCTTTGTGGCTATCCAAGAAGGTTTGGGAGGTGGTGTCGACCTCCTAAACAACTCTATAAATACCCTTCATAGGTTCATAAAATGGGGATACAAGTTAGGAACCAAAAATATTAGCCTTCTTCATCCTCTTCTTCTCTTCTCTTTAACTTTCTCAAACCAATGCAAACTAAGCCCAAACTTCTCCAAACTTTGGAAAAGGCCCTAAGACAACATGACAATAAGGAAAAGCAACAAAAACATGAAGAAAAGGGGAACACCCCCCTTAAACTTTAGTCATAAGCGAAAGGTGGAGCTAAGAGGAGGTCGAGAGCTTGTGGAGCTAAAGGTTGGATCTTTTGCATGTTGGCTATGGTAGGTAGTGTTCATGTGGATCTAGGTGTCTTGTTCTTGTGTTAGCTTAGTTTTGGAGTGAGTTAACTCACCATTGAATGATACATATTGTGTGTGTGTGTTTTGTGCTTAAATATAATGTTAAAGTAAGGAACAATGCAAGTTATAACATTTGGACCCCTTGCTTTGGAAAGCAAGTGATAAATCTATATTGTATATCATCACTTCTATTACCTTCTACAACACGTGATATGACCTTAACTTTGTTTTACATATTTGATTTGATTGTGTGTAAAGTTGAAGTGTTATCGAAAATGTTTGAAGCGAGAATAGTCTCTATAAGTGCACTTTGAATCCCTTGTGTTTTAATTTATGCAAAAAGGTTATATATGAACATATTGTGAAAGTATATAATTTGATTGTGCTATACACTTATAATAGTGCATGGGATAGAAAAGAATTAGTTTGGAAAATTATAGAAATGATAGAACAAAGTTTGCAAAAGTTAAATAGATGAAAAGGTCGCTATAGATGCACTTTGAATTGCCTTGTCTTTGTGAATTTTTATAGGATTCTATAAAGATATCCTAAGGGGTTTATTTGCATAGTTATTAAGTACTCTAAGTATAGTACTTACTGTAAAAAAATCAAAGTTTAAAACCTTTGTTTGAATGGAGAAACTTGTCAAACTTTTATGCATTTTTTCAAGTGTTCTCCGTCTGCGATTTTTAAAAGCACCTACGATAGCACTTTTTGGGCCTACGACAGGGTTTTTCCTTTTATACCATTGGTTATTGTAGTGTCATTTTGAACACTTTTTGTGATTTTAGATTTGTTTAAACGATATTTAATTTTAGTATTTTCTAGAATCTTTGAAGGGATGTTCAGTAACATGTTTAAGAGTGTTTTAAAAGTGGTTTCAAGTTTAAATAAAATTTTAATAATTTTTTATGAATTTTTAAAGTAAAGGGTTTTAAATATAAAACATCTTTTTTTTAATGATTTTTGTTAATTTTCAAAATTAGTTATTTTTAGATAATATTTTATATAGATATTTAAAATCTATTTATAAGTATTTTTAAAGTGTGTGTATATGTATAAGATTAGGATATTAGTTAGTTGTTTTATAAAATATAATTAGGGTTTTGTTATAACATTAAGTAATAATGAATGGTTTTGAGAAGTTAATTAAAAGTATATTACTTTGTTAAATAAGTATAGATATACATAGATCTTTAAGTATAATATTTTTAAAGATAATTACAAGTAGAAAATGATTTTGGGTTTATAGTAACAATGCTTTTAGTAACATTTGTTTTTGACTCATTTGAATATACTTTTAGAAATGTGAAATCTTGTTAAGAGATTTGTATATTCTTATATTTTTAGGATAAAATATTAATACATTTCTAAGTATTTAAATGAGTAGAAATAAATAATGAAATAGTAGTATACATGTATATATCTTTTGTAAAGGTATTTTAAATATATCTACAAGTATTTAAAAGAAGTTTTAATTAACAAAAGGATTAACTAAATAAAATAGGGATTAGAAAATGGGGATTAGAAGTCGCTTATGTAACTTAATCGTGCTTTGTGTGTTTACTTATGTATGGAAATTTTTTATCCTATATTTAGTACTAAAAGCCAACAACGTAGACTTATTCTATTTGTGAGAGTTAAGAATAATGTGTCAAGGTAGGGCTTTGATGCAACTGTTAGAATGCGGATTAAGGATCTTAAGACTAGAATTAACACTAGAGGGGGGTGAATAGTGTTTTAAGAAATTTGTTAATCTTTTTGAATTTATCTTAATTTGTTAACAATGTATACACTAATCAGACACAGATATGAACACAGAATCAAACACAGATGCAAATATAAAGTAAAAGTAGTAAAGGAAAGAACACACCAGATTTTATACTGGTTCGGAGTTACCCTACATCCAGTCCCGCAACACAAGTACGGATTTCCTTTCAAAAACAATTCTTACAAATACAACCCTCGATTTCAAGGCTACGAGGTACACCGCTCCAGATTCACAATCCTCTGGGTAGAGATACTTGATTTACCGGGCAACAAGTTCACCCAATTGATTTCCAGGGCTATAATCACACCTTCTCTCGCTCAATTGATTACAAAAAGTCTATAACTCAGATTAGCACTTGGATCTTGTAGAGACAGTGGAGAGAATCAAACCAGAAATTATCTAGTTAGATTCGATATTGATTTCGGCAGAGTAATGGTGTAATTTGTAAATAAGAAAGTGGAGAAGAAGAAGAGAAGTAAAATCATAGAAAAAAGTAATTAAAATTCATTGAAAACACCCTTTATTTATAGTAGATCAATAGCCATGTCCATTGTTGAAGGGATGTGGCGAATAGACACTTCTTTTAAAAAACAATTTAACTGTCACCATGTCGATAGGGGTACATGTGACCATGTCGACATGCCCTTGTATTTTTTTGGTGATTTGTTTTTCTTTGAAAATAATTTCTATATTATATTATACTTATATTTAAACTTTATAAATATACTTATATATAGTTATAATACATAAATAACTATAGAGAACAATATTGAAATATATATAATAATTTTCTATACTTTTATATTTAAATCTTAAGTATAAATATATAAAACAGCTAAATATATTAATATCAGAATTATAGTTTAAAAACTTAGGATAATAATTTAAAATCAAAGATATTTAAAATTAAGGATATTTAAAACTAAGGATATTTTTGAGGCTAAAATATATTGAAAAACCAGGACAGATGATTTTGGTTTTTAAACGGGAATATTTAAAATCATTTTGAAAAGCAAGCTATATATTTTGAAAATCATTTTGAAATAAAAGTAAGTGGATACAAAAAGATGTTCCGCTAGATTTTTCGTAGGTTCCATCCTACTTAGGGTTCCATCCCTTTAACGAGCACGAAGTGGATTCCATTCCACGAATAAAATAGATTTTAAGATGTCAGTGCCTTTCTATGAGTTTTAACAATATTCCTAACTATATAACTTATCTTGGAAACTTGAACTCTTGATACTCATGAGTCTTGAATCTTGATATCTTCAATCTTTGATCTTGAATCTTTATACTATACAGTTCTTCATTCTTTAGTACCTGCAAACATATCTATATATATCTACACAATAATGTTAGTATTATATATTTTATAATCTAATTCTAAGTAAGGTTGTTGTCATCAAAACCAACTCCTCAGGGACTAACAATCTCCCCCTTTTTGATGATGACAACCTTTGTTTATAAAATATCACTTCTATCCTAATACTTCTAATAACTCCCCCTTAATCTATGCCTAACTATCCTATTATATACTTCTCCCCCGTTGTCATCAACAAAAACCATATAACTCCATAATTATAATACTATATAATTCTATATAACTCTTCCTGAAACTAAGACTACATTACTTGTGATTATAATGATAGTGTTATCATACATAATCAATACTTAACTTTAAACTAAACTCTTAATAACTACTTTTCTTAACTAATAAACTATATATTCAAAAGATACGAGAATATACGAATAAGAGAACACAATTTATTATATAATGTTATATTTACATGTGTGTAAACTATGTAAACAAATATACATGTGTTTTTAATATAAACAACTATATATACAACGATACGAACGAAAGAATGAAAGAAAGAACACTAAGGAGTATTCTTGACAATAGGAGGCCTATGAATCGAACAATTAGGATAGTGGAGACAGAAGTTTCCACACTGTTCGACAAGGTTTCCATCCTTATCAAAACATACTTCACCAACGCAAACTACGGTGTCGTCGTCTTCAACTTGCACTTCATGAACAGGTGCGTCCTCTTCTTCCAAGGGTGCTTCTTCCTCTTCCATTGGCTCTTCTTCACTGTCCTCTTGTGTATGGTCACTAGAAGACTCTTCTTCGATCAAGATCGGGTTCGCTTGGTTATCCATTAGGAACTTCTGCAAATTTCTAAGGATTCGACCTTGCTTCTCCTGTTCTTTACTCATCCGAATTTGTTTGACTTGAATCTCAGTCACCATTCGCAGAATATCCTTTGTAGTATCCTCTAATTTTATCACACGAGCGTGGTGGAGCGTTGAAGAGGGCCGGGAGTAGGAGAGTGAAATGAGAAAGTCGAGTTTATGTTTGAATTTGATGGAGAAGCCATTATTTTCTTTGTTTCAGAAGTTAAACTAGAAGAAAATGGGAGAGAATGAAGAGAAAGTCGAAATATGGAAGAATATATAACCAACTTTTCAAATTTTGGTGGGAATTTTAATTTTCAAAAAATACCGTTATATGTCGACATGGTGGGATAGGGGTTGTCGACAGGGGTATTTTAATTTTGGCTTCTAATTTATTTAATTATACTTGTTATATATTTATGTTTTATATTTCAGTTATTGAACACATACCTAATTCTCTTCTTAATTTAGTAAATATAGATTCATTTAATGGTTTTGTTAAGATATTAGCAGTTTGATTCTCAGAGTTTATATATTCGAGAGTAATTACTTCTTTAGTTATATTATCTCTAAGAAAATGATGTCGAATATCAATATGTTTAGTTCGAGCATGATGAGTAGGATTTTTAGATAAATTTATTGCACTAGTATTATCATAATAAATTGGCGATTTTGAGATATTTAATCCAAAATCTCTTAAGGTTTGTTGCATATGTATTACTTGAGAACAAGCCAAAGCAGCAGAAATATACTCTGCTTCAGTTGTTGATAGAGAAACTGTATTTTGCTTTTTACTAAACCAGGAAACCAGAGAATGTCCCAAAAAGCGACAAGTTCCACTTGTACTTTTTCGGTCTGATTTACATCCAGCATAGTCAGCATCACAGTATGATATTAAATCAAATGAATCATTTTTAGGATAAAATAAGCCATAATCAGAGGTGTGTTTAATATATCTTATGATACGTTTTACAACTTTTAAGTGAGTTTCTTTAGGATGAGATTGATATCTTGCACAGATACATACACTATGCATGATATCAGGTCTACTAGCAGTGATATAGAGCAATGATCCGATCATTCCTCTATACAACTTTTGATCTACATCTTTCGAGAGATCTTTTTTACTTAGATATTCATTGGTTGCCATGGGAGTAGGTTTTCCACTCGCAGTAGTCAAACCAAATTTATTAACTAGTTCTTTAGCATATTTTTCTTGACTAATAAAAATACCATTATCTAACTGTTTTATTTGCTATCTTAGAAAGAAGTTTAATTCACCCATATGACTCATCTCAAACTCTTTTGTCATTATTTCAGAAAATTCTTTATTCATTTCGAAGTTAGTTGAACCAAAAATGATATCATCTACGTATACTTGAACTAGTTGAATATCATTTTTATTTCTTTTAATAAAAAGAGTATTATCTATGTTACCAATTTCAAAATTTGATTGTAATAAATAAGATCTTAGTCTATCATACCAGGCTCTAGGAGCTTGTTTTAGACCATATAAAGCTTTCTTAAGTTTGTACACATGGTTTGGTAATTTTTCATCCTCAAAAAGTGGTGGTTGTTCAGCATATACTTCTTCTTTTACAAATCCATTTAAAAATGCACTTTTAACATCCATTTGAAATAATTTGAAATTATTATGATTTGCGAAAGCAAGTAGAATCCTAATGGCTTCTAATCTTGCTACATGAGCAAAGGTTTCGTCCAATCTATACCTTCTTCTTGACAATAACCTTGGACGACTAATCGTGCTTTATTTCTAACGACCTCACCTTGTTCATTCATTTTAATTTTATAGACCCATTTAGTTCCAATTATAGTTTTATCTTCAGGTCTAGGAACAAGTTCCCAAACTTCATTTCTAGTGAATTGATTTAATTCTTCTTGCATAGCCAAAATCCATGAATCATCAGTTGATGCTTCTTTAGGATTTTTGGGTTCAATAGATGATATAAATGCTACATTACTCATTTTACTTAGTTGATTTCTAGTTGTAACAATAGATTGCATATCTCCTATTATATTTTCAATAGGATGATCTTTTAAAAGTTTAATCCTTTTATTAGGATGATTAATTTCATTATTAATTTCGGTTGATTCCTGATTTTGAGTAATTAAATCTTCTTCATCATTTGTAATTTCAAAATCTTTTAAATTTTCATCAAACGAAACATGCATTGTTTCTTCGATGGTGTTAGATATTAAATTAAAAACTCTATAAGCTTTACTTCTATTAGAATATCCGATAAAGATTCCTTTGTCGGATTTAAGATCAAATTTATCCAAATTATCTTTTGTATTTAAAATAAAGCATTTACTTCCAAAAATTCTGAAGTATGATACCTTAGGTTTCTTTCCATGAAGAAGTTCATAAGGTGTCTTATCAGTTAAAGGTCTAATTAAAATTCTATTCAAAATATAACAGGCGGTAACAACAGCTTCTGCCCAAAAGTGTTTTGGTAAATTACTATTTGAAAGCATAGTTCTCGCACACTCTTGTATCGTTCTATTTTTACGTTCAACTACTCCGTTTTGTTGTGGAGTTCTTGGAAATGAGAAATTGTGAGTTATTCCCTTTTTATTGCAGAATTCCTCAAACTTTTCATTTTCAAATTCACCACCGTGATCACTACGAATTGTTATAATTTTTAAAGATAATTGATTTTGAATCCTTTTTGTAAAGTTCTTAAAACATTCAAAAGTATCACTTTTATGTTTCAAAAATATTGTCCATGTAAATCTAGAATAATCATCTGCAATTACAAAAACATATTTACTATGATTTATTGACTGAATTTGAGATGGACCAAATAAATCAAGATGAAGTAACTCAAGGGGTTTTGAAGTTGAAATCATATCTTTTAATTTAAAGGAACTTTTTCTAAGCTTTCCTAATTGACATGCATTACATAAACTATCTATTTTAAAATTCATTTTAGGGAGGCCTCTTACTAGATCATGTTTTGACAGTCTAGATAAGAGTTTGAAATTCAAATGTCCAAATCTCTTATGCCAAATCCAAGGGTCACTTGTATTTGCCAAAAGACATAGGTTATCATTTGAAACTTTCATACTAAGAATATAAATATTCTTTTTCCTAATTCCCTCAAATATTATGGTTGAGTTATTATCTTCAATATGACATTTATCTTTTTCAAATTTAATCTTATATCATTTATCACAGAGTTGACTAATACTTAGTAGATTATGTTTTAGATTCTTAACTAGCAAAACATTAGTAATAATAGTAGTTTCAGAGTTACCGACATTGCCGATGCCAATCACGTATCCTTTCGAGTTGTCTCCAAAGTTAACCAGTCCTCCGTGTATATAATATTATTCAGCATATCCGGATTACCAGTCATGTGTCTAGAGCATCCATTATCAAGTATCCACTTATTCCTTTTGATCTGCATAGATTGTCCATTGTGGATTGATTCCTTAATACCCATAAAGCATCTTTCCTGCACATTATAAAATTTGGGTAGACAACTAGAATTTGAATAACATTCATATGCAGACTCATGGAACAATGATGATTTAAACAATTCTAAACTAGTTTTAACATATTTTTCAAAAATAGCCAATTTAAAACTTTTCAAAATTCAGATTATGAAACTTTTGAAAACAAAGCTCTGATACCAATTGTTAGAATGCGGATTAAAGATCTTAAGGCTAGAATTAACACTAGAGGGGGGGGGTGAATAGTGTTTTAAGAAATTTGTTAATCTTTTTGAATTTATCTTAATTTGTTAACAATGTATACACTAATCAGACACAGATATGAACACAGAATCAAACACAGATGCAAATATAAAGTAAAATCAGTAAAGGAAAGAACACACCGGATTTTATACTGGTTCGGAGTTACCCTACATCCAGTCCCGCAACACAAGTACAGATTTCCTTTCAAAAACAATTCTTACAAATACAAACCTCGATTTCAAGGCTACGAGGTACACCGCTCCAGATTCACAATCCTCTGGGTAGAAATACTTGATTTACCGGGCAACAAGTTCACCCAATTGATTTCCAGGGCTACAATCACACCTTCTCTCGCTCAATTGATTACAAAAAGTCTATAACTCAGATTAGCACTTGGATCTTGTAGAGATAGTGGTGAGAATCAAAACCATAAATTATCTAGTTAGATTCGATATTGATTTCGGCAGAGTAATGGTGTAATTTGTAAATAAGAAAGTGGAGAAGAAGAAGAGAAGTAAAATCAGAGAAAAAAGTAATTAAAATTCGTTGAAAACACCCTTTATTTATAGTAGATCAATAGCCATGTCCATTGGTGAAGGGATGTGGCGAATAGACACTTCTTTTAAAAAACAATTTAACTGTCACCATGTCGACAAGGGTACATGTGACCATGTCGACATGCCCTTGTATTTTTTTGGTGATTTGTTCTTCTTTGAAAATAATTTCTATATTATATTATACTTATATTTAAACTTTATAAATATACTTATATATAGTTATAATACATAAATAACTATAGAGAACAATATTGAAATATATATAATAATTTTCTATACTTTTATATTTAAATCTTAAGTATAAATATATAAAACAGCTAAATATATTAATATCAGAATTATAGTTTAAAAACTTAGGATAATAATTTAAAATCAAAGATATTTAAAATTAAGGATATTTAAAACTAAGGATATTTTTGAGGCTAAAATATATTGAAAAACCAGGACAGATGATTTTGGTTTTTAAACGGGAATATTTAAAATCATTTTGAAAAGCAAGCTATATATTTTGAAAATCATTTTGAAATAAAAGTAAGTGGATACAAAAAGATGTTCCGCTAGATTTTTCGTAGGTTCCATCCTACTTAGGGTTCCATCCCTTTAACGAGCACGAAGTGGATTCCATTCCACGAATAAAATAGATTTTAAGATGTCAGTGCCTTTCTATGAGTTTTAACAATATTCCTAACTATATAACTTATCTTGGAAACTTGAACTCTTGATACTCATGAGTCTTGAATCTTGATATCTTCAATCTTTGATCTTGAATCTTTATACTATACAGTTCTTCATTCTTTAGTACCTGCAAACATATCTATATATATCTACACAATAATGTTAGTATTATATATTTTATAATCTAATTCTAAGTAAGGTTGTTGTCATCAAAACCAACTCCTTAGGGATTAACAGCAACCAATGTTATAACCTACCTGGCTTCGCTCTTGACCGAGAGATAGTGTAAGTTAAGAAGGTCAGAAAGGATGATAAGTATATGAGACTTGATTTCTATATGCGATTGTTTTTTATCTATGTTGAACTTGACCAAATTAACTTAGGAAATATATAAAAGCTTCATGGCTTCATATGGTCTGAGATCCCCGGGGAGGACTCATTTGTATAAAAAGTCTCTTTCTTTATGAACATATGTATGTGTGTGTGTACGAGATCCCCTGGGAGGACTCATTTATATTGTTTGCTTACTTCTAAAGAACCAAAATTAAGTTAACTGGAAATTCATCGATTTAGTTTTGAAGAGTCTGGGATCGGATAAGTATGCTTATGTATTACTTACTGAAAATCGCTTCAAAGCTGATATATGAGTTCTATATTTTGGAAGCTGTTGCGGAGTGAAAATGTTATATATTTGAACTATCTTTCCCAAGGTTAAGTCCAAGGGAGAGATCATCGTTAACATTTCGGACAAATGCTATAGACTTGAACAGTCTATCCTACGGTTAAGTTCAAGGGAGATGTCAGCGTTAACATTTCAGACAAATGCTATAAAGTTGAACTGTATATTCTGAGGTTAAGTTCAAGGGAGATGTCAATGTTAGCATTCATTGGATGACTTATGTTGGAATCCATGGAAATTTTCGTGAATTGTTCGAGATGTTGGAATCCATGGAGAGATTTGTGGTCTGTTCGAGTGGTGAAGACTCGTGCATTGAGGTGCTGAACGTGACCTCACCGTCAGAATGACAAAAGGCAGAGTAGGATGCACATCCAGAGGGTTTAGCTAACCCAAGGGTACATCAACTCCATATTTAGAGATGCTTATCGATGTTGTTAGCGTAAGGTGATGATATTTGGCATCACGTGTTCGGAAGTGAGCCAGTTGTGTTTACCTTATGCTATATTTTATCTAGAGACATACGACAGTCGGATGGTAGTTTTCGATCCTCGTCGTGGGGGTTGGCCTTGATATACTAAGGAGACCTCCATTGAAATCCACATGCGAACGTATCTTAGCGGTTTTAGTGGTACTTCTAATATTGTTGTGTTGTGAGATGCATGCAGCACGGCTATTTTCTGATTTATATTCAATACCCTAGAGATTATCTATTATATCGCCATATGTACTTATTAGATGGTTTGGTTCTTTTAAGAGGAAAACCATTACGACGATTCGAACGGTTTCAAAGTTACTATTATATGATGGCCATATATTTCTTGCATTTCTCATAGCATATTTATGTCTGGCTTGTGCTTTTATCCTTTCCTTAATTTCTCGGGTGCTCTATCAGAAAGACAGGTTTTTGTTGATATTCTTTGAAGCTCAAGGAGTCGAGCTGGATGCTTTCACCTACCGTAGTTTTTTATTTTCGCTGCATTACTAGTATGTAAATATCAGCAATTGTAAAGACATACTGTTATAACTGTCTAGACGGATGATAATACTAAGATTGTAACTTTGAAATGATATGTATCTTAGAGAAGCACTTTGTACCCTTTTCTGATAATATATATTATCGTTCCATTGTGAGATTCTGATGTTTTGTTTTCTTCTTTTTTGTTCTCTTTCTTTCTGTTTTTCTTTTACCATAACAATCCATCTTTTTTGTACTTGGGTGCTAGACAGATGAATATCGTGAATGTACTAGTGTCGACATGCGAGGGTCGAAAATGCTGATCGTTACATATTCAGTCTCCATCATAATTTTCTATTTTCTCTTCACATATTTGCATGGCATGGACCTCTTTAAAATTCCTGAAATTTCTTTTCAAATTTACAAAATATCTCTTATAAAATCATGTAAGACACGTAATAATCTTTGAGAATTATATTTCATAATCAAATTGATGATTAATTGCTATACTTTTCGAATTTGTTTACTTTTTTTGTATTTGCTAAAATCAATTTGCATTTGTTCTGAAATCATTAGCTGCAATTAGTACCCTGATTTAGGCTGGATTTGCGTGTAAAAATTATTTGTTTGCTGAATTTTTTTACTATAATGGAATTCATTTAGTTAGGACAAAAAGCAAAAAGAGGAAGATAATTTGAGTACAGGAGATAAAAGAAGGAACAAGGTCGAGCCAGAAGTGATTTTTCTTTTTCCAGAAACCAACGAATCTTGCATTCAGGAGGAAGGAAGAGCAACCTCGAGAACACGTGGAAATAGACATTCAACCATTGAAGGCAAGTGTAATATTTTTCGTATGGTATGTAAATACTAAATACAGTGATGACCTATTCATCTTCCTCGAGTGCCATAAGTGCAATACAAAATGCGCTCAACAAAATTCCTCAGAAGGACTCGCTGACATACAACACTACCCTCTCTTCTCTCCCTCCTCTGCGCTCATTTCTTCTCTTTCTCCACATGCTCCGTGCCCACGTGCGCCCGACGTGCCACACCCTCTCCATTCTCCTCTCCAAAAACACCATCAACTCCACTCCACTCGTAACCCATCAACTTCATGCGCTTGCCATTTTGTGCAACCACAACTCCAACTCCTTTGTCGGATCCGGTTTAATCAAATCCTACACCCATTGCAATGACGTGTTATCGCTTAAAAAAGCTTTCTTTGACATACATACTAAAAACAGCGTGAATTGGACTATGCTCATTGTTGGCTTAATGGAACATGGCTATGTCTCTGATGCACAGAACTTGTTTCATGAAATTCCTTGCCCAGGCAGAAACACTGCAGTTTGCACTGCTTTGATTAATGGATACATAAAAAATGCGGATTTAGAATCTGCAAGAAAAGTGTTTGATGAAATGGCTGTTGAGAAGAATGTGGTGACTTGGACTGCAATGATTAATGGGTGTGCCAAACTGAAGCTTTTCAGGGATGGCTTGAGCTTATATGTACAAATGTGCCAAGAATGCAGCATACTCGTTAACCCGTATACCTACTCGGTTGTTTTAACATGTGTTTCAGGGATATCTGACTACTGCTTTGGCATGTGCATACATGCACGTGTTGTGAAGCATGGTTGTTGTTTGAGAGAGGATAGCGTGCTTGCTACGTCCTTGGTTGAGATGTATGGTAAATGCGGAGACTGTGATGGGGCAATCCGGGTATTTCATGAATGCAAAGCCCCAAATGTGGCTATGTGGAATGCTGTTATTGCCGCTTGTGGTAGGAATGGGAGGGCTAATGAAGCGGTTGATTTCTTTAACCTGATGATGGAGGCAGAGTTTAGACCCGATTCGATAACATTTGTGAATGTTTTGTCTGCATGCGTTCATGGAGGGTTACTTGAAGAAGGAGAAAAATTGTTTGAAGCAATGGAGATAGTTTTTGGTGTAAAAAGGAGCATAGAGCATCATGGGTGTTTGATTGATTTGTATAAGAAGGTAGGGATGAATCGTGAAGCAAAGAATGTGGTAGATAGAATGCCGATGAAAGCTGACATGGTGATTTCAGGGTCAGAGTTTGAAAGGCAGATTAAGATATGTGGAGAAAGAGATGAATGGGAAAGAGTAGGGAAGATGAAGGAGGCGAGAGAGAGGAATGTAGGGGAAAGGAAAGGGAGAGGAGTTAGTTGGGTTGGGGCGAAGTTATGAGATATCACGAGCTTATCAAATGCAATCGTAAATGGGCTATATATCTAATCTTCTCTCTTGTAATTGGAGCTAGAGTATGCATGAACAATACATATTTATCATCCTTTGCTTATTCAAACCATGCAACAGGATGAGGACATCTTCAGGATTGATCTGGCTCCTTGATACATGTTTAACCCAGTAGAACATCGGATAGTGGCATTCGTCATCAGTATCAAGATAAACAAAAGCCTTTCTCACATTGGTGGTACACAAAGGAAGGTATGATTCTTATTTGTGATAAATTAAAAGGCACGAGCATAGTAAACGTGCTTCTTCAAGCTTGCTTCATACCTCATAGAACTTGTTCAAATTTTACAGGATATACTAGGATGAGCCCCGTGCTTCGCACACGGGCAAATTAGGGAACTGAACCATGCTTAAGGATTAGTGATGGCATGAACTTGGCAGATTTTCGGTTATCCGGTTTTATGTAAGGTTATTATGTCTGTATGGGTTAGTTATGAGCATTATGATAACAAAAATAAGCGGAACAGAAGTTTTAAAATAAGAACAGTTTTGGTTAGCAATTTAGATCAGTTGTCAGTTACCTGTTTACAGAAGTGCACAGCAGTTAAAAATGACTAAAAATTATGAACAATCAAATAACCATTCATAACAACAAAACAAATGCACCGTTGAGGAACTACTTTCTTGTGCACACATTATTATATCTTATGTATGTGTGTGTTGTGTGCATGGTTTTAAATCTCCTATATATCTCCCGAGATCTCCTTTTCACACTTAAACGAGACGAGATATCAAATCTCCTCCATATCTCCCTCGACACTCATCTCGTTCGAGATATTCAAATCTCACCCGAAATATGGATCAAAATCTCAATCCGAAATCTCACCTGAAATTATACATTTATCTTATTTTGCATAATATTTTTTATTTTCATATTAATTCAAAAGAAACTACTCAATCCAATTATAATTTACCTACTTCTTGAACATATTTTTTACTTTTTATCTTAATAAGTCATAGCGAAAGATTTCACTTCTTTATTAAGTTCAAATAAAAAGATATTATTCAATCATTACCAAATCAATTAAGCTAATCAAGCTACTACTCTTCTAAAAATATTCTTTTTTTCCATGTAAATCAAGTATGTTACCATTTTTATTTATACTAAGAAAGTTATAACCGTTAAATAAATTTTTGACACATCAATTTTAGACACATAAGTACATCCGAGATATTCCCGAGATGCATTATAAGACCCGAGATGTCAATCCGAGATGTACACCCGATATGTACTCATCTCGTTTGAGATCTTTTCCGATACGAGATAACTTGTGTGAAAATTCCGAGACGAAACGTGACCGAAATCTGATATTTAAAACCTTGGTTGTGTGACAGTACTACCTGTTATTTTATTTTAATTTTTCCTTGTTACCCGTTCGACAAAATGGAATATGTTGACGCTTTGAATATTTTTTTGCCTTATTGGGTTTAGGATGCAACCACTTGGTAGAAACAGTTATAGTACTTTATCACTAAGGGAAAATCTATTAGAACACGGAATATAGGCACAATTATTGACACAATGAATCCACATCACTGGATTGACCTTGTGTTCCATCTTCTGTATATGGATAAAAAGATACACCGGTCCAGATCTTGTGTGCCACCATTTATATTTTATTCTGTGTTCAAATAATCGGCTCTTGATACAAATTGGCTATTTTCACCTCTGAACACTTGTTGAACTGTAAGCTGCAAACCTCCTAGTCAAAAAAAAAAAATGTACACTTTATAAGCAGACTTAGATACAGTCGGTAGACTATTTTACATAATTTTCACAGCCATGGTACACCGTGGCTACCAGCAAAGTTATTAATTGTAACAAATAAAGAAATAAGGCCGAAAGTGTTATTTCTGAACATGTCATCCTATATTTTAAAAGTTAAGTTGGTCAGTCATCTCTTCCATTTATTAACAGTGGTTGGAAGAAAAGTACTACAAATTGTACCTCGGTTGATTAGGTACTGATGCATTTACAGGCATATATGATAGAATGTTGTAGAGGGAAAAAATTGGATAAATTGCACCTTTTGTTATTAATGCGGAACTCATCTTTCAGCTCCCTCCTTATGCAAGTAAGAGTGCTTTCATCAAAAGAGCTTTTACCTACAGTTGGAATATCCTAATACCCATGTCAAGAGTTGTAGCAATCAACCCACTTCTTATATATGAAGTATGAACATACCATTGAAAAAATACAAATATGACAAACATCAATAGGTTGAAATAAGATTGCATGAATTTTTACTACAGTAATTACCATCACCACATACACAACCGACTCCCTTGTAGCAGCAGTGGTAGTTTGAACTTTGTTCGCTTTAAAATGCAAAATACCTTAACAACATTTAAAAAAAAGCCGATTCTACAACTTTACTTCATCAAGATTCACCGCACCTAAGAGAAGTCTTTGTGTAACAAAATAAATATGTAAGTTATATGGTCATATGTCAAGCTTATGAATCATCAGTCGTGAATAAAAAGATAATAACTTTTTATGTTATAAATTTAGTTCGAAAAAGTTAGAACTACAATATGGACTATATGACATATGGGCACCGATTTTATTTTCTGTTCAAATTCAATAGCAGATAGTGAAATATATTTAGGAACTAATAAAATATTCTGTCAAGTTAATATTATAATAGAGAACAATATTTTTTTCACATGCTGGTTTATCAAATATTTTTTTAGTAAAAGAAATAAATAAAATAAGGAGATTGATTTTGACATACAAAGTTAGATAATGATAGTGTAATTCTTGAATTATGTTTTCTGAAGAAACTTATATATTAATTTTTACGTTAATACTTTAAATATATTAACCAAATTGTAGTTTGTGCGTGCGCAATGTAGTGAGAACAGATCATTTAATAAAGCATCCTATTGGGTTTTGTAAGTGGTGTAGGACAAGTAGATTACTTGCACGATTTCATTGTGTTTGAGTTTGTAAACTTAAACCTGAGCAAGTAAGGTCGATGAGACAGAGCTATCTTCTATTTTAGTTATTTTTCTTGCAGTAAAAAATGTGTCCAGGTTGTTTATTTTTTGCTGGGCCCAAAATTAAACACGGCCTCAGCCTCTGTGAATTTCTGAAATATGTACTGCAAATAAACGACGTGTACTGTGAAGCTAAAATTGTCAAGCAATATGTAGTTTGTTACTTAATCAAACATGCTATTTTCCAATGCATTTCTTGTAAACCGTGTTAGTTAAATTCATAAATTTTGTTGTCTTAATGTGTGTAATTAGTCGTTGCTGAAATATTTTTATGCACAGATTCATTTCATTAGTAACTATGGCTTAGCAAACAGCTTAACAAACCGGAAAAAGAAGAGATGGTATTAGACTAACCATTTTGGAGATTGCAATAATTGCATCGGCATCCTGACCTTCAGCTTCCATGTCAAATGCAGTGATTATTGTTGACATACCTACATCTAAGATTTCCATGTTTAGACAATACATACAAAGAAGCGGAAGTTGATGATGGAAGGATAATATAATTTTCCGAACGGATTGACCCATTGCAAACAGCATAGGATATGCACCTCGAAGGAGTCTTCATACAAATCCTCAAAAGAGTAGCAAAAACCAAATACTTTTCCCCAGCCTTCATTTTCTAAATCAATTTTATTTAGCAGTAGATGAAAGTAGGAAAAAATGTGATCGTTTGGCAGTAATATTTGCAAGTAATTTTTAGAATTTCAAAGTATATAACCGAATTTCAGAATCACAAACATAAATGACAGTTATCATTTGGTATTATATGATCAAAATCATCGTATTTTTTCTACTTAGCATACCCTGCAATTTTGGTCGGCGTATTTGCAATTGTTGATTTCACAGTTTCGACAACAGCACATCCCTGTCCAACTTGGTTGTTGTCGATCAAGTTAATTCTGGATGTTGGCAATCTAATTAGTCTAAGATAAGCGTAGATACATGCATATTAATATTATTAACCCAACTGGGAGATGAAAAATATAAGACGTTCTCATATGATTGTTTACCTATGTACAAACTGTTCAACTTCATGTACTTTAATTTTCAGATATACCATTGTCGCTTTAGTTGAGTCACAACCGAACGATCCTGTAATTCAGAATAGGTATTTGATATTCACTGTAATATAATTTTAAAGTAGCGAAGATAAACTTACCAACGATTTCTTATTTCTATATCTGCATCTGAGAAGTATCAGAGCATGTGGTTGATTGATCATGCAACAAAGTGGTTGAACAAAATAGTTAATGCTAGCGATGGGGAGATCCAACTTCGGCCTTCAAGAGAGTCAGAGAGTAAAATTTAGTTGGGAGGAATCGTAACTAGAAACACTTGTGCCAAAATCTTGAAGAACGTAGTTGGATTAGGGTGGCAATCAATGAATGTGAAAGAAAGTGGATAAGATTGGAGGGAGGGAAAAAGAAAGTAAGGCACGGGAAAATTTTGGGCAGATGGTTGTCATTTTGGGAATACAAAATAATTTTTTAATTTTTTCAAGCGGTTAGTAGGGGAAGGAAAGAAAATGATTTGCGCAGGGTAGCGTTATTTTGAAATGCTTGCGTACAAGCATGGCCAACTCAGCAATTTGAAATTCCTGCTTTCTTGTTTAAGTAATAGATAGATAGATAGATTTGTTTACGTGATTGCACCTATGGGCTTGATGGAATTTCTTGTAGCAAACAGCCTTTAGTATTAAGACTCTTAGAGATAGATATTCAACCTATCCACCCTCTTATCTCATTCTTTCTTCCACTTTTAATTACTTTATTAATACGGTAAATCTGATAAGTACAACTCGCTCTAATATTATTTTAGAGGGGAGAATCAGATAATATGAGCAGAGAAGAGAGATCAACGGAGAAGATTGGATATCTCAGCCAATTTTCTTGTCATATAATAATATAATAAGAGGAGAAATGCATAACAAGTACACATGTGCAGGTGAATTCTCCTTTCCCCCTCCTCCCTATCCTATGTACACAACCGTTGATTCAAATGATCTTATCAATGTCCGAGATCTGTTGAATCAAATCTAATTATAATGATATAAAAATCAACATGTGCTCACAACTCAACATAGTTACTAATTTAGTATTTAATTCATAATATAAAAAACTGCAGCAGCTTCTACGTGCATTCAAAATTCGTTGTGCTCTAGGAGGTTTTAGGAATTTTGGTTCATTATTTTGGTCCAGAGGTGGTATAACCGTAAAAAAATCCTTCACAAACTAAACCCTTAACCATTCGCTCTTCGTGCCGAATTAAATGTTTACTCACAGTAGTCGGGTCATTGGGCAAAAGAAAGCTTGGAACAAAAGAAAAGGAAGAGAAAGCAAAAAACTTGTAATTCCAGAACAATTAGTAGTGAGAGAGGTCTCCATAGCCTTCATCATTATTCATATAATCATTTGTTCAGTGACAATGACATAGTTTATAGATTTTGGTTAGCAACGGCTGAAAAGAGTCTATAGACATCTTTCTCATACGGGTGTCCACTACTATATCCCAACCCATGACTAAATTACAAAAAAACAAGAAAATCGTTCATTCAATTCCGCCTACTTATATCAAAACCCTATCTTAATTAGCAGTGTTAATGACGACTTCAGCTCTCAAGCTTCGTATGCGATATCAGTCCAAGATCCCACTAGTTCAAAGTAATTCAGCCCGGATCTACAGTGTTACCTCCAGCTCCGATCTCAATCTCGTTCTCAATCTTTGAACAAATGGCGGCTGAAGCGGGTAATCTTGCACGAATTTTGACTTCATCAAAAGCATATTAATATCCATTAAGTAATTTGTATCTAGTCTCTATTGGTAACCTCCTAGACTAAAATATTCTTTGGTTACTCTCTTGCCACACATGCCATACTACGGTTGTAATTGCGATGTCCCTTAAATCTTTTAGTATATTACTTGCTTGATTAGAATTTCCATAACTGTCAATTGTAGGAAGTAAATCATAGTTATTTGAACTTATAAGTTGCAAGTTAAGGCTGGAGTTAAGTCTGATCCCATATGCTTTTCGTGCATGTACAGTTGAAAATATGTGATTACTCGATTCGTTGTCTAAATTAAATCGAGTGAGTGACATTTTAGGCACACAACAGCGTCCCATTGTTGTAATCTGTCTAGTAAGTATGTTCCGCATAGCAAAGTATGGTGTGAGTGACATTTTGGACACACAACAGTGATTCCAAACCGTATTACTCCTGTAGTTTGTTCTCCCCTTATTCTGGACAGTTCCCAAGCCGACTTTAGCAAGAACTGTCCACCATTAGCTGACCACCCCTACTCGTCTTTATTGTTGTTACTATGAATTGTAATATTCTGAATAGAATTGCATGTATTTGCTAGCAAGTTATAACCAGTGAAGTCCCACTCCCCCTGATTAATAATTTTGCTCACTTCTCTGTCTTGTGTATTAAACAAAGCCATATACGAGCAACCAACTATGCTAGAGAGAGATTTACCCTTTATCCACAGATCAAACCACATACTTGTATTTCTACTGTTTGCAATTTTCCTGTTTATCAGCTTACTGAATATTTCTCTTGTTTCTAACGTAAGCTTCCAAGTGCATGAAGCATTATTGTCAAAATTGGTTGTCCAAAAGTTCTTCATACAATATTTGCCGTGAATCCACTTAGCCCAAAGGGTGTGTTGATTTATGTAAGTCCAGACTAATTTAATAGCCTATGCTTGATCTAGTTCCTCGAGATTCCTCAAGCCTAGATGTAACGATCCATTTTTTTGGACGGTTTTAAATCGACAATAAACCACACATGTCAACTCAAACCATTCAAAAGAGAGGATTGTCAATGAAGTAAATAAGAAAATAAGAGAAAAGAAGGGAAAATAAAACATAGAATCTCACAGTGGAATGACAAAATATAATAATCAAATAAACAGTTCATGAAGCTGTTTTTATAATATACATTTGATTACACTTACAACAATCAGAGTACAAACAATGACATACCAATAATGATGCAGCGGAAAATTACTAATAATAATATATACCAAACTCCGTCTTTGTCCTCCAGAAATAAAGTCTTCAACATTGAAATGCTCAAGCTAATCCGAGCGTAATGAAAAGACAAAACACTCGAGTCAGTACTAAAAGATCTTATGTAAGTTAAATCAACAACAAATAAATGTGACTGTAATGGCTTCAGAGATGTTTACGGGATTTTACATCTCATATTTAGTGTATAACGTGCGTGCAATCACTTAAAAGATGTTCGTGATTTTTCATCTCCTAAGGATCCGTTAAACTATCTATATGTAGTAAAATATGTTATATATATGTAGTGTCTATCAGTAAAGTAAAATATTAAAATAGCGTTAAGACGTTACTCATATCCCCCGTAACACATTTTTATAGGCATCGTAGTTTATACAGTACTGTAAACTGCACCGTAAACCGGTGGGCTATCAGGGAGCACTCCATAGGTACGACACAAACCAAAATCGTAGTGGGCTCGATAAGGCATATGACAAGGCACGCGAGGCAATGCCCAGGGTAGGATTCTACCGTTTTGCACGCCCGGACTGGTGGTAACGCATAACAGCTACTACCGTCCACCTCGAAACACACTCCCATAATCAAATCGAAGGTGGCCACCAATCAATCACAAAGTAACATATATGATATCGAAGAAGCGTGTCCGATAGGAGGAGCGACCTCACTTGGCACGGGATAGCTCCTGTTTTAGTCATATCAAGCTGACCCGAAGGTCGGGGCTGCGTTCTTACCTCATACCAGTAGCGTTCGCCAAACCAACCTACTTCGTTTTGGATTCTCCAACACGTGCACAGTTGTTAAAGTGGTTTCGGAATTGGCAGAGAGTATGACAATATCCGACCCGGTCTCTTTAACAACCAAACGCTTATTTCACACCATGGTCATTTTATAAAACATTTTTAATAATAAATTCAGAAAACAGTTTATACCTTCATATTAAGATATTCATATACTTATTTCAAAAGTATAATATATTCATAAATACCGAGGAAGATTTCTTTCAATCAATTTCGAAAATAATTTATAAATCTCTCTTAAACCATATATAAACTATTTATATGCTTTAGAATCATTATAAAGCTATTTATAAATTCCAAAACAGTTAACAACTCTTCCCCTTTTCATAAACTTCTACGAAAATTCCTTTAAAACGCTTCCAAATCCCTTTATACAAGTTCCTTTATAAAACCCTTTAAAATCTTTATAACTCCTTTATAAAACCATTATAAAATCCTTTATGAAAATCTTTTATAAATTCATTTTAAAATCTCTTACAAAACTTTTATAAATTCCTTACAAAACCTTTTACAAAATTCTAAAATCTTTTACAAAAATCTTTTATCTATTAAAGCTATTATAAAAGTCTATATTTATTATCTTAAATTAAAATTTTAAATAAATCTTTTAAAACTATATTAAATATTTTATTAAATTAAATTTTAAACTATTTAAAATATATATTTAAAACTAAATAAAATTATAAGTTAAAATCTAAAATTTACATTTAAAACCATATATTAACCTATAATTTGAAGCTTTAAAACATATAAAACAAATTATTTTCCAAATATAAATTTTTAAATAAAATCATTAAATAAAATTTATAAATAAAATTTATAAATCAAACGTACTTTATCATTAAGAAAATAATTTAAAACCGACCAATGGTGTCCGTATATAATTTTCTACCCTATGGTCAAGTGATTGGGTATGTATCATTTCAACCCAATATAGTTAAATTTCCCGGGTATATATCATTTCAACCCGTATCCCGAATCAATAATTTCTAAATCAATAAAATCGCTCGGGTATGTATCATTTCTACCCATAACGATTTTCCCTAATCTAAAAGATTATTCAGGTATGTATCATTTCAACCCATAGTGATTACAGGGGTATATATAAAATAAATAAACATCCAATCATCCAAAATGTCAACAAATAAACATCCATCACAATCAACATCCAAATCAGCCAATAAATCACAACAATTAACTGGTTATAATTATCAGGTATTTAACTAAAAATTTAAATTTCAATATTAATTTAAATGGCAATTTAATTCCATAAAATTCAACTTCAATTAAAATGTCAAATCAAACTACCAAACAGCAACCAATAATATTCTTATCACATCATAAATTTAATTCAACTAACATAAGAAGGTTTAGTATTGTGTGAGTGAGTTAAATCACCCACCTTTGATTTCTAGTCGATTTTAAATCCAAATAAAGCCCGAAATTTGAACAGTCTCCAAAACCAACCAAACCAGTTCCATGTTGTCCGAAATTTCGATACGATCCCAACGGAAGAAACCGCATCCAAATCCGAATTAGTATGCAAATGTTATACGAGTTAGAACGTTGGAAATTCAAATTTAAATAAAATAAAAGGGCAAATTGTAAATTAACACGTCACCTTTTCAAATCCTAATCGCTTCCAACCCGAACCCAGCATACACGACCACAGCCGCCACGCTAAATCTCGAAATTGCCGCCCACACGTACCACTTCATCACGATCGAGCACCACCATTGAGCTCGCCAAGGCCAAGCGCGCCTCCCCACGCGATCACCCACGCCGCCATCAGAAGCGGTCCGCCGCCGCCGTCTTCTCTCGCCATTCCAGGTGAATTCGTGCACCACTGACGCAAACGAACCATATGGATGCACTCCACTCGACCTCCTCTACACACTACAACTTCTCGATCGACGAATCGTTGCAAATCCACCGTTGGTCGCGAAACCCTAGAAACGGACGGTTGAGAAAGATCGCCAAATTCTGGTCAAACCGAGAGTCAATTGCAAAAACGAACTGCAGATGTAGATTGCGTTCGTCGAGAGCTTCGCAGCGACATATTATTCGATAGGTTTTGAGGAGTTTGAATTTTGAAGTTTGATTGAAATTGAAATTAGGGTTTTTTGCCATTGAGAAGGAAGAGGAGATAGAAATAAGCAGTGCGTACAACGTACAAAAATTAGAATAGACTGCTAGGGTTTCAGAACATATCTATTTATATAGACAGAGATGAATAAGAACGAATGGACATATCGAATTGGGTCGAAACGATAACAACGACCTGAAAAGCCCGTTTCGTTCTCGAAACGAAAGTAGGTCATCCAATATATCGAAATATAGGCTTTCGATATTTTTAAACTCAATGGAACTAGTTTCAAACCCTAATCCTATTGTATACAGAAGTTAGCTTTCAAAATCAAATTATATTCATTTAAATCCTATTAATTGATTTCTACGCGTTTCGATCTCGCACGATCAAACGATAAATCCGATCGTTACGAAACTTGAAATCCTATAATAATTCACTGTTACGGATCCGATGAAACTGGTTTCGTCGAAATCTGAGACTGTGCCCAAAAGGCTAATTTTTCACGTTAATTAAATAAATTATTATTAAATTGATTTAATCACTTTTAAATTCTAGATTAAAAGTTAACAATTTTCATCATTCTTAATTAACAGGAATTCATAATCTTTTAAGATACAATTTTCCATATTAAATCCAATATTTAAATATTACATTAATTTCAGCGTTCAATTACAACTGTAATAAAACCCCAGTTAATTATATTTTAATTTCAATCAAATTCTTTTATTTCGATTTACACTCTTATTATTGAATCAACTATTACCTTATGAATATAATTAACATTAGTTTACATTTTATTGCATTCATATTCTGCAGTTATCATCATAACTCATATTAACTGAAATATTTAGTTACATTAAATTTCATTGATTTTCAAATTAATTTCAACGGATTAAATAATAAAATAATGATTAAAACAATTATTGCACAATAGTAATTCAAACACATTTTCTAAGTTTATTGTTTACAAACAAAAGCTAATAAATTTATGTACTAATTAATTTATTTCATATTCTATAATAAACCTATTTCAATTAATAACAGATAATTTCAACATTGAATCCAACATTTAATTTTATTCGTTATTTATAATTATAACCAAATTAACTTTACAATTATTATAATTGATTGAAATTACATTAAAATAATTGTCAATAACATTCAAAAAACATTATTAAATCATATTCTAATTATTTTTCTCATTAACAAATCATAAATTTTATTTCTCACAATATTAAATTTCAAAATCTTATTTAATTTAATAGTTTTAATTATCAAAATTACAGGTCGTTACACTCTCCCACACTCGAAAAGGAACAAGAAGGAATTTAGAAACTTGATATAATTTTATTCAAATTATTCAATTTATAAACACTTTAAATTTACATCATTAAGTTTAGTAAAAATTGAAAATAACTCAACTTTTATGAAAAAAATTCTAAGTCCTAAATTTACGAAAAATTTCGGCAGAGTCTCCTTTGCGCGGTTAGGTCCGGAAAAATAATAATATCAATATATATATATATATATCATATTTCAATAATAAACATTCCAAACCATGGGAAAAACAATAAAATATCGTTCCAAAACCGTAATCCGAAAACGTACCTATTTGTCGGGCAAACAACTTTATTTTATGAAATCAAAGCACTAGCTATTGCTCTTGGATTTTCCGACATTTGATTTTGAATATTTAAATAGTTTTAAATATTGGATTCGGAATATAAATTGATTTTTGAATATAAAGATTTTGATTGAAATTATAAAATGTATTTAAATTTTAAATATAGCGATTTATCGTAGTACGGAAATAGTACGAATAATTGAAATTTGAGTTGAATATGAATCAAAACGATTTCTAATGTGAATATAAATTCTATTGAATTATAATTAAGTTAGTAAGTTTTTAAAACTGAAATTTCAAGCGATTTCATTGATTTTTAAAAATCGTCGATTTAACCGACGCGTTAATGTAACAACCCGTAAATTTTCGATAATTTAATTTGTTAATTTAATGAATCTTGTTATTTAATATTGGAAGAAATAAAAAGTTGTAATGTAATGATGAAATGAATACTGAAATGAAATGTAACAAATGATAATTAAAGCTAATTATTAAAAACTTGAATGTAACCCCAATGAATGGAATAATGTAAATGTTATACTTGGTTATAAATGAAATATAAGAAAACAAATGTAAATAATTAATTAACCAATGAGATCATGTATTGTTAATGATAATTGAATGAAATTAGTATTATGAAAATAAATGGTATCATTGATTTGTAAGTAATAAAAGCTTATTAATGTGACTAAAGGTTAATTGTGGCAAACTATTGTATGTTACCTATTTATTTAGCCTGTTAATTTAAATTGGAAATAAATTTCAATAAACATAATTAAATATTATGTAAATGTAAATTAAGATAATAATTGGAAATAATGTTAATTTTATTCATAATATGATAATTAGAAATAAAAAGAATGGAAATTAAGATTTATTAATTTATTTGAATTAGATTTATTGCAAATAAATGAAATTAAATATTTAAATATTACGTTAATGGGAAATTAAGATGAAATTTGAGAATATTAATGTAATAAATCATGAACCAATGTTAATTTTATCTATTTGATAATAACGGATTGAATAATAGGATGAAAGGTTAATTAAATGGAATTACTGAAAATTAAATTTATAAGTACTGAATTTAATGAAATTGAAAATTTAACACTGGAATTGATGGGTTAATCAACTTTAAATTGACATCTAAATTTGTTTAAATTATTGTAAGTGATTAAGTAATCAAAAATGATAGAAGTTGTAAAATTTTAAAATTTAAACTGAAAAAGTGATTTGATTAATTTAATGTTAATTTATTTAATTAATGTGAAAATAACTATTTTGGCACTCGGATTTCGACGAAACCAGTTTCATCGGATCCGTAACAGTGAATTATTATAGGATTTCAAGTTTCGTAGTAATCAGACTTGCCGTTTGATCGTACGGGCTCGAAACGTCTAGAAATCAATTTAATTGAAATCAATTTGAAATAGACTGATTTTAACATAACTTCTTCATACGATGGAATTTGGACTTGAAACCCGTTCCATCGAATTTAAAAATATTGAAAACATTTATTTTGATATATGGGTTGACCCATTTTCGTTCCGGAGTCGAAACGGGCTTTTCGGGCCATTTATCGTTCAACGTGTAAATCAATCGTGTCCATTCATCTATTTTCTGTTCTGCCTATAAATAACCTGTTATAAACCCTAGTATTCCTCAACTCAGTTTGTCTGTACATACAATTTCATTTGTTCCTCTCTTTCCAATGGCAGACAAACCCTAATTCCCAATTGCAAATTCAAAATCAAAACCAAATCAAAAATTCAATCTCCTCAAACTATATCGAATTATATATCGATTTGAAGCTCTCGACGAGCGCAAGTCAAATATGTGATTCGTTTTCTGATCTGGGTCTCGGTGTGGCCGGAACTAGGTGAATTATTCTCGGCCGTTCGTCGATCGTCGATCAACTTTGTCTGATCGGCGAATCGAAGGCACGGTATTATAGAGGGGACTGAGGGGAGTCAATCTGAGGTGTTCGTTTGGTCGTTGGGTGGTCGGATTGCTCGCAAGAATTCGATTAGGGTTTTATAAAAACGGTGGCGGCTGCGTTATTGTGGGCTCGTGGTGGTCGCACGCGGTGCCAGGAGGTCGCGGGCTTGAGGAGAAGCGGCGATAGGGTCGGCGCCTTGGCCAGCAGCGGCGGCGGCGCGTTTGCGTGGGAGACGAGATGTTTTGGGGTCGGGTTTTTTTGTTTTGCGCGTGCCTGCTTGATAGGTTTCGGAGGAAGAAGAACACGTGACGGCATAGAGGTGTTGTTTTTATTTTTGTTTATTTATTTTCAATTCAAAATTCAAATGTTCTAATCGATATATCTTTTACATACGAGGTTCGATTCACACGCGGTTTTTTGCGCTGGGATCGTATTGAAATTCCGTACATTTTGACGCTAGTTTGGACGAATTCTGAGACTGTTTGAATTTTGGGCTTAAATTGGATTTAAATTCAAAAGGTGAGTGTTTTAACCGACTCACAACTTCTAAAATTTCTTGTGTTTGTTAAATTAAATTTATGATATGATTAGAAATTTATTTATGACTGTTTGGTATATTTTAAATCATCATCTCAGTTAATTTGAATTTATTTGAATTAAATCGTTATTTAATTTATTATTGAATATAAATTGCCAGTTAAATACCTGTTATTAATTATCAGTTCTATATTGATATTTATTGATTGATTTAGATGATGTTTGTAATGGATGTTGATTGTTGATATTGGATGAATGGATGTTTATTTTATATCGTTATAAACTGTAAGTTCACTATGGATTGAAATGATACATACCCGAATGATCAATAGATTAAGGAAAAATCGTTATGGGTCGAAATGATAGACTTGAGCGATTTTATGGATTTTAAATATTTTCGGGATTGCGGTTTGAAAAGATATATAACCGTAACATTGTAAATTGCGGATTGAAATGATAAATATCCGTATCACTTGACCCTAGGGTAGAGAATTACATACTGACACCGGATTGGTTAAATTAAATGATTTTAAAGCTTCAAATTTTTGAATCCTTCTTAAACGATATTTTGAAATAAAAATTGATTTATACGAATTGAATTATTATCGAAATTCAAGTTTATGATAAAAATTGGAATTGGTTTAAGGGTATTGTTAAAATGATTTAATTGAAATTTCAAAGTTGAATTTGGAATAAAAAGTGAAATTTGTCCGAATTGAATTATTTTAAATTGTTTGAAATATAACTTTGAAATATATTGAATTTGGAGTAATTTAAATTGATATTTCGAACATGGATTGGAGGCGATATTGAATTAAATAATTTATTGAGAATTGGAATTGGAAAATTTGAAATTGGGTTTTGGGATATTAAAATGGTCCAAATGCACTGGAATGAAATAAATAGTTTAAATTGATATAAATTTCAAATTCATATTTTTATATAAACTGTTTTAAAAATATATTGTTTTAAAGACTTTAATTATTAAGATTTTCAACTTTTAAACTAATTAACCTGTTTTAACTTATTTTAAATCTAATTAATCTATTTTAAAGCTATTTAATCTATTTTAAATCTATATTAACTATTTATAACTATTTTCTTCTAAATTCCAAACTAAGTAAAATGGATGGGTTTATACTCAAATTCTCGATTTTTAAAGTGAATGTGGTTAAGCGATATTATAACCTAAGTTGGGATTTAAATAGCATATTTGGTTTAATATGATAATTTTGAAATGAGAGTTTAACCTATTTTGGAAACACGACTTCTAAAAGGAAATATAATTTCGAACTATGATTTCAATGTGATATAATTTCAGAAGTAAGTAATGATTTTGAAAATGATATGATTTGAATTGAATATGATATTTTGATATCAATTATGAAATGGTTTTGGAAATGTAAAAGAACCATCCGGTGTGTAATAAGCGATTGGTTGTTAAAGAGACCGGGATTGGATATGTGCATACTCTCTGTCGATACCGAAAACCACTTTGACAACTATGTACGCGGTGGAGATTCCAAAGTGAAGTAGGATGGTGGCGACGATCCTATATGAGGTATATACATGGACCCGACTCCCGTGAGTTGGCTTAAGGTGGCTAAAAAGGAGCAATCGATTGGCTAAGTGAGGTCATTCCTCCGACCGGGCACACTCCATCGATCTATATTATGGCTTTGCGATTTATTTGGTGGCCACTCTTCGATTTTTACTCGGGAGTGTGTTTCGATGTGGGCGGTAGTAGCTGCTATGCGTTACCACCGGTCCGGAAGTGTAATTGGTATATCTACCCCGGCATTGCCTAGTTGTGCCGTGTCACCTACCCTAGCGCGCCTTCTACGAGTTTGATTTGTACTATACCTATGGAGTGCCCTCTGACGGCACCCAGTATAGGTGGGATTACGGTACTGTATAGACTATGAGAATATATAAAAATGTGTTAAGGGGGATATGGGTAACGCCTTAACGCTATTTTAATACTTTTACTTTACTGTAGACATATTATAATAGCGTATTGTACTACATAGTAGATAGTTTAACGGATCCTTAGAAGATGTGAATCCCGAACATCTTTTAAGTTACTGAACTCACGTTAGACACTGGATAAGAGATGTCAAACCCTGTAAACATCTCCGATGCCGTTTACACTCATATTTATTTACCGTTGATTTGACTTACATAAGATCTTTTAGTTCTGACTCGAGTGTTTTGTCTTTTCAATTCGCTCGGGTCAGCCTGAGCATTTCAGGATTTGAAGACCTTATTTCTGGAGGACGAAGACGAAGATTTATACTACTATTATTTACTATATTATTCCACTGCATCATACTGTTCCGCTGCATTATTATTTGTTTATCTCTGATATGTGTAACTCTGATTTTGTATTGTATAAGTATAATCAAATGTTTTGTATACAGCTTCATGAACTGTTATTTGATTATTATATTTTGTCATTTCGCTGCAAGATTCTGTTTTGTTTTTTTCTTATTCACCCCAATAACAATCTGCCCTTCTGTATGGTTTGAGTCGACATGTGTGTCTGCTTAAAGCGTACAAAAAGGCGGGATGTTACAGTTAAATTAGCGATTCGGGACACAGTCGTGGAATTCGATGAAACCAGTTTCATTGGATCCGTAATAGTGTATTATTATCGAAATTCAAATTTCATAGCGTTTGGATTTACCGTTTGGTCGTACGATCTGGAAATGCCTATGAATAATTGAATTGAATTTAATTTAAATAGTCGATTTAAAAAGCTATCTGCCTCATACGATCGAATTAGGTTCTGAAACTTATTCCATTACATTCGGAATAGCGGTATAACATTAGGAACGTCAGGCGGCACGCCTCGATAGGAATTCAGGTTTTCGAGTTACGGGAACGAGATATTTTGAAAATTAAATAATATTATATAGTTTCAAGGTCAAACCCTATAATGTCTCCTCAGCCACCCTAAACCCTATACTACTCGCCCTACCACATGAAGGCGCCGTTTCCCTTCAGTTTAAATAACGCGACTTTTCCCTCTTCCTTCCTTAATGTCAATCAACGATTCACGAAATCAAAATCGGGAAAAAAACAAATCGAACGAAAAAGGAATCGTCAGTGCATCGCGATGGGAGGTAGCGTGCGAAGGGGAAGGGGCGAGTTGATCGATGGCTCAGGGAGGCTCGACTTTCGATTCGTGATTTGGGATTTTGCTTCTGGAGGCGCTCCCGAGCACGCACGTGATGTTTTGATTGAAGTCATGCTGTTCGTACTTGGAGTGGTCGGCGATGGCGGTTGGAGAGCGAAGTCGCGATGGAATGGGTGTGGGCTCGATGGTACGGCGACGCTAGGTGATAGGGGAAATCGTGGATGAACTTTTCGAGCGAGAATGGACCTTTTGGAATGGTCAGAGTGTTGTTCGATCCACTTGGGGAGGTTGCATTCGTCTCGGGCTCATGCGTTTGGGGGTGCTGGTTGCGTCTTGGTGGTTATATCGGGTTTCATGGGGACGGTGTGTAACGGCCTGGTATTTTGAACCGTTCAAATCGACAATTATCCACTCATGTCATACTTGAATTGCTCAAAACAACGGATTGTTAATTTATGTTTGGCAAAACTCAGCATATACAGTAAATAAAATCAATCACAGAATCACCGACACAGAGTAGTGTAACAATAAGCAGCGGAATAAATAAATAGTAGTTCATGAAGCTACCATATAAACAACAGAGTCTGAAATAAAATACAACATATATCTCAAATATAAAGTAGTCTCAAGTACAACAACAACTGACAAGTCTGAACAACAAGTGGGAATAATTGAAATGACTGAAAGCTGAACAGATAACAGATAGATCTCTAGACGAAGTTCCAAGCTCCAAAGGTGAGTCTCAAATGCTGTGACACTCAGTCTGATGCTGTGACACTCAGTCTGATCCGAAGGTGAGTCTCAAATGCTGTGACACTCAGTCTGATCCGAGCATAAAGCAAAACACAAAACACTCGAGTCAGGATTAACATTCTTATACCAGTAAATCAACTCAAGTGAAATGTCAAGTGAAATATAATATAACTTAAAGGATGTTTGAGATTTCCATCCTCTAAGGATCCGTGGAACTATCTACTATGTAGTAATATACGCTATTATAATATGTCTATCGGCAAAGTATTAAAATAGCGTTAAGGCGTTACCCATATCCCCCTTAACACATTTTATATATTCCCGTAGTCTACACAATACCGTAAGCTCCATCAAACCGGTGGTTTACCAATAGGGCACTCCATAGGTACGGTACAAAACAAACTCGTAGAAGGGGCGATAAGGCATGTGAGGTAATGCCAGGGTAGGATTCTACCGTTTGCACTCCCGGAATGGTGGTAACGCATAGCAGCTACTACCGCCCACCTCGAGACACGCTCCCAAATCAAAGGTGCACCCAAATCAAATCACAAAGTAATTGAATGGTATCGAAGAAGCATGCTCGATCGGAGGTGCGACCTCACTTGGCCTGGTATAGCTCCTATTTTAGCCACATCAAGCTGACTCACGGGAGTCGGAACTGCGTTAATACCTCATGCAGAATCGTCGCCAAACCATCTTACTTCGTTCTGGAATCTCCACCACGTACACAGTTGTTAAAGTGGTTTTCGGTATTGGCAGAGAGTTTGACAATATCCGCTCCCGGTCCCTTTAACAACCAAACGCTTATTTCACACCGTGGTCCTTTTTATTTCAAACAGTTCATACTTCATATCAAAATATCATATTCATTCAAAATCATATCACTTTTGAATCATATTCACTTCCAAAATCATAACCACAAAATAGTTTAAACCATCATATCAAAATATTCGCATTTAAATCCATTAAATCTAAATCATATCCAACTTTAAACGGTTTGAATATTAAAAGTAGTTTATATAATAAAAATAGTTTATATATTAAAAATAGTTTATATCGAAAATAGTTTCAAATTAGAATTGTTTCTTCCAATTCCATAAATCAATTCAAATCAACTATAGTTCCAAAAATTCAATTTAAATCAATCTCAGTTCAAGAATTACAACTCAATTCAAATTCTCAATAAAACCATTTTTAATTTATATTGATTTCAAATTTAAACCACTTCACATTCAATAGGTTTCAAAGTTAAATATTCAAACAATTTACAATAACTTAGTTTGATAAATTTCATTTATATTTCGAAATTCAACTTTAGTTTTATTTAAATCTGAAATATTCACTTAATCATTTTTAATACATTTAAATAAAATCTCAAATTATAAATTTAAATCAAATCCAATATTTAACTTCAATATATTTAAATTTGGAAATATTCTTTTTATCACTTTAAATGAAATCTCGAATTACATTTTTAATCAAAATTAAATATTAAAAATTCAATTTTATTTAAATTTAAAATATTCTTTTAATCACCTTTAATCAAAATCAAGTTATCAAGTTATAAAATCATATCTTTCAAAATCTCAAAACCATTAAGTTTTAAATCAATTTTGATTTAAATATAATTCTTAAACAAAATAAATTGCAAATCAATTTCAATTTATCTTTCCAACCTTGGTTTATTAAAGTTATTACAAAATCTATTTTTAAAATATTATTTTAAATAAATACTTAAACATAATATATATATATATTAATTAAATTAAATTTTATTAAATTAAATCTTATTATTAAATTTATTTATATTAGATCTTATTTTATATATTTAAAAATAATAAAATTATAAGTAAAATCTTAAATTTATATTTTCAAAACTAACTTATAAATTTAAAATTTTCAAATATATAATTTTAAAAATCTAATTTTGCTCATATATTAAAATAAAATCTTTATATTATATTTTAAAATCAATATTTATTAGAACCCATATATTTTCTTTCAAAACCTTGGAAATCATTTTTCAAAATAGACCAACGGTGTCCGTATATACTTTTCTATCCTATGGTCAAGTGATACAGATATTTATCATTTCAATCGGCAATTTAAATTCTTACGGGTATATATCATTCCAACCCCCAATCCTAAAATTTCACAAGCAATGAAAATCGCTTGGGTTTATCATTTCGACCCATAACGATTTCTCCTAATCTATAAGATCGTTCGGGTATGTATCATTTCAACCCATAGGGAATTTCTAAAATAACAGGGAACTTGCAGAGTGAGAACAAATAAAACAGTAATATAAAATGACATAGCACATCGATGGAAAATATGATCATAGTTAACAATTCAGATATATATATATACTAACATGTTATTGGTGTCAATATTGTCAATTTACATCGGTGAACTAATGCAAATAATAAACGATCATATTTAACAATTAAATAACTAACAACTTAAATTTAACAACATATTTCAATCGTCATTTCGTGTGAATTAAATTTACTAAATATAAGAATGTTAATCGTGAGTGATTGCTCACCTTTCGAGACTAAAGAAATAACAAGAACAAGATGCGACGAATCCAAACACAAATTCCGAAGCAAACACGATGGACCCAAACCAATGAATTCAAAATCAAACTAGTGTGATATAAATGGAAAAAATATATTTTTTATTATTATTTTTCTTAAAACTAATATTTAATTAAAAACACATGAAAAAAAATCTTCATATCATATTTAACAATTTATATTTATTAAAACACATATATAAGAATCAATTTGAATATAAACAAGGAATTGTAAAAAACTACATATATATATATCTATATTTTATAACTTAAAATCAATACTAAAAATCAATATATTTTTAAAGCAAACAAATATTTATGCAACTACTCAAATAAATATATGTGCAGACTATATATATATATAACTTAAACCATATAACATGTTTCTAACAAAAATATATAACTTGATATATATATAACTTGAAGTTATATAACAGGTTTCTACAAATCTAACTTTATATATATTAACCTATATATATACTATTTCTAAAGCACTGCAGTTTCAATTGCAACAAATGTGAACGCTTATGTAAGATATATATAACTTCATAAATATTTACTTTGTTTTCTTCTTTCAAAAAGCATGAATGGGTCGCCGCTGGGTTTGCTTGGTGGAAGGGCTCGGCTTTGCTGGGTGACTGCAATGGAGGTGCAGGCAGTCGGCAAGGGAAGCAAGGGCTGGAGGGAAGCACTACGATCAGGAACTGTTGCGGGTGGAAGGAGATGATGGGCACAAGCAAAAGTGGCGTCATGCAAAGATTGAATGCAAACGTGAGTCTTACTATATGCAAATATATATATATATATATTAAAGGAAGGTGGCTGGTGATGGGAAGATTGAACTCGGCTGATGGGTTTTGGTCGGCGACGGAGGGTGTGTACGGACGTGTTATTTGGTGGTGGTCGAGATGAGGCTGCGGCTGATAGGGTTCGGCGGTCATGATGGTGTACAAGCGATCATGGAGGAGTATGCTGTGGTTCAATTGCGGTGCGGTGATGCCAAGGTCAGCTTTGGCATGGGAAAAAGGTGGGAGGGTAGGTGCTCTTGCTGGCGAGCAGAAGGCAGGGAGAGGCGGATGGAAGGAAAAGCATGCGGAGGTTGATACGGGCACATGAGCAGATTAAGTAAGAAGGAGGAGGAGGGCTGTGAGTTGTATGTGGGTCCGTGGTGGAGAGAGGATAATGGCCGATGATGGGAGGTGGTCACGGATCTGGGTTTGAGCACGAAAATGAAGGGGATTTCTCGAAGCAACTCCTATATATAAAAGTATTTTCTCAAAGCAATGAATAAACATAAGAGAAGGAGAATATAGGCAGAGTGAACGAACGAAAGGAAGTGAACCGGAAATATAAATGAAATAGAAAAATAAATTGAAAAGGTGGAAATAGCTAAGGTCATGTAAGTTGAATTCACGGAAATTAAATGCTAATGACTATTGGTTATCGCGGGTGGACAATTGAATGGTCACATGAAACCAAAAGTTAAAAATTAGGTATCGATACGGCTAACCGTTTCATGGTTTTCGCCGCGTACCGGACACCGAAACACACAAATGAATATACTGCGGAGATCAGCACGACGAGACGAACAGAATGGTACACAAATATTAGCGATACGATCATCCTATCAAAAGTTGATATTCGTTGCCAAAAATACTTTTAATTTGCCGAAAATAAGATAAACAGAGCTATAGTAATCCAAATTTGGCGAAACGAAATATAACGCCTCACTCAGAAAATGATTAAATTTTTGATTATTTAAAAATATTCAGATTTCGAAAATATTTTATTTTCATCAAATTAACCGATTTAAATTGAAATTAAAAATTACACAACAAAGCTAACTTGCATATTTTCCAATAAAAATTTACCATTTGCTATGTTTAAATAGACGCATACCAAATATCAAATTTTCATTGCAAAATTCAATTGTTTAATTTTCATGAAAAAAATTCAGTTAATACGTTATTAAAATTGTTAAAATTTCCGGATCATTACACTCTTCCCCACTCAAAAACTTTTCATCCCCGAAAAGTAATGAGATAGGAGAATAGAAACAATAGAAAAGAAAGATAGATTCAAAATACATAGTACCAGATACAATAATTGATTCAAAACTATATAAATTCCATTAGTTTTTAAATTGATTAATATTCAACAATTTCAATTCATTTTATTCAATCAATAATTGTTCATTGTATTCACATTTGGTTTATTTCAACTCAATGTATTTTCATTTAACCGATTTGATTTCAATTTATTATCATTTGTTACAAAATTTTCTTTTCAAAACAAAATTTATTTAACTCATTTATTTAATTCATTCAACCTCACTTAAGTTAATTCTACTTAAAAATTCAATTTCAACCATTCTTTGTAATTTACATTTATATCACAAACAGTTTTCAAAACATCATTTATTTATTACCAGTTTATTTTCTTAAGTTCATACTCATTTGCTTAAATAACATCTTCTTTTTATTATTCAATTTATTCCACTTAACAAGTTCTTATAACATAAATTAAGTGTATAAACCTTCATTATAACAACTCAATTTTTATTTATAATTTCCCTTAACAAAATTTAATTTTTGGACATCTTATTACATTTTATATTGTATACTATTCAATTACATATTCACATTAACATTTTTAACCTTTTAAATATTTCAGGTAAGTTATATATGTTTTAGAATGCAATTGAGTATTATACATATAAATTTTACCCTAGTTCAATTGTTTTAAGTGTTTCAGTTCCATTTCTCATTTTAAACACCCTAATTATTCAAAAATTTTAGTTTATTTCAATAATTGAAACCATTTCTTAATATAAAACTTAAGAGTTAAATTTCTAGTTTCACTTTAAACTATTTTGAAATAAATATATACCTATATATATTATACATCAAATCATACTAATTTTTTTTTTCAAAAAAATCCGTTTTCCAAAATAAAAGTGTGGCAAAGCTATTGAGTGGTCTCTCCACTTTGAGACTCGAAAATGAATGTCGATGTTGCTGCAGTCATCACCGAAATTATTTTCTAGCGACATAAGAGGAGAGTACTAGCTTACTTCTTTTAATTTTTTTTTGGAAACAATTTCCATTCGAAAATATTTTTAAATAATATATTTTCAAAACTTTGAAAACCAAATTTTGAAAAGCACCGGAAATTTAATTCTCAAATTCTAAATTTAAACTCATTTCATTTGCAAATCAGGTTTATAAACCATGTTTAAAACTTCATCTTCTTATTACATACAACAATAATTAATGGGTTAGGGGTATTGATAAAACAATAAATGATAATCTAGTATTATCATTTCTAACTCCAATTCATATAACTAATTTCAGAAAATTATACTTTTATATATAAAATATAATCATACATAAAATCATTTCATTTATCAATTTTGAAAACAATATTGTGTCAGTTTGCTCTGTTCAAGTGTTTCAGAATTCCTATTGATAGCGTTGGCCAGACGAATCGATCAAAACCTAAAATTCAAACAACACAATATAAAACATTTTATAATAATTGCAAATACATTCTCTCAAAGGATGATACAAGAATGGATTTTAGAAACAAGGATAGAAATTCAATTTTTGGAGGGACCCTAATCAAAGAGAATTCTAACAACGAAGATAGGCTCGAAAGGAAGATAAGATAATTAAATTACAAAGAGGAAAGATGGATAGACTTATATTAATCGCGGCGACCTTAACAGGGTCAACCGAGACTCAGTAAAGACGAGAATATTACCAAAAAAACCAGGACGAACCTGTTGAGAACATCGTGGAAACGCGATTCATGAGATTGATGAAGAAGGCATGAACATTGGTTAATCCAAAGGGCATGACTAATCGTTCATAGAAACCATTCGTTTAGGAGGAAGGACAACATATCGAGTTACAGGAATAAGATCGAAGCTGAATTCAATTTCCCGCTTGAGAGGGAGAGAATTGACTTCACCAAAACATCAAGATAATCCCTGACTATCGGGGTGGAGTCAAGATTACTAGGCATTGAATCAAGCGGACAGATAGAACTGCCGGTATAGTCCTGAGGCAATCGACATTCGATCACAAAAGAATCATCCTGGTCGTATACTAAAGAGACAGTTTGGGCTTTGAAAGGATAACAGTATCAAAACCGAGGACGTAAAAATCCCCGGTAAATCGACGCCGGTTGTAAAGGAGTTTCACCCCTTTACAGATCATACTAAAGTTGACGGGACCGACGATGGTATTAGTCACACATAAGTATGAAGTTGCCAATTGAGATTGTAGCTATGGGATGCTCCAGTATCCATAAGAACACGATTAGGGGAGGACAAGAATGGATTCCAGAACAAAGGAAAGGTTCCGAAATTCAAGGGAAATCCTAATAGAAGAGGAACCTCACCAAGAAGTTCAAGCTCGAACGAATATGATTCTATAATCGATTTCACTCATTCTAGGGTACCCTATCTCTAATGAGTTTTTACTCCATATGCTAAGTTTTGCCTAAACCAGAGCTCTGATAACAACTGTAACGGCATGGTATTTCGAACCGTTCAAAACGACAATCATCCACTCATGTCATACTTGAATTGCTCAAAACAACGGATTGTTAATTTATGTTTGGAAAAACTTAACATATGCAGTAAATAAAATCAATCATAGAATCACCGACACAGAGTAGTGTAACAATAAGCAGCGGAATAAATAAATAGTAGTTCATGAGGCTACTATATAAACAAGAGAGTCTGAATATCTCAAATATAAAGTAGTCTTAAATAGAACAACAACTGACAAGTCTGAACAACAACTGGGAATAACTGAAATGACTGAAAGCTGAACAGATAACAGATAGATCTCCAGACGAAGCTCCAAGTTCCAAAGGTGAGTCTCAAATGCTGTGACACTCAGTCTGACCTAAGCATAAAGCAAAACATAAAACACTCGAGTCAGGATTAACATTCTTATACCAGTAAATCAACTCAAGTGAAATTGTGACATCCCAGAATTTTTGGCAATATCAATTTAATAATCTGTATAAAAAAATTAAATTGATTTGATAATATTTGTTAATAAGATTTGAATTGATTTAATAATCTTCTTTTAAATAAATATTTAACTGATAATTTATCTTTTAAAAGCTAATAAATTGCTTTCTATTTATAATATGTATATATTTGTATATATTGTAAATAGAAATCTTTGGGTTGAATTTAATAATAAATAAATCTTGTTTTCAAATTCTAATATATTTTGGTAATTTGGAAAATTATGATTTAATTTAAAATATATGGTTTTAAAATATTTAAGATAAATGTTTAATTGATCAAATTGTATCTTAGCTTAAGTTTAAGATTTATTAAAAGGTTGTTTTGTTCTTTTTAAATATAGTTTGATTAAATAAGTAATTTATTAATAAAGAGATAAATTCTTTTATAAATTATTTCAATTTAACAATGAGTTATATTTTAAACAATATTAGTAATGAAATATCTTTACAAATGGTTTTTTTTTAGAAATTGTTATTTTAAATTTATTTATAAAGGGAAGCTATGATTTGAAAATTTGAAAATTTAGTCTTTCAAAAATATTTAAAATAAAATAAACCTTATTAATATTAAACATAAGTATAAAAATAAATAATTGTAAATAATGTGTTTGGTGGTTTAAGTTTTAAAAAGAAATAAAAATAAGTATTTAGTTTAGAAATAGAAGATATGGTTATATAGACATAAGCGAAAACATTTGATAATTCTGGAAAATGCATTTAGATACAAAGCATAAGACTGAAGAAAGGAAAAATGTATTCATGCTGGTACAGGGAAATGAGTATGTACACATAAAAATAAATAAAAATGATATCTAAGTACATACGAAATTTAAATTTAAAAGATAAGTATGTAGACATAAGGACAACTTCATTAATGCTAACATCTCTAGTACACATATAGGATCATATCAGCCTCCAAAGGAAATAAAAATCTTTGAACATTTTGTACCAGTAAATAATATCATTCCTGTAAAACAATCCTGTGTGAATACTTCGATCTATTTATCAATCTTTCCCATTTCATTTCGTTTACGAAAGAAATCTTAGCATTCCAAAATTTTTATTACAACTGAAGCTTATTTTCAACTCAAAACAACATGAAGATCAGCCAGCAACTTTCAAAACATTTCCAGTTTTAAAGATTCAAAAAGCTTGTTTCAAAATAAAAGGCTCTGTTCTTCCTTTTCTAAACAGGTGAGTAACATCACTTTAAACAATTTAAAGGTATAACCTGTTGCTTATATATCTGTGAATAAGTATGTTTGCATATTTATAAATGAATATCTGTGTATATATATATGAATATATTGATGTGTGCATGTCTGCTAATGTCTGGAACATCTCTGTCTATGTTTTAAGCTCAGTTTTTAATTTAAATTCTCTAGCTCTTGATCTAGTCATTGATATGGTTTAAGTTACAAACAAAACTTGTTTGTTTGATCATAGAGTAGGTATTAAAATTTTATGCAAGTTAAAATAAATTTGAATTTGCCCTGGAAAACATAAGAACAGTAAAGCTTGAGTTAAGTGAAAATTTGAATATCCTGATTCTTTGATTCAGGTATATAAATCGAATACTAAAACTTAAACTTGATTTTTGAAACTGAAATCACGATTTTTAGTGTTAGTTTGAGGGTGCAGTTCTGGTTTGACCAGAAATATGTCTTGAGGGGTTTTCTGGTGACCTACTTGATTGGGAAAGTCGGGGTTCTTCCTGGAGGTGGAACAGTGATCGGAGCTTAGAGGAAAAATGCTAGGAAGGTTATCCAGGCATGGTGGCGATGGTGGTTGTCTTTTCTAGTTTTTAACCCTAGTTTTAGCTAGGTCTGTTGTTTTGGTTGGTTCGCCTGCTCTAGTTGATCGAGTTCAACCAAACTCGAGGGGATGGAAGCTTAGAGGTAGGCGATGGTGTGGTCGTAGTAGCAGATCATCTGGTGGTCGGAGATTCGTGGTCGAGGTGGTTTCCAGGTTTCCGATGATGGTTCCAGTTTTGGGCTTTGATACTCGTTTATGATTTCGAGTTGATAATGGAGTTCTGACTGTTGTAGTTTGATCTGAGAATGATCGTCGACATGAGTAAAGCTTCGGTGATGATCGGAGTTGGATGGAACCTCCGTGCATGTGCACGGTGCACTTCCATTGTTTGGTGAAGTTGGGTTTGAGCAGAGGAATGGGTTCTGGGTTTCTCGAGTAGCTCCAGTGATTTACTCGAAGCAGTGTAGGGTTTTACTCGGGGGAATATAGGGGTGGCTCGGGTCAAATGTTTTGTTACAGGTTCCAACTTTCAAACCTGTTCTGTTTTTAAATCTTGAAAATGATTTTTGAATATAAAGCAGAGTTTAAGCTAAGTGTAAATCAAAGTTTAAATCTGAATTTAAGTTAGTTTAAATCTAAGTTTAAAATAAATAAAGTTTTATAAAAATTTAAATGTTTTAACAACTTTGAATGTTAAAGTAAAATTTTAATGATTTGAATTTAAAAGAATTTGTTTAAACACTTTTAACATTTCTTTTATAAGATATAAGTATTCTTTAACATAAGATTTTAAAGGTTTTAAATTGTGTTTTAAACTTTGTTAAATTTAAATTTGTATTCATTTTAAATCTTAAATTTAAAATGAAATATAAAAAAAGTAAGTTTAAAAGTAAATTGTTTTAAAATGCTTTTGTTAATGAATAATTAAATCATTAATAAGAGTAAAGTTTTATCTTAAAGTTAATTAGAATTTAATGTTTTGGATTCATTAAATTATTAAGATAATTAAAAATGGATAATTAATTAATTTATTTAATTAATGATATGGATGATTAATTAAGTAATTAAGAGTTCTAAATTAATTAATTTAAGTCTAAGACTAATTATTTAAGAAATAATTAAATTGGGATTAAAGATCATTAAATTGATAAGGTTAGATTTTAATTAATGATCAAATATTAATTAATCAAGTAATTAAAGATTAATTAAGTAACAGTTAAAACTTAATATTGATTAATCTAAGTTTAATTTCTTAAGAAAAGAAATTAAGAATTGTTAATAGTTAATGAAGGTCATTAACTTAAGATTTGTTTAATAATTAATTAATGTGATAATTTTAATAAATAATTAGATTGATTAATTAAACATAATCATTTGTGAAAATGTTTAAGTATAATTACTTAAGTGTAACAACCCGGGATTTGCATTACCAATTAATAAATAAAAGTTAGGATTTTTATTTATTTTAATGAAGCATAAAAGGATTTGGAATAACAAAATTTATTTGAAAAAGGCTATTTTAATTAAATGGGAAATATGGGATTTTAAAATGAGGATAAAATGTTATTTTTGAAAAGTTAAATATTTTAGTAGAGATTTGGGGTGTTTTTTTCCAATTTTTAGCATCAAATTTTCACCAAAATTAACTAGCAATTATCACTAATAGGTATAACTAACAATAATTACTAATAGATAGTAATTACCTCAATGGAGCAAAAGATCAAATAGTATGTGTGCACAATCAAGCAAGCCAAAAGCCTCAACCCCCAAAGCAAAGATCAAGAGACTTCAAGGACCCAAAATCAACAAAAAAACAAAACAATGATTACACAAGATGGTTGAGATAAATAGGATTAAGAAGGATTAGAGATTAGGAGAGATTGCATTACCTTTCTTCTTTTTTTATTATTATAGGATTTAAACTAATTTAATTATGAAGAGAAGGAGATGGATCTTCTAAAGGGAGGCCATTAGTTTTGCTTAGATTTAGGTTTAGGAATTTATGAAGAGGATGAGGGTTAGGGTTATGAAATGGGTTTAAGATATTATATAGAGTGGGTAGGCTAATGGGTTATGGTAAGAGGTTTAGAAACCCATTAGAACTTAGTTTATTTTCTAAGGTTATCATGTGAACAAAATTCTAATAAGCATCCTAGTTTTAATTAACTATGTAATTGTCTCATTTGGCCCATTAACCCATAATCACATTTTATTTAAAAATTCCCCATTTCAACCCAAAATATTTTAATTTGCAAACCAATTGCAAATTTAAATTCCCAAAAATTTGTTTAGCCCCCCTTTTAACTTAAAATCATAATTTTAATTTATTATTCGGTAATTGCAATCTTAGGGTTGTTACAGACTCCCTCCCTTAAGAAAATTGCGTCCCCGCAATTTCCTTAAATATAGAAGTTGTCTATAACATCTAATCCACAAAGGAATACAGAGGATAAGATATAGATGCTCACTCGTGCCGGAAGATGAAAGAAAACCAGGATAAGTACGCTCGATAAATTCTCTAGTCTCCCAAGTGCAGTCCTTAGGATTAGACGACCATTGAATCTTCACAAGCGGAACCTCTTTATTTCGAAGACGTCTGATCTCCGAATCAAGCACACGAAGAGGTTGCTGCTCTATAGATAGATCGGGTGAGATCTCCAAATCGGGCACGATATGAGGCTCGATAATAGAATCAGGGTCGCGCACACACTTGCGAAGCTGAGAAACATGGAACACGTCGTGTATTCCAGAGAAGTGAGCAGGTAGAGCCACACGATAAGCAACGGGGCCAATGCGTTCCGTAATAAGAAATGGTCCGACATAGCGAGGAGCCAACTTCCCTGTAGAGCTGAAATGCACAACCCCCTTCATGGGAGAAATCCGAATAAAGACAAGATCACCAATGGAGAACTCAAGAGGCTTCCTACGGTTGTCCACGTAGGATTTCTGGCAGTCCTGTGCCTCTTTCATTCTTTGACGAATAAGAATAATCTTCTCAGAAGATTCCCGAACTGAATCTGGACCAAGAAGGTGCTTCTCACCAGATTCTAACCAACAAGCAGGTGAACGACATGGCCTTCCGTACAGAGCCTCGAAAGGAGCCATGCCAATACTAGACTGAAAGCCGTTGTTGTAGGAGAACTCTACAAGCGGTAAGTGATCCTCCCAACTACCTCCGAAATCCAGAATACAACAGCGCAAAAGATCCTCTAAAACACGATTCACCCTCTCCGTCTGACCGTCGGTCTGAGGATGATAAGCAGTCGAGAAATTCAGCTTTGAGCCCAAAGCTGACTGTAGGCACTTCCAGAAGTGACTAGTAAAGATAGTGTCTCGATCACAGACGATAGAGCTAGGAATGCCATGAAGTCGAACGACTTCCTTCACATAAAACTTGGCAAGCTGAGGAGCAGTCCGAGTGGACTTAATAGGAATGAAATGAGCTGATTTGGTCAAGCGATCGACGATGACCCAAATAGAAGTATGGCCTGACCTCGATCGAGGCAGACCGTCAATAAAATCCATGGATATCTGATCCCATTTCCACAATTGAATCTCTAGCGGCTGAAGAAGACCGGATGGACGCTGGTGCTCAGCTTTGATCTGTTGACAAGTCATGCAACGGCTTACATAACTTGCAACATCACTCTTCGACCCTTCCAAATAATATACCTGACACATATCGGCATACATCTTACTCGAGCCGGGATGGATGGTGTACTTAGTGCGATGACACTCGTCCAGAATGTCATGCCTAAGTGATAAATCAGATGGTACCAAAATACGGTTCTTCCTGCGAAGACACCGAAGAGAATCAATAGAATAATCCAATAATGTCTCATTACTGGATCCCGACTCAAGGAGATGAATATATCGCGACAAGTCTGGATCCTGCCGCTGAGCATGGGCAATGCGATCCAATAGAATAGGTCGAGCTTCCATGCTGAATAACAAGATCTGAGGATCAGAAGACGGAGCTCGATTTCGAATATCACACATAGAAAGAGTCTCAAGAATATCCCACTCGGCTATCATCATAGAAACTACTGGCAAGTGTTTGCGACTGAGTGCATCAGCCACACGATTACCCTTGCCAGGGGTATACTGAATGTCTAAGTCATATGAGGCGAGAAACTCGAGCCATCGCTGCTACCTCATATTGAGATCCTTCTGACTGAATAAATACTTCAGCGACTTGTGATCGGTGTAGAGAATGAAATGTTCGCCCAATAGTTAATGACGCCACGTTTTCAAGGCAAAGATGATAGCTGCTAACTCAAGATCATGAGTAGGATAGCGAACCTCATTCAGACGTAGCTGCCTAGAAGCGTAAGCAACTACCCGATCTTTCTGCATAAGCACAGCACCGAGGCCGCTACCACAAGCGTCGGTGTAAACAACAAGATCCTGGTTACTCTCAGGAACTACAAGGATAGGAGCATGAGTGAGAAGTTCCTTCAGTCGCTGAAAGGAAGCTTCACACTTATCAGACCAAATAAAACAAACCCCCTTACGAGTCAGAGTCGTGAGGGGAAGTGCAACTCGAGAGAAATCCTTGATAAACCAACGGTAATAACCCGCCAGCCCAAGGAAGCTGCGAATATCATGAACGTTCTCGGGCTGCCTCCAATTCTGAATAGCTTCGATCTTGGCAGGATCGACAGAAATACCCTCAGATGATACAATATGGCCCAAGAACTTGACCTTGCTCTCCAGAAATGGCACTTGGAGAGCTTGGCCCTAAGCTGATGCTGATGAAGAGTATCCAAGACGATCCGCAGATGCCGAGCATGCTCTGCCTCGGATCTAGAGTAAACAAGAATATCGTCGATGAAAACCAGAACGAATCTATCGATGTATTCCCGGAATACTCGATTCATGAGATCGACAAAGAAAGCCGGAGCGTTCGTCAAGCCGAACGGCATGACCAACCACTCAAAAGAACCATGACGAGTGCGAAATGCTGTAAGAGGAATGCTGTCTTCCATGACTCGTAGCTGATGGAATCCGGTGGCAAGGTCAAGCTGAGAGAAGACCTTCGCACCGCTCAATTGGTCAAACATGTCGTAACGGGAATTAGAGTTAGACATGATTCAATGATAGATAATTAATTAAGGAATACTACGGAATATAACGGATTCCTATACATATTCCTAACTTATCTATCAATAAACATAAGGAAGGGATTTGATTTAATTCGGATCTAATTTAAAATGTATTGTACTAAGTGTATCTGTTCTGTGTTTATTATGCTTATTCCTGAAACCAGGCTCTGATACCAAGCTGTAACGCCCCACTCTGAGACCCACTGTAACAAAGAGTATTACGGGAGTAATACTGTCTGTTAAAGCGGAGAATAGAGTATAGTGGAAGCGACCATTTGTAATCAAGCTATAACTATCTACTGAATACGTCGAAAGGATGGTATCTATATATTTTTCTCAGGTGGTTCGACATATTCAATAAATATTTATAACGAAATTACAATGGCTAAAGACCTATCAGAAACAAGCATAGTAATAAATGATAAAACATCACAGAACAGAATCACATAACAGATATAAAATCCCAGGACAATACATCGTCAATACAGATCCAAATATCATAAGTGGGTACAAAGCCACTGCTCACACATGTGAGTCAAAAATATGTACATATCAAAGTCTGAATAATAACATAAGGCAGACACTAAGATAAGCTATCTCAAAAGCATAGCAGATAAGTCCAAAGCGGAAGCACAGAAGCTAAGTCCAGAGACCTAACCTGAAACAACTCGGTCTGACCCGAGCGAAAACACTCGGGTCAGGCTAGCTAAACAATCAGTAATAACTGAGATATATAATAATGCGGTACATACATAAAACAGTACTTATCCAAAGAGAAGTATATTATGAACCACATGAATATAATAATGATCCCTAATCATCAATAAACAATAAAAATCTCCAAAGAGAAATCAACACCAAAGTGTAGAATAAATAAAATCGCCTCATTTCATCGGCGTAGCCAAAGTTATAAAAAGATGCCCATAGGCAATAATCCCAAGAGTGACCAGAGTCTGTAATCAATGCCCAAGCAAAGATCGATGCTCCAAAGAGCAATGGGGATATACTGAAAAGTCAATGAAATCCAACACTGAAAAGCAGTGTCCAGAGACACTGTGAATCCATAAGGTAATCGCACTTACATCGTATGGTTCCATAGAACCAACACCGAATGGCGGTACTCGAATGGATATAAAAATCATCAAATAATACCAATATTGCACGTGCACCGACCAGAGTCGTTGTTGCCAAGTACTGTAGAGTTGTGATCGATCACTCGCACAGATGCGGAACGCGCGAGACGGCAAGATCCTTCCCAGAAGGATAAAGGCACAGAGGCGCATGCCGAAAAATAAACTGCTCCATAGAGCAGGTGTCCAGAGACGGTTGCCCAGAGGCGTGGTGACCCAGAGGTCCAGTACTGGCCGCCCAGAGGCTAATGTGTCACTAACTTCTTGGAGAGGAACCCGTAAAGTGTTAACAATGAGTCCCATACCCCACGTTCGCACTAAACGGTTTCCTAACCAATAGCAAGCTCACACTCCAAACAATAAAAAGTCCACCTCGTATCATCGGTAAACTAGACCCAAAGGTCAAAACGATCAATCGAATAGGTCGGGGATTAACCGGAAAGAAAATACACACGGTTCCATAGGCCGGAGATTTCCTAACCGTTTAAGCACCTTTCCACTTCGCTCGACGTGCTAAAAAGTGAGTGTTAGGTTTTTATTATAGAAAATAATGGTGCGAAACGGATTTATAATTGATTTTGAAATCACTTTAAAACGGCTTTTGAAAACTCTCCTATTATGGAGTAATTAATTTAATAATTAAAAATAATATTATATAATAATTTCGAAAGCCATTTAGGAGTGAAAAATCTTTTGAAAATGATTCATAAAACCCGTGTACGAAATCTAGAGACAAATCTCAAAGAAATCAATAAAACCAGAAAATCACTGAAAAATATTCCAAGTGTTTGTAAACATTCAAAAAAACTAACGCGAACCCAAGTTCGGCAATTTATTTGGACCAACAAACTGTGTCCAAATGTCATGAAAATTTGCAGGCATGTAGTCCAACATCCCTACTTTAAGATGCAAAAAGAATCGGGAAATTCCGACTTGAAACGAAGAAACAGCGTCGTCTCAAAGTCGGACAAAAATCATAAAACTTTACTGTGTCAAAACAGTGTAAAGGTCCCACTTCGACGACATGGTCGAAGGGTCACATGAACTCAGATCTTGATGAAAATTTGCAGGAGCGTAGAAAAGTACTCCTAATTTGATATGCAACAGAAATCGTTCGGTTTCGACTTGAAACGAAGAAACGACAATGTTTCGAAGTTGGTCCGACGATAACTGAAAATGATCACTATTGTAAAACAGTTTCTGGGTGCTACTTCGACAATAGAAACGAAGTACCTAATGCACCCAGATCTAAACCAAACTTTGCATGGTTAAAGATCTCGATCTCATCTTTTTAACAAGACCAAAAACGATGAAATCCGACAAAGGACGAGCCCGGGATGGCATCGCAAAGTCGGGGTTATATGCTGAAAACAATGGGAGAAAAGAGACTAAGGCCTATAGCTATGCACTAACTGGTCATAGATGAAAAACCACAATTTTGGCATAGTAAACTTCAAATTATGGCAAAATGAATTAAATGAAAGTTGTAGCTTAGTTTCTAAGCTTTTCGGAATGACCAAGATCGTCAAATTCCGACCAGAGATGAAAATTCTACGACTAAAACAATTCTCAGATCTAAATTTTATATCACTGTCGTTGTGCTCTCGGGACAGTGGTAAGAATGTACAATTTTGACCAAATTAACTTCGAAATTTAATGAAACTCAAAACATGAAAGTCTTAGCCCTAAATCTAAGCTTTCCAGAACATCCAAAATTATTAGATTTGGATAAGAAACGAGTAACTTATGGCCAAATCAATTTCAGGTTTTTATTTTATCAACCCTGTAGTTTGTTGTCAGGTCAGCGACAAACAAGCATGATTTAGACCATTCAAACCTCAAAATTAGGCAAAGCACAAAACATAAAAGTTATAGGGTACAGAATAAGCTTTCCAGAACTTCAAGAAAATCTTAATTCCGATTTAAGATGAATAAGATATGCCTAATTTACTAACAGCAATAAACTAATTATAATTTCAGCTAGCATATATTACAAGTACCTTATGTGCACACCCCAAAATGAAAGCAAAGATGATCAAAGAGCTATGATTCACATGTTACATAATAAAACATGTGTTACTAACTGATTACCAAAATCAAAAGATGATTAAACACATATTAGAAGAGGTTTTTAGCAATATACCTCTCTAGAAAGCAACAAAGACTACTATGACATCAACCCAAGTTAGCAAAAGATGATTAGGAGGCTATAAGATCAAAAAAACACATAAAACATGTGTTACCAAATCAATTTCAGAAATAAGAAAGATATAAAAATGGATTTGAGGTGGGTATTTGCATTACCTTTGCATAGAATGACTTGCATAAGCTAAAACTAGAAGGAGATGAAGATAGAGGCCATTTTTGTTATGAAAGCTTTAGGAAATGATTAGGGTTTTGATTAGGGATGAATGAATGAGGTTAGGAGAGTTTGAGATAATTTATAGAGGAGGTTTAGGGTGGGTTATTGGGCTAGGTTTAGTAACCCAATAAGAAGAGAGTTATTTACATGTTTCCAACAATTAGTCTAAGTGTTCATATATGTTTATAAAACTCATTTTTCTTATTCAAACCCGTTTTAAAATCTCTACTAAAATATTTAACTTTTCAAAAATAACATTTTATCCTCATTTTAAAATCCTATATTTCCCATTTAATTAAAATAGCCTTTTTCAAATAAATTTTGTTATTCCAAATCCTTTTATGCTTCATTAAAATAAATAAAAATCCTAACTTTTATTTATTAATTGGTAATGCAAATCCCGGGTTGTTACAGACTCCCCCTTAAGAAAATTGCGTCCCCGCAATTCCTTAAGATAGATGTCGTCTATAAAGTCAAATCCACAAAAGAAGTGATAGAGATAAAATAGAGAATTCTCACCCGCAAAAGAAGATGGGAGAAAGCCAGGATAAGAGCGTTCGATAGATTCTCTGGTCTCCCAAGTGCAGACCTTAGGATTCGGTGACCATTGAATCTTCACGAGTGGAACCTCTTTGTTGCGAAGGCGTCTAACCTCCGAATCAAGCACACGAAGAGGTTGCTGCTCCAAAGATAAATCAGGTAAGACCTCTAAATCAGGCACATTAAGGGAAGTAATTAAGGAATTAATTACTTAATGTAATTAATTGAGTTTAATGTGATTAGTTTAAGTCAATTAATTAAGTTTAATTAATTTTAATTAATCACTGGATGATTTGATAAGTAATTACTTAATGTAATTAATGAAGTATAATTACGTAGTGAAGTAATTAATGGTAATTACCGTATGTAATTAATTGAAGAGGATTTAAATATGGAAGTAATTTGGATTAAATTACTTTGTGAAATTAATCAAGGGATTGATTAAGATAATTAATTTAGGAGTAATTAATTTATTAATGAAGTAATTAAGGGTAGTTAATTACTGAATGAGATTAATCAAGAGTGATTAATAATTATAGTTTAAGTAAAGATTAATTTCTTAATGTAATTAATTTAAATAGAATAATTAATTAAAATGTAATTAGGCATCATTAAATTTATATAATTAATGATGTAATTAAGGGTTGATTCATTAAGACTAATTAATCAATAATAAGTGATTTTGAGTAATTAATTAATGTAATTAATTAAGGATTAATGTAATTTATTTTAGTTAATTAATTAATAGAGTAATTTAAGATTAATTACTGTATTTGGGTAAGGATAATTAATTTGTGAAATTAATTAAAGGATAATTACTTGAATGTAATTAAGGGATAATTAATCAAGGGAGATTAATTAAGATGGAAATTAGAGAATGATTAATTAATTGATTTGTAATTAATTAATGATTAGGTAAGCATGATTTATAGAATGAAGTAATTAATTTAATTTACTTTAAATTAATTAGAGATAAGGTAATTAATTTAATTCATTTTAAATTAATTATAAATGGTGTGATTATTAATCCTTGTTTATGTATGATGGATGATATTGATTTGCCTTGAATGGTTTGAAATCTCAGATATGAGATAAATAACGCTGTGTGATATGGATGCTTTGGTTGAAGTGAATTTTCTGCTGTAATGATAATGTGAATTATCTATCTGTGATATTGTGAATTATCTATCTATGTGTATATGGATAATGAAATGAATTTTATAACTTTAAAACAACTTAGCCTTAAAAGATACGTTTTGGATTTCGATGAGATCGGGATCGGGTTTCCAGTTTTGGATATCCGAAAACCACATCGATCCAAATTAACGATAGGTCGTGAATCTCAAGTGAAGATGAAGATTCAGAGTGCAAGGGTTATTTGTCGTTAACTCTGAGGGAGATTCCAAAATGAGTGTAACGAGATAATGCCTTCGGTTTCGTTCGAACCCGGAACAAACTTGTATGGATTGAATGCTTTCAGAACATCGTTAAGTGGACGATGAGCATTCTAAGTGATGTGTTCTGATGAGGTAATCGTAGCCTCAAGCCTCATCAACCGGGAATGGCTAAAACATGGGAGGTGCAGCAAGGCTTCGTGGGTAGCCCCCACTTGAGAGTAAGGTCATCCCTGTCTAGATGTCCCTTTTTATTTCGGATTAGTGGTGCGGTTGCTGATCACAAACATGGGGTGATTTTATTCGGAATTATCCAGTAAGGGATGGTTCCGACCTTGTGTTGTAGGGGAGCGGGCGTACTCCTCGGTACAGTGATCTAGGCCAGGTACTATGACGGGCGGTACCCCAGTAGGCCTGCCATTGTATGGAATCCAATCTCCAATAAGTGCCCTCAATTTGATTGTATTACCCACTTGTTGGCTAGCATGCTGGAATTTTATCATGTAACAATTTCAGCTATTTCTTATTTACTTAAAAACCCTAGACCTATTATAATATCACTGAATTTCCTATCAAATGTTTGTTTAGCGTAAGGTAAAAACTTACCCATGTTTATGTGTCGGGAGTCTTACGTGATACCTTTTGTTTTCAAAGGCTTTACAAAGTTAAGCAACTTTAACCTGTTACTCATTCCAGACCCATGTCTGACCCGGAGTTTATCTTCTGTTTTCTTAAACTCTTGGGTACTCAAATTTTTACGAGTAGCCAAGGGATTCAGGTTAGCTTTGACGAATTGTGGAGGAGCAATGGAGCAGGAGGCTTCAGCGTTATAGATTTATAGTTTTCTGCTATGTTGGTATCTCTGTGTTGTATTTGAGTTGTATCAAGTTGTATTAACTAGACAAGAGTTTATAACTGTCTAGTATGTGATGTATTATCTGTGTAACTCTGATTGATGTTGTATATTATGTAATATTTATGTGATTATTATAATTTATTCGTTCCGCTGTTGAGATTCTGATGTTGTTTCTTCTTTCTTCTCTATCTTTTCTCTTTTCTATCCCTTTCTTTCTTCAAGATGATACAACTTTCTGGTGTTAGAAAGTTGGGTCGCTACAGTTGGTATCAGAGCATAGGTTGAGCGAATACCTAGACTCTGGAGTGGTGTCTTTCTTGTGAGAGTGTATTTGTAAATTTGATATATATATATATATTTATTTATTTCTACCTATCTGTTGGGTTACCTGTACGAGTTTTCCAATATAAGTTATAAAGGTAGATGTGGTAGTGGTGTGTGTAGCACGACTACCAATGGTTGGAGTTTGAATGTGTGAGGTTGGAAGTGTATCTGCCGAGACCGTAGACCCAATACTGTCTCAAGTGAATTTTTGTTGTGGTGTAAGGATTTCACCAATCTCTGAAGGAAACCAGTTAAGGTTCGGAGTCCATTTTTTTGAAGTGCAAGTTTGGATGAGTATAATTTGGATTCTGACAGTTGAGAAAAAGCTAGTGATGTTATCCTGGCAATCTCAGGAAGTGTGTCTGCATCGGTGTGAGGCTGAGTTCAGCTGGGTGTTTGTGTCTGGCTTTGAGGCCTGAGTTTCTCGAGGAGTTTGGATTAGGAAGTCTTTGGCTTCAGTGGCAGCATCGCAGTTCAGATTGTTCTGTGTGCAGGCAAGGGGTCATCTATCAGCAGTTTTCTTGAGGTGAAGTTCAGAAGCAGCAGAGTGGATCCATTTCTTCGATGGATTGGCTAGATAGGCTTAAGCTGTTCTGATTGGTAAAGAGAGAACAGTTTTCTTTGCATATTAGATTGGGTTGGTCGCAAAAGTGACTTGCGATAGTTGAGTGTTCTCTTGGTTTGTCAGAGATCTTTCAGGATTTCTGAGTTTTCTCTTTATGGATCTGTTGAACCATATTTCTGGGATGTGTTATCCAGTTTGTGCTCGTGTGTATCATCAGCATTTTCATCTACTCCAGATCAGAGTTGTGCAGCGGAAGCAGTTTGGGAGTGCATCTGTTTTATCTTTTCGGATAGGAAAAGTAAGTTCAGTCTTCTGATTGTTTGAGGAGTAGAGTTTGTGTTCTTGGATTGATTGTGAGTGGATCATTTTGATGAGTTGTTTAGAGGCATCAGCGAAGGTTGAGCTGATCAGTAGGGATGAAGGCAGCCAGGATTGTCAGAAGAGTTTTGTGGATAAGAGACGGAGGAATTTGGATTTCGAAGTCGGGAATTTGGTTTTGAGTAAGTTTTCTCCGAATCAAAGGAGCTTTAAATTTGGTAAGACTAGGAAGTCAGCTCCGAGGTATTTTGGATTTTCTCTAGGTTCTGGTGAGGATAAGTGTTTGGTCTTCAGGATTGAATTGTCAGTTTGGATAACTGTGATTTGATGTGTTTCACGTATCTCTGAGGGAGTACGTGTATAATCCATCTCTGGTTTTGGAATCAGTAGTTCTAGAGGTTTGGTTGTTGAGTCAGACTTGTCTGTAGTCTGATATCCTGTCTAGTTTTGTAGATCTAGATGAGTAGGAGCTCTGTAGCTCAGTAGTATAGTTTTGTTTGGGTTCTGTAGGGCGAGTATTCCGGTATTTTTACTTGGGAAACTTTAGATAGTCCTATCCAAATTTTGTTTGGATAGTTAGATTTGTTTGATTGGATGAGTTGGTTGCTATGGTTGTTAGCATATGATTAATATATGCTTGTGTTTTAAAATTAAATATTTAATGGGATTATTAAATTACCTTTGTTTTAAATTTCGGGGACGAAATTCTTTTAAGAGGGGAGGAATGTGACATCCCGGAATTTTTGGCAATATCAATTTAATAATCTGTATAAAAAAATTAAATTGATTTGATAATATTTGTTAATAAGATTTGAATTGATTTAATAATCTTCTTTTAAATAAATATTTAACTGATAATTTATCTTTTAAAAGCTAATAAATTGCTTTCTATTTATAATGTGTATATATTTGTATATATTGTAAATAGAAATCTTTGGGTTGAATTTAATAAATAAATAAATCTTGTTTTCAAATTCTAATATATTTTGGTAATTTGGAAAATTATGATTTAATTTAAAATATATGGTTTTAAAATATTTAAGATAAATGTTTAATTGATCAAATTGTATCTTAGCTTAAGTTTAAGATTTATTAAAAGGTTGTTTTGTTCTTTTTAAATATAGTTTGATTAAATAAGTAATTTATTAATAAAGAGATAATTTCTTTTATAAATTATTTCAATTTAATAATGAGTTATATTTTAAACAATATTAGTAATGAAATATCTTTACAAATGGTTTTTTTATAGAAATTGTTATTTTAAATTTATTTATAAAGGGAAGCTATGATTTTAAAATTTAGTCTTTCAAAAATATTTAAAATAAAATAAACCTTATTAATATTAAACATAAGTATAAAAATAAATAATTGTAAATAAAGTGTTTGGTGGTTTAAGTTTTAAAAAGAAATAAAAATAAGTATTTAGTTTAGAAATAGAAGATATGGTTATATAGACATAAGTGAAAACATTTGATAATTCTGGAAAATGCATTTAGATACAAAGCATAAGACTGAAGAAAGGAAAAATGTATTCATGCTGGTACAGGGAAATGAGTATGTACACATAAAAATTTTATAAAAATAAATAAAGTTTTATATAAATTTAAATGTTTTAACAACTTTGAATGTTAAAGTAAAATTTTAATGATTTGAATTTAAAAGAATTTGGTTTAAACACTTTTAACATTTCTTTTATAAGATATAAGTATTCTTTAACATAAGATTTTAAAGGTTTTAAATTGTGTTTTAAACTTTGTTAAATTTAAATTTGTATTCATTTTAAATCTTAAATTTAAAATGAAATATAAAAAAGTAAGTTTAAAAGTAAATTGTTTTTAAAATGCTTTTGTTAATGAATAATTAAATCATTAATAAGAGTAAAGTTTTATCTTAAAGTTAATTAGAATTTAATGTTTTGGATTCATTAAATTATTAAGATAATTAAAAATGGATAATTAATTAATTAATTTAATTAATGATATGGATGATTAATTAAGTAATTAAGAGTTCTAAATTAATTAATTTAAGTCTAAGACTAATTATTTAAGGAATAATTAATTTGGGATTAAAGATCATTAAATTGATAAGGTTAGATTTTAATTAATGATCAAATATTAATTAATCAAGTAATTAAAGATTAATTAAGTTACAGTTAAAACTTAAATTAATTTAATAATTAGAGGTTAATTAATTAGTTATTAAGGATAAATTAATTTGTAATTAATATTGATTAATCTAAGTTTAATTTCTTAAGAAAAGAAATTAAGAATTGTTAATAGTTAATGAAGGTCATTAACTTAAGATTTGTTTAATAATTAATTAATGTGATAATTTTAATAAATAATTAGATTGATTAATTAAAGATAATCATTTGTGAAAATGTTTAAGTATAATTACTTAAGGGAAGTAATTAAGGAATTAATTACTTAATGTAATTAATTGAGTTTAATGTGATTAGTTTAAGTCAATTAATTAAGTTTAATTAATTTTAATTAATCACTGGATGATTTGATAAGTAATTACTTAATGTAATTAATGAAGTATAATTACGTAGTGAAGTAATTAATGGTAATTACCGTATGTAATTAATTGAAGAGGATTTAAATATGGAAGTAATTTGGATTAAATTACTTTGTGAAATTAATCAAGGGATTAATTAAGATAATTAATTTAGGAGTAATTAATTTATTAATGAAGTAATTAAGGGTAGTTAATTACTGAATGAGATTAATCAAGAGTGATTAATAATTATAGTTTAAGTAAAGATTAATTTCTTAATGTAATTAATTTAAATAGAATAATTAATTAAAATGTAATTAGTGATCATTAAATTTATATAATTAATGATGTAATCAAGGGTTGATTCATTAAGACTAATTAATCAATAATAAGTGATTTTGAGTAATTAATTAATGTAATTAATTAAGGATTAATGTAATTAATTAAGGATTAATGTAATTAATTTTAGTTAATTAATTAATAGAGTAATTTAAGATTAATTACTGTATTTGGGTAAGGATAATTAATTTGTGAAATTAATTAAAGGATAATTACTTGAATGTAATTAAGGGATAATCAATCAAGGGAGATTAATTAAGATGGAAATTAGAGAATGATTAATTAATTGATTTGTAATTAATTAATGATTATGTAAGCAGGATTTATAGAATGAAGTAATTAATTTAATTTACTTTAAATTAATTAGAGATAAGGTAATTAATTTAATTCATTTTAAATTAATTATAAATGGTGTGATTATTAATCCTTGTTTATGTATGATGGATGATATTGATTTGCCTTGAATGGTTTGAAATCTCAGATATGAGATAAATAACGCTGTGTGATATGGATGCTTTGGTTGAAGTGAATTTTCTGCTGTAATGATAATGTGAATTATCTATCTGTGATATTGTGAATTATCTATCTGTGTGTATATGGATAATGAAATGAATTGTTTTAACTTTAAAACAACTTGGCCTTAAAAGATACGTTTTGGATTTCGATGAGACCGAGATCGGGTTTCCAGATTTGGATATCCGAAAACCACATCGATCCAAATTAACGATAGGTCATGAATCTCAAGTGAAGATGAAGATTTAGAGTGCAAGGGTTATTTGTCGTTAACTCTGAGGGAGATTCCAAAATGAGTGTAACGAGATAATGCCTTCGGTTTCGTTCGAACCCGGAACGAACTTGTATGGATTGAATGCTTTCAGAACATCGTCAAGTGGACGATGAGCATTCTAAGTGATGTGTTCTGATGAGGTAATCGTAGCCTCAAGCCTCATCAACCGGGAATGGCTAAAACATGGGAGGTGCAGCAAGGCTTCGTGGGTAGCCCCCACTTGAGAGTAAGGTCATCCCTGTCTAGATGTCTCTTTTTATTTCGTCTTAGTGGTGCGGTTGCTGATCACAACCGTGGGGTGATTTTATTCGGAATTATCCAGTAAGGGATGGTTCTGACCTTGTGTTGTAGGGGAGCGGGCGTACTCCTCGGTACGTTGATCTAGGCCAGGTACTGTGACAGGCGGTACCCCAGTACCCTGCCATTGTATGGAATCCAATCTCCAATAAGTGCCCTCGGATTTGATTGTATTACCCACTTGTTGGCTAGTATGTTGGAATTTAATCATGTAACAATTTCAGCTATTTCTTATTTACTTGAAAACCCTAGACCTATTATAATATCACTGAATTTCCTATCAAATGTTTGGTTAGCGTAAGGTAAAAACTTACCCATGTTTATGTGTGGGGAGTCTTACGTGATACCTTTTGTTTTCAAAGGCTTTACAAAGTTAAGCAACTTTAACCTGTTACTCACACCAGACCCATGTCTGACCCGGAGTTTATCTTCTGTTTTCTTAAACTCTTGGGTACTCAAATTTTTAAGAGTAGCCAAGGGATTCAGGTTAGCTTTGACGAATTGTGGAGGAGCAATGGAGCAGGAGGCTTCAACGTTATAGATTTATAGTTTTCCGCTGTGTTGGTATCTCTGTGTTGTATTTGAGTTGTATCGAGTTGTATTAACTAGACAAGAGTTTATAACTGTCTAGTATGTGATGTATTATCTGTGTAACTCTGATTGATGTTGTATATTATGTAATATTTATGTGATTAATATAATTTATTTGTTCCGCTGTTGAGATTCTGATGTTGTTTCTTCTTTCTTCTCTATCTTTTCTCTTTTCTATCCCTTTCTTTCTTCAAGATGATAAAACTTTCTGGTGTTAGAAAGTTGGGTCGCTACAGAAATGTCAAGTGAAATACAATATAACTTAAAGTATGTTTGGGATTTTCATCCTCTAAGGATCCGTGGAACTATCTACTATGTAGTAATATACGCTATTGTAATATGTCTATCGATAAAGTATTAAAACAGCGTTAAGGCATTACCCATATCCCCCTTTGCACATTTTATATATTCCCATAGTCTATACAGTACCGTAAGCTCCACCAAACCGGTGGTTTATTCAGAGGGCACTCTATAGGTACGGTACAAAACAAACTCGTAGAAGGCGCGATAAGGCATGTGACAAGGCACGCGAAGCAATGCCAGGGTAGGATTCTATCGTTTGCACTCCCGGACTGGTGGTAACGCATAGCAGGTACTACCACCCACCTCGAGACACACTCCCAAATCAAAGATGCATCCAAATGAAATCACAAAGTAATAGAATGGTATCAAATAAGCATGCTCGATCGTAGGTGTGATCTCACTTGGCCCGATATAGCTCCTGTTTTAGCCACATCAAGCTGACTCACGGGAGTCAGGGCTGCGATAATACCTCATACAGAATCGTCGCCAAACAATCCTACTTCGTTCAGGAATCTCCATCAAGTACACAGTTGTTAAAGTGGTTTTCGTTATTGGTAGAGAGTATGACAATATCCAATCCCGGTCTCTTTAACAACCAAACGCTTATTTCGCACTGTGGTCCTTTTTATTTCAAACATTTCATACTTCATATCAAAATATCATATTCATTTCAAAATCATATCACTTTCGAATAATATTCACTTCCAAAATCATAACCACAAAATGGTTTAAACCATCATATCAAAATATTCGCATTTAAATCCATTAAATCTAAATCATATCCAACTTTAAACGGTTTGAATATTAAAAGTAGTTTACATAATAAAAATAGTTTATATATTAAAAATAGTTTATATCGAAAATAGTTTCAAATTAGAATTGTTTCTTCCAATTCCATAAATCAATTTAAATCAACAATAGTTCCAAAAATTCAATTTAAATCAATCTCAGTTCAACATTTACACTCAATTCAAATTCTCAATAAAACCATTTTAATTTATATTGATTTCAAATTTAAACCACTTCCCATTCAATAAGTTTCAAAGTTAAATATTCAAACAATTTACAATAACTTAGTTTGATAAATTTCATTTATATTTCAAAATTCAACTTTAGTTTTATTTAAATCTGAAATATTCACTTAATCATTTTTAATACATTTAAATAAAATCTCAAATTACAAATTTAAATCAAATCCAATGTTAAACTTCAATATATTTCAATTTGGAAATATTCTTTTTATCACTTTAAATGAAATCTCAAATTACATATTTAAATCAAAATTAAATATTAAAAATTCAATTTTATTTAAATTTAAAATATTCATTTAATCACCTTTAATCAAAATCAAGTTATCAAGTTAAAAATCATGTCTTTCAAAATCTCAAAACCAGTAAGTTTTAAATCAATTCTGATTTAAATATAATTCTTAAACGAAATAAATTTCAACTTATCTTTCCAACCTTGGTTTATTAAAGTTATTACAAAATCTATTTTTAAAATATAATTTTAAATAAATACTTAAACATAATATATATTTATATATTAATTAAATTAAATTTTATTAAATTAAATCTTATTATTAAATTTATTTTATATTAAATCTTATTTTATATATTTAAAAATAATAAAATGATAAGTAAAATCTTAAATTTATATTTTCAAAACTAACTTATAAATTTAAAATTTCCAAATATATAATTTTAAAAATCTAAATTTTGCTCATATATTAAAATAAAATCTTTATATTATATTTTAAAATCAATATTTATTAAAACCCATATATTTCCTTTCAAAACCTTGGAAATCATTTTTCAAAATAGACCAACGGTGTCCGTATATACTTTTCTATCCTATGGTCAAGTGATATAGATATTTATCATTTCAATCCACAATTTAAATTCTTTCGGGTATATATCATTCCAACCCCAATCCTAAAATTTCACAAGCAATGAAAATCGCTTGGGTTTATCATTTCGACCCATAACGATTTCTCCTAGTCTATAAGATCGTTCGGGTATGTATCATTTCAACCTATAGAGAATTTCTAAAATAACAGGGAACTTGCAGAGTGAGAACAAATAAAACAGTAATATGAAATGACATAGCACATCGATGGAAAATATGACCATAGTTAACAATTCAGATATATATATACTAACATGTTATTGGTGTCAATGTTGTCAATTTACATCGGTGAACTAATGCAAATAATAAACGATCATATTTAACAATTAAATAACTAACAATTTAAATTTAACAACATATTTCAATCGTCATTTCATGTGAATTAAATTTACTAAATATAAGAATGTTAATCGTGAGTGATTGCTCACCTTTCGAGACTAGAGAAATAACAAGAACAAGATGCGACGAATCCAAACACAAATTCCGAAGCAAAGCACGACGGACCCAAATCGATGAATTCAAAATCAAACTAGCTTGATATAAATGGAAAAAATATATTTTATATTATTATTTTTCTTAAAATTAATATTTAATTAAAAACACATGAAAAATAAAAATCTTCATATCATATTTAACAATTTATATTTATTAAAACACATATATAAGAATCAATTTGAATATAAACAAGGAATTGTAAAAAAACTATATATATATATATATATATCTAAATATAAAATATCTATATTTTATAACTTAAAATCAATATATTTTTAGAGCAAAAAAATATTTATGCAGCTACTCAAATAAATATATGTGCAGACTATATATATAACTTAAATCATATAACAGGTTTCTAACAAAAATATGTAACTTGATATATATATACATAAAACCTGAATTTATATAACGGGTTTCTACAAATCTAACTTTTTATATATTAACCTATATATATACTATTTCTAAAGCATTTCAGTTTCAATTGCAAGAAATGTGAACGCTTATGTAAGATATATATAACTTCATAAATATTTACTTTGTTTTCTTCTTCAAAAAGCATGAATGGGTCACCGCTGGATTTGCTTGATGGAAGGGCTCAGCTCTGCTGGGTGACTACAATGGAGGTGCAGGCGGTCGGCAAGGGAAGCAAGGATGGAGGGAAGCGCTGCGATCAGGAACTGTTACGAGTGGAAGGAGATGATGGGCACGAGCAAAAGTGGTGTCAGGCAAAGATTGGATGCAAACCCGAGTCTTACTACATGTATATATATATATATATATATATTAAAAGGAAGGAGGCTGGTCACGTACGCAAGTTGCAAGCGGAAAAAGGAGGAGCACGAGCAAAAAGCTGGTAATGGGAAGATTGAACTCGGCTGATGGGTTTTGGTCGGCGACGGAGGGTGTGTACGGACGTGTTACTTGGTGGTGGTCAAGATAAGGCTGCGGCTGACAGTGTTCAACGGTCATGATGTGTATAAGCGATCATGAAGGAGTATTCCGTGGTTGAATTGCGGTGCGATGATGCCAAGGTCAGCTTTGGCGTGGGAAAAAGGTGGGAGGGTAGGTGCTCTTGCTGGCGGCGGAAGGCAGGGAGAGGCAGACTAAAGGAAAAGCATGCGGAGGTTGATACGAGCACACGAGCAGATTAAGTAAGAAGAAGGAGGAGGGCCGTGAGTTGGAGGTAGGTCCGTGGTGGAGAGAGGATAATGGCCGATGATGGGAGGTGGTCACGGATCTAGGTTTGAGCATGAAAATGAAGGGGATTTTCTCGAAGCAACTCCTATATATAAAAGTATTTTCTCAAAGCAATGAATATACAAAAGAGAGAGAATATAGGCAGAGTGAACGAACGAAAGGAAGTGGACCGGAAATATAAATGAAATAGCAAGCTAAATTGAAAAGGTGGAAATAGCAAGGGTCAGGTAAGTTGAATTCAGGGAAATTAAATGCTAATGACTATTGGTTATCACAGGTGGACAATTGAAAGGTCACAGGAAACTAAAAGTTAAAAATTGGGTACCGATATGGCTAACCGTTTCACGGTTTTCGCCGCGTACCGGATACCGTAACACACAAATGAATATAATATGGAGATCAGCACGACTGGACGAACATAATGGTACACAGATATCAGTGATACGATCATTCTATCAAAAGTCGATATTCGCTGCCAAAAATGCTGTTAATTTGTCGAAAATAAGATAAACGGAGCTATAGTAATCCAAATTTGGCGAAACGAAATATGACGTCTCACTCAAAAAATGATTTAAATTTTTATTATATAAAAATATTCAGATTTCGAAAATATTTTATTTTCATTAAATTAACTGATTTAAATCGAAATTAAAAATTACACAACAGAGCTAACTTGCAAATTTTCCAATAAAAATTTACCATTTTCTATGTTTAAATAGACGCATACCAAATATCAATTTTTCATTTCAAAATTTAATTGTTTAATTTTCATGAAAAAATTCAGTTAATACGTTATTAAAAATCGTTAAAATTTCCGGGTCGTTACACGGTGCAGGGTGATGGAGCTGGGGAGGAGGAGTTCAACGACAGAGGTAATTTATTGAATTAAAATGCAATTAGGTTAATTATATATATATATATAACCGTTAACTTATAAATGTCGTAACCTTTTATACGAGGTGCAAATCGGATGTAACAACCACGTTGGACTTGTATCGTCATCCTCTACGCGACAGAATTAATTTGGAGTCGATTTAATCTAAAGTGAGCATTCGGCAAATTAAAAATCAAAGTGAGTATATCTCACTCAATTTGGTTGACTAGTTCAATTTATAGCAAATTAAAATTAATTATTGGATGCTTGGTTAAATTGATATATTATTATCTGTTGGATGTTATATTATATATATATATATATTAGTACTTGGATATATTTTCCGTCTATTGGAGCGAATGAGACCCTGCGCCCTGCATAATAACAGATGACCCTATAGTACCACGATATCCCGCCTTGAAGCGAGATTAGTATTTTATGTTATATAACATCTGTGGATGCAGGGAAACAGGTTGGAGGGATCCAACTGGATTCTTCAAAAATGTTGATTTTAATTTCATATATAGTGTTATATGATAAGTGTGAATATTCTGATATATATTATGTTATGATTGAATTATTGGATGCTATAGTAGCATTGACCTTAATTTTGGTATTATAAATACCGTAGATAATATTTTTGAATTCTAAAAAGAAATTCAAAGGAGATTTTGAATATAAAATATTTATATCGAAATTTGGATTATTTTAAAAGAAATTGATTTGGAAAAAACAATAATTGATTTTGGGTTGTACTTAACTATTTGGGAAAAAATATTTTGAATAGAGATTTTAAAATAATTTATATAGAGGATTTTAAATAATGGATTTTAAAATGATATTTCTAAAAAATATGGAAAAGAAGTTAAAATCGATATTTAAAATAGATTTTTAAAAATAAATGGAATTTATAAAGAAATGGATTTATAAAATGAAATTTTATAAATGAGATTATATTGTAAACAAGTAAAACCCAAATAGGTTTATAAATTTATAACGATGTTTATAAACAAGGAAAATGATATCAGTTGATAAATTGGGAATATAATTTCACAGTGTGAATTTATTTCGAGATATGAAAATAGTTTTGGGTAAAATAGTGGATTCTATTTTGAAATGTGAGATTGGTTAGGGAATCGGTATGAAATCGATGTGTTGTGAACTAAGAGGGATTTATAAATTGAAATTGGTTATTGGGATTTAAAAAATATATTTTTATTAAGAAGTTAAGTTTTGTTTTAAAAAAGGAAAATTTTATTTATTAAACTATGTATTTAAAGTTAGTTAGTATTGAAATACTTCGGAAGTGAATTTTTTTCAAATATTTAATATTAATTGAAATAAAATTCTAATTTTTATAATAAGTTTTGTAAATCAATTAGTTTTATTTAAAAATGAATTGGAAATGAGTTATCGATGTTTTATTTTAAGTTTTTGGATATTTTAAATAACTACTTAAACGTGTTTTAAAAAAATAAAATTGAAAAATACTTATTATATATATATATAAGGAGTTTTGGAAGAATATTGGAATTTAATTATAAATTCTCTCGAGATTTGTAACGGGTTTATTTAACGGATATGCTTTTTATAAGGGAAATCTTATAGTGGAATTCTGGAAACTTAAGTAAATTTCCAAAGTGTTCGAATATAGAAACTTCGAAAATGGATTAGAATTCATAAAAGAAGTTAGCAATGGGTAGTTGGGATTATAGAAAAGTATAATCGATTTTGGAAATTTTAAAGGAAATTAATTTATGAATTTCCAAGAACTTATAGAATCAGTTATAAATTAGATATGGAATTTACGAATAAATTGCAAAGGATTTTGAGAAATAGGAATAAATGGAGTATTTTCCTAAGTATTGGGAATAGAATGGTTTAGAGGAAAAATATACTTATAAATATTTCTTAAGTATTGGACTGAAAGGATTTGAAATATTTTAACTACAAAATTATTATCTTAGAATTATTTTCAAAGTGTTGAATTATAAATGGAATTGGAAGAAAATATTTCTAAGTATTGATATGATTTGAAAATATCTTGTTATAGATATAAGTATTTGAAATTGTTTTCAATTATTGAATATACTGGAAGAGATTTGAATATATATCTTTGTAAAGATATTTTAAAATGAAATGTTTGAATGATTTATAAAATCGAGACTAGTGACTACTTATGTGTGTGTATTTGATAGTTAAATAACCGACTATCAAATTTGGCCAAATTCGTTGATCGTTTCGAAGAGACCGGAATCAGATTTTAATTATCTAAAAACCACTTCGATCCGATTTGTGCGTTATGAATTGAGATATCGTGAAGATAATGAAGACAGTGATTTGGAGATTCGGTTTGTTCAGACCCAGAACAACTTGTATGGATGAATAAAATCATTGCATCGTTGCCTGAAAGGCAGTGTTAGCATTCCAAGTATGAATGCTATTCTTAAGGTAAAATGTAGCCTCAAGCCTCATCAATCGGGAATGACTAAAACATGGGAGATGCAACAATTCTAAGTGGGTTGCACCTAAGTAGGGTATGCTATCACCTTTCTAGATACCCTCGGATATATTATATTATAATTATGGATATGGTTGTGCATGAAAAAGAAAGCGCTCGATTAGGGAGGGAACACCTGGGGTGATAACATATTCGGTACTATCCAGGTAAGGGGTAGGCCGGTCCTATGTTGGCAAGGGATCCAAGCGAGGTCCTCGGTACATTTTTTCTAGAGATGTACTATGGCGGGCGGTACCCTAGTAGCCCAATCATTGTATGTAATCCAATATCCACTACGAGCCTTTATGGTCTTAATTGTAGAGCCTAGTATGCTGGAATTTAATTAATATATTTCTAGACGTGTACTGTGGCGGGCGGTACCCCAGTAGCCCAATCTTTGTATGGAATCCAATATCCGAAAACCACTTTGATCCGATTTGTGCGTGACGAATTGTGATATCGCGAAGATAATGAAGATAGTGATTTGGAGATTCGGTTTTTTCAGACCTAGAACAACTTGTATGAATGAATGCTATCATTACATCGTTGCCTAGAAGGCAGTGTTAGCATTCCAAGTATGAATGCTATTCTTAAGGAAAAACGTAGTCTCAAGCCTCGTCAACCGGGAATGACTAAAACAGGGGAGATGCAACAGGGCTAAGTGGGTCGCACCCAAGTAGGGTATGTTATCACCTTTCTAGATACCCTCGGATATATTATATTATAATTATGGATATGGTTGTGCATGTAAAAGAGAGCGCTCGATTAGGGTAGGAACACCCGGGGTGATAACATATTCGGTACTATCCAGGTTAGCGGTAGGCCGGTCCTGTGTTGGCAGGGGATCCATGCGAGGTCCTTTGTACATTTTTTTAGAGGTGTACTGTGCCGGGCGGTACCCCAGTAGCCCAGTCATTGTATGGAATCCAATATCCACTACGAGCCTTTACGATTTTGATTGTAGAGCCTAGTGTGCTGGAATTTAATTAATGTAACAATTTCAGCTATTTTAATAAGTATTTGTACTTAGAAACTATTATAATATCATATGATTTCCTATAAATGTGTATTGGTTATCGTAAGGTAAAAACCCATCGTATTTATGTGTGACGTGGTCTTACGAGATACCTTTGATTTCAAAGGATTTTGATAACAGTAATAATTCAAATTCAGTGTGATTTCTCACGTTAGTTTTCCAGAATGACTCGGGTGTTATTTATTATAATACTCGGGTCCGACTAAGTATTACAGATTCAGGTTAGGATGCTATGGAGCTCAGGAGACGAGCTGGAGGATTTCAGGCGTATATCACGTATTTGATTATATTCCACTATGTTTTTAAATTGTATAGTCAGCACTGGTGAGGACAAGTTATAATAACTGTCCATATTGATTGATTGATTGATTGGTGTACTTTGATGATGATATGTATAAAAACAGTTATAGTTCTTTTTGTATAAAGATATTTTATTATCTATTATATATTATTCCGCTACGATCGTGAGATTCTGTGCTGTTGTTTCCGTTTCTTCTTCTATCTCTTCCTTGTTTACCCATAATAATCTAGTATTTTCGGCACTCGATTTCTCGGCATGCTATACAGTGAACGTATTGATGTCGATTTTCGAGGGTCAAAAATCCCGGGTCCTTACATTTGGTATCAGAGCTGAAGGTTAAGCGAGAACCTTAGCTTTGGTGGGGATTACTCATTAGAGATAGGGTCAGTAGTACCATAGAATGAGTTTGAGTGTATTAATAGATATGAGCGTGTATAGTGAATATAAAATGTTTATATTGTGCTGATTTATCTGTTGAGTGGCTTATAAATTCTGGTCGAGTAGTGGGACGCCACTAAATCGATGAGAGTTTCTAAACACTTAAACAGGGTAAACCGACACAGTATTGTTTTGAAGCGGGTAAATGAAATAATTTTGCCCAAACTATATTTTGACGTTGAAGAAATAATTTTCAGAAATTATTATAGTAATTGGTGTGTTTGGTTGTTATTATTATAATCTAAATAAGATTATAAAAATTGGAATGGTTTATATAACTAAATAGAAATTGTATAAATATGATTTAAGTATTTGGGAATTTTGAAATCTCGGAGGTTTTAAAAATGTTTTCCTAAGTGGTTGAAAGAATAATGGAGTATTATTTTGGAAATATTTGAATAGAAAATGTTTTAAATATATTTTTGAGGTGATAAAGCACTAAACTCACTTCAGTCGCTGGAAAATAATTCCGATGATGATCGCGACATCATCGGTGTTCATTTTCGAGTTTTTAAGTGATGGATTGCTACCGTAGTAATTTGATATGGAAATTTTTGTTGAAAAACAAATGTTGTTTTAGAAATTTCAAGAAAGTTTATTTTGGATAAAACCAAGTTTGAGTTTAAAATTCCAAGGAAATGGTTTGTTAAAATAGAGTTATATATATATATATATATATTTATATGTATATATATTTTATTTCAAGATGATTTGAAATAAAAACGGGTGTTTGAATTCTGGAAATTCCATTTGAACGAGGAATGAAACCAAAAAAGAATTAGTTTTTAAACTAAAACTTAGGAAATGTGAATTTCAATATGAAATTAGAATTTAACTTATGCAAGTTAAATAAATTAAATTTGTAAAAGAAAATTGTATGAATTAAAATTTAACTTTAGCTAAGTTAAATAAAATTAGATTGGATTTGAAACCATATCGAATTGAATTGAATATAAAATTTGAGTTGTAATTGGAAATATAAAACTATAAGTTATAAATTTTTAATGGAATAAAATTTAAGTGAAAAATTATGGAATTGTGAATAAATAAGTTTAAATAACTTATAAATTTTAGATGTAAAAGAAAACTAGATTAAATGGGTTAATTGATTTGTTAAAGGAATAGAAATTAGAATTTGAATTATAAATTGGAGTTGAACTCAAGTCAAACCAAATAAAGTGATTTTTGAAATAAAAATCAAATATTGAATTATAAAATGGAAGTGAACTAATTAGATAAATTAATTAGTTTGGTTAAGTAAAATGGATTGTGGATTGAAATTGAATATGGAACTTGAGTTATAAATGAAATTAGACTAAAATGTAAGCGAATTAAATATATTTTGAAGTGTTGTCGAATAAAATAGAAATAGATTGGAATGGTGATAACTTAAGTTATAAATAAATTCAATTTAAATGTAAATAAATTGAATATGGGTTTAGGATATTATTCAAATGAATTCGAGTATGAAATTAAGTTTTGAAGTGAAAATGAATCTATGTGTGTATAAAAGGTTATAATAAACCTTAATATTAATTTTATGAAATGATTCTCAAGTAATATAGTGTAAATTGAGATATACCAAGTAAATGGAAATGTGAATCAATCGAAGGTAAATAAATTGAATAACAATCAATTTAGTTTGTAATGGAGTTTGATTGCAATAGAAATGAACTTAAGTTATATGGTTGAAATGATTGAAATTAAACGATTAACTTAAGTTAATATTTTTGGATGGAAGTTTGGCTCAAATAAATTTATGAAATGGTTCATAAATAAATTGGCATGGATTGGATTGTTGTTGAATATAAAATAGAGAAAACAAGATTTTGTGAATAAATTAAATGTAGGTTAATAAAAAGTTGATAAATTGATTTGGAATCAATTTAATATAGCTATAAGCTTAAGTGGTTATTGTATTAAATAAATATCACCGAATTTGCATGGAAAAATTTACATTTGTCGTAAACGGAAGTAAACAAAATTTTGTGAAACAATGAAAAATGAATAAATTGATTTAGAATCAATTTGAAATGGATATGAATATAATGTGTGCAATTATGTATTGAATGAGAATAAATTGCTTGTGGATTATTAGAAATCGAATAAATGGTATACAAATTGATTGAAATGAATAATCGAATGGTGGAACCTTATAATTGCTTATAAATATATATTTAGCATGTTGGTTTATGCAAATTTATGTGTTTAACTAGCAGAAATGAATGTAATGCTATTAGATTTCATATATATGAAACTGATTGGATTTATTTAAGTAAGTGCAGGTATAGGGAGGCTATTGGATTTGATTTGGGTTGCGAAATTACATATAAAGTAAGCTCATTCGTTTAATAATGCTAATATAAAGGTACGCTTTAGGATTAAATACAGCAATGAAATAAATATTGATATATACTGTGTTTTCGACCGTGTGAGTCGATGATTCCATTTTTATCATTTTTGTCATTTTGCAAAAGGCTCTCCGTACAAAGGAGACTTTGCCAAATTTTTTTGAAAATTTAGGGTGTTAGAAAATTTTTGAATTTTTTTGAAAATATTATCAACTAGAAATTGATTTTTGAATTTAACTGAGAAATAATGGGTTTTGGATGAATGTTTGGAATTAGTTAGTGGATGTAGGTTTAGAAATGTAGAAAAGTGAAATGTAGAGTTTTAACTAAGTGGTTTGAAAAGAAAAGGGTTTGGAGCATTTTTCCTACCGTAGCAATTTCAGGGACAAAATTCTTTAAAGGGGGAGGAATGTAACGACCCGGATTTTCCGACATTTGATTTTGAATATTTAAATGGTTTTAAATATTGGATTTGGAATATAAATTGATTTTTGAATATGAAGATTTTGTTTGAAATTATAAAATACATTTAAATTTTAAATATAGCGATTTATCGTAATACGGAAATAATACGAATAATTGAAATTTTAGTTGAATATGAATCAAAACGATTTCTAATGTGAATATAAATTCTATTTTAATTATAATTGAGTTAGTAAGTTTCTAAATCTGAAATTTCAAGCGATTTCGTTAATTTTTGAAAACCGTCGATTTAATCGACGCATTAAAATAGCGATCCGGGGCATAGTCTCGGAATTCGATGAAACTAGTTCTATTGGATCCGTAATAGTGTATTATTATTGAAATTAAATTTCATAGCGTTTGAATTTACCTGGTCGTATGATCTGGAAATGCCTAGAAATAATTTAATTGAATTTAATTTAAATAGTCGGTTTAAAAAGCTATCTGCCTCATACGATCGAATTAGGTTCCGAAACTTGTTCCATTACTTTCGAAATAGCGGTATAACGTTAGGAACGTCAGGCGGCATGCCTCGATAGGAATTCAGGTTTTCGAGTTACGAGAATGAGATATGTTGAAAATCAAATAATATTATATAGTTTCAGGGTCAAACCCTATAATGTCTCCTCAGCCACCCTAAACCCTATACAAGCCGCCCTACCATCTGAAGGTGCCGTTTCCCTTCCGTTTAAATAACGCGACTTTTCCCTCTTCCTTACTCAATGTCGATCAATGATTCACGAAATCGAAATCGAGAAATAAAAATAAAATCGAACGAAAAATGAATCGTCGGTGCATTGCGATGGGAGGTAGCACACGAAGGGGAAGGGGCGAGTTGATCGATGGCTTAGGGAGGCTCGACTTTCGATTTGGGATTTTGCTTCTGGAGTCGCTCGCGAGCACGCATATAATGTTTTGATCGAAGTCGTGCTGTTCGTACTTGGAGTGGTCGGTGATAGCGACTGGAGAGCGAAGTCGCGATGGAATGGGTCTGGGCTCGATGATAAGGCGACGCTGGGTGATAGGGGAAATTATGGATGAACTTTTCAGGCAAGAATGGACCTTTTGGAATGGTCAGAGTGTGGTTCAGTCGACTTGGGGAGGTTGCGTTCGTCTCGGGCTCGTGCATTTGGGGTGCTGGCCGCTCCTTGGTGGTTATATCGGGTTTCATGGGGACGGTGCAGGGTGATGGAGCTGGGAAGGAGGAGTTCAACGGCAGAGGTAATTTATTGAATTTAAATGCAATTAGGTTAATTATATATATATATATATATATATAAATCGTTAACTTATAAATGTTGTAACCTTTTATACAAGGTGCAAATCAGATGTAACAACCACGTTGGACTTGTATCGTCATCCTCTATGCGACAGAATTAATTTGTAGTCGATTTAATCTAAAGTGAGCATTCGACAAATTAAAAATAAAGATGAGTAAATCTCACTCATTTTGGTTGACTAGTTCAGTTTATAGAAAATTAAAATTAATTATTGGATGCTTGGTTGAATTGATATATTATTATATGTTGGATGTTATATTATATATCTCAATATATATATATATATATATATATATATATTAGTAGTTGGATATATTTCCCGCCTATTGGAGCGGATGAGACCCTATGCGCCTCGCATAATAACGGATGAACCTATATTACCGCGATATCCAGCCTTGAAGCGGAATTGGTGTTTTATGTTATATAACATCGGTGAATGCAGGGAAACAGGTTGGAGAGATCCAACTGGATTTCTCAAAAATATTGATTTTAATTTCATATATAGTGTTATATGATGTGTGTGAATAATCTGATATAGATTATGTCGTGATTGAAATATTGGATGCTATAGTAGCAGTGGCCTTAATTTTGGTATTATAAATACTATTGATAATATTTTTGAGTTTTAAAAATAAATTCAAAGAGATTTTGAATATAAAAAAATATTTATATCGAAATTTGGATTATTTTAAAAGAAATTGATTTGGATAAAACAATAATTAATTTTGGGTTGTACTTAACTATTTGGGAAAAAATATTTTGAATAGAGATTTTAAATAATTTATATAGAGGATTTTAAACAATGAATTTTAAAATGATATTTCTGAAAAATATGGAAAAGAAGTTAAAATCGATATTTAAAATAGATTTTTAAAAATAAATGGAATTTATAAAGAAATGGATTTATAAAATGAAATTTTATAAATGAGATTATATTTTAAACAAGTAAAACCCAAATAGGTTTATAAATTTATAACGATGTTTATAAACAAGGAAAATGATATTAGTTGATAAATTGGGAATATAATTTCATAGTGTGAATTTATTTCGAGATATGAAAATAGTTTTGGGAAAAATAGTGGATTCTATTTTGAAATGTGAGATTGGTTAGTGAATCGGTATGAAATCGATGTGTTGTGAATCGAGAGGGATTTATAAATTGAAATTGGTTATTGAGATTTAAAAAATATATTTTTATTAAGAAGTTAAGTTTTGTTTTAAAAAAGGAAAATTTTATTTATTAAACTATGTATTTAAAGCTGGTTAGTATTGAAATACTTCGGAAGTGAATTTTTCTCAAATATCTAATATTAATTGAAATAAAATTCTAATTTTTAGAATAAGCTTTGTAAATCAATTGGTTTTATTCAAAAATGAATTGAAAATGAGTTATCGATGTTTTATTTTAAGTTTTTGGATATTTTAAATAACTACTTAAACGTGTTTAAAAAAAATAAAATACAATTATTTAACAATACTTATTATATATATATATATATGGATTTTTGGAAGTAAATTGGAATTTAATTATAAATTCTCTCGAGATTTGTAACGGGTTTATTTAACGTATATGCTTTTTATAAGGGAACTCTTATAGCGGAATTATGGAAACTTAAAGTAAATTTCCAAAGTGTTTGAATACAGAAACTTCGGAAATGGATTAGAATTCATAAAAGAAGTTAGCAATGGGTAGTTGGGATTATAGACAAGTATAATTGATTTTGGAAATTTGAAAGAAAATTAATTTATGAATTTCCAGGAACTTATAGAATCAGTTATAAATGAGTTATGGAATTTACGAATAAATTGCAAAGGATTTTGAGAAATAGGAATAAATGGAGTATTTTCCTAAGTATTGGGAATATAATGGTTTTAGAGGAAAAATAGACTTATAAATATTTCTTAAGTATTGGATTGGAAGGATTTGAAATATTTTAACTACAGAATTATTATTTTTGAAATATTTTCAAAATGTTGAATTATAAATGGAATTGGAAGAAAATATTTCTAAGTATTGATATGATTCGAAACTATCTTGTTATAGATATAAGTATTTGAAGTTGTTTTCAATTATTGAATATACTGGAAGAGATTTAAATATATATCTTTGTAAAGATATTTTGAAATGAAATGTTTGAAAGATTTATAAAATCGGGCCTAGTGACTACTTATGTGTGTAAATTTGATAGTTAAATAATCGACTATCAAATCTAGCCAAATTCGTTGATCGTTTCGAAGAGACCAGAATCGGATTTTAATTATCCGAAAACCACTTCGATCCGATTTGTGCGTGACGAATTGTGATATCGTGAAGATAATGAAGACAGTGATTTGGAGATTCAGTTTGTTCAGACCCAGAACAACTTGTATGGATGAATGCTATCATTACATCATTGCCTGGAAGGCAGTGTTAGCATTCCAAGTATGAATGCCATTCTTAAGGTAAAATGTAGCCTCAAGCCTCATCAACCGGGAATGACTAAAACATGGGAGATGCAACATGGCTAAGTGGGTCGCACCCAAGTAGGGTATGTTATCACCTTTCTAGATATCCTCGGATATATTATATTATAATTATGGATATGGTTGTGCATGTAAAAGAGAGCGCTCGATTAGGGTAGAAACACCCGGGGTGATAACATATTCGGTACTATCCGGGTTAGTGGTAGGCCGGTCCTGTATTGGCAGGGGATCCAGGCGAGGTCCTCGGTACATTTTTCTAGAGGTGTACTGTGCCGGGCGGTACCCCAGTAGCCCAGTCATTGTATGGAATCCAATATCCACTACGAGCCTTTACGATTTTGATTGTAGAGCCTAGTGTGCTGGAATTTAATTAATGTAACAATTTTAGCTATTTTAATAAGTATTTGTACTTAGACACTATTATAATATCACAGGATTTCCTATAAAAGTGTATTGGTTATCATAAGGTAAAAACCCGTCTTATTTATGTGTGACGTGGTCTTACGAGATACCTTTGATTTCAAAGGATTTTGATAACAGTAATAATTCAAATTGAGTGTGATTTCTCACGCTGGTTTTCCAGACTGATTCGGGTGTTATTTTATTATAATACTCGGGTCAGACCGAGTATTATAGATTCAAGATAGGATGCTATGGAGCTCAGGAGACGAGCTGGAGGATTTCAGGCGTATATCACGTATTTGCTTATATTCCGTTGTGTGTGTAGAATGTATAGTCAGCACTGGTGAGGACTAGTTATAATAACTGTCCAGATTGTTGTACTCTGATGATGATATGTATAAAAACAGTTATAGTTCTTTTTGTATAAAGATATGTTATTATCTATTATATATTGTTCCGCTATGATTGTGAGATTTTGTGTTGTTGTTTCTATTTCTTCTTCTGTCTCTTTCTTCTTCACCTCTAATGATCTGGTATTTCTGGCACTCGATTTCTCGGTATGCTATATAGTAAATGTATTGATTTCAGTTTTTGAGGGTCAAAAATCCTGGGTCCTTACACTTCCATAAACCTGTATTTCACTTAAATAATCCAAAAGGAGTTAAAATTATGTAAAAAGAACAATATATTAGTTTTTTAAATTAATAGCACAAACAACACAACAATATGAAATAATCATATGCAAACGAAAGACATGCAATCAAAGAAATCAATTATACATCCATAGTAACCAAAACTAATGGTTTGTTTAGATTCAGAAACTTTTCATCATACAAGGGTGATAAATAAACTACCAAGTGTACCTTATGCTCAACAGCCTTAAATAATTACTTAATAGATTATTCATACATCTTTAACAGTTTGAAGTATCATTTTCTAAACTTCCCATCAGCCAAACTTATAGAATTTAAGTATTATTTAAATTTGCATGATGTACATAAATCTTTTATACACAATATCAATTCTAATTGCTTGCTTGAACGCACACATTCCACTTTCGAACTAGTATTGTAACCAGACCACTCTAGTGCGGGCTCTGATCCGATTTCTTGATTTGAAATTTTTGTTTTCCTTGCTTAGCCATAAACCATGATAGAAAACTTCAAATTCATATCAAAAATTAGTATCAATTGTTCGCCGTCAAGAATCGAGTGAAAAATCCTAATTCAAACTAGTGTGAATTTGAAGTGACCCACTTCTCTGATCACTTGTTTGCAGTGATTTTTTTTACAATAGATCACTTCTCTTAATTTATTCTCCCAAGATCCAAAATCTTACCAATATATACATATCAGTGTTTAACTAAATCATGTCATTTATATATATGAAGATATATAAATGGTTCTTTGCTTATCAGAGTAATTAAAATAGCAAAGAAACTCATTCACACATTGTTTCTCATATTTGAGAGACTTTGTGTCACATAGCAATTTTTATCTATTTCTTTTCTTTTGAACTTGACACCCAAAATTAATTGGTATTTTTGTTCAGTTAATATCCTACTTGTTTTATTTCTCAAGTTAATCAGTTCCTGGATTTTTAAGCCATACATCAGACCTTGGTAATTTTGTATTTGACACTTATTGTTTTGGATAAGTAAAGGATGTTTTTAAAACAACTTTAGTATATTTGTTTAGCCTGGGGTTCTGCTTTTAAACTCAAGCAATTTTCTTTTTAAGACAAATGCTCAGAATATGATATGATCAAATAGATATCAAGGTAAGAAATTAGTTCAAAAACCAGGCAGTGAAGATAATACATTTGAACAAAAATGCAAACTCAATCTATCATATCAAATGGAGGCTTAGCATATATTTGAGGACAAGATAATCAAAACTATGTTATGAATCAAATTAATACAAAATTCTCAAGTGAACTTATTAGGTAGACAGCTGATGTTCTCTTAAACAATAAGTGGTAGTGTCTAAGGTGTTGTGAAGTGATGGTCATGCTTAATTCAAACAGGACTACAGATTACTTTAAACTGCCTCAGGTTGGTCATGACCAAATGCATTCAGACTTGAGTCATGTATCTAGATAGTAAGATGTGTTAAGCATAGTGCTGTGAGACCTACAAGTATTACAAAAATGCATATGGATCTACTACACAAAGCAATGCAAACTTCTACTGTAATTTAAATGTCCAGATTAAGAATTACAGGTTTCATTTTTAAGCTTGAAATATACTTATATCAATTACAAGTCATGATCATGCTTTTCTGGTTAGCCCGGTCTAGGTTCAACTCAATCTTTAAAAGATTTATTGCATGTTCTCTTTTTTTTCACTTTCTAAAACTATTTCTACTTTGCTGTTAAAAGTTCATCAGACATTGTCAAGGAAGATATGACCACAGATCAATTTATATGGCATGATCTCCTATATCATACTTCACCAGAGATTATCCAGATCAGTTACTTAAAACAGAAACTCACAAACACACATATAATACTAAAGTTTTTACATATTCTTTACACAGAAAAATAAGCACATATCAGTCCAGGAAATACTTAAAACATACTGAAGTTTTGCATGGCTTAATTATTACAATATTTCTGCCATATTCCTTAAGCATTCTAAATGCAAGTAAATCTTCAAATATCCATGCAAGAAAGTTTCTTATGCTTCCTTTCCTACAGCAACATCTAGAGCTGCCTCAATAAAAATGAGACACCCCAAATGTTACAAAGCAACAAATAGGGTCAGAAATAAATTTTTGGTATGAGTGAAATCACATATTAAATATTTTGTAAATTCTTAAAGCTGCATAGAGAACATATCAGTTTAATGATATACTAATTCATACTAAAATCTGAGCATTGGTAAACTTATCTATCAGTCATACACCCAAACAACCAAGCATTCACTTCATTCAGACTTTCATGTACATGCTTCTATGGATTAATTTCCAATTCCCATAGCTTGATTGATCAATCTCATTTTATTTCTTTTTACATTTTTGGTTTGGTCTAACTCCTTGCCATTGAACACCATGTGTTCATTGTAAAGGGGATCAGTTCTGTTATCCCTTTACACAGAGGCATACAGGACATAAGCAAGTCATGCACATACCCATCATCCTCCTGATGATGAGCAGATCAAGGCACTACTCCTAAATTATTCTTATAATTTAGAGACCATGCTTATTTATCTTCTGAGAGTTTTATTATCACTTGAAATGCTTTGCATTCTTTTCTTCCTTTCATGAGTCAAAAGTTATGAAACTCTCTCACGGGTTTTAATCAGACATATCAAGCTTCCATGCAAAAATACTAAATCCCATTCCAAGGTTATTTTATTTTAATCATATTTTCTGAAACTTGTATACCTATTTATCTGTAGAAGTATTCCTATGTCTCACATAAATCTGATGAAGTTATATACCCTATTCATTTTTACTGAGAACACAGGACATGATTTTTCTTTGAGAAAAACCCAAAAAAATATATTAACTTATAATAGGAACAACTCAGCACCTATACATGATACTGCATTGTTCATATCATTTTAATATAAACTAGGCATAAGCATAAATCTCATTATTCACACTACCTACTTATTTTTCCTTTGATACCCTATTTCTCAGTAAAACATTCAGTTCATTTCTCACATAAAACTGGATCATAAAAATCCACTTCTATGATCTGAATACATGTTTGATTACTTGTATTTTAAAGCAAAAGACTGAAACAATCTTATCAAACCAGGACAGATCAAAACTTCAACCAAAAGTTCAATCAAAATATCATCCATGATCAACATGCATTTATTCAGAGAACAAAATCAAACAGAAAATTATAATAGAATTTATATATGAAAATAACTTGGCTGCCCTTAGCATGGGTCTTAATGCCTCTAATCCCATAAGTGATTATCACTCACCTTCCTTTGCTCCCCCCGAGAATACTCAGGCCTGAAGACAATGTGAGTTTATTTTATTTTTAATTTTTATTTCCTCTGTTTTCTCCCCAAAAACAACTGTTGCCCCTCCCTTGATTTAAATCATTTTGCTAGGGTTTTAATGGAGGAAAAACCCATTCTATCCTTACCTTACTCAGAGAATCATATGTGTATAATTATGGCTAAAGGTTCCATTTTCTTTTGGTTTCCATTTCTAGTAAGTCAGTTGCCTCATTGCTTTTCTGTGCACATGCTATTTGCATGATTTCCTTGCACATTATTTTTATGTGGCTCAGCCTTATATTTTGTTTCTTATTTCTTTTGTAAGCTTGATTTTTAGTTAACATATTTTTATCATCTATCTTGATTTATTTCAAAAAATGCATTCATACTCATAAATATTACTTGACTAGTTTTTATGCATTTTAATTATCAAGAGAAGTTATTTTATTACCCTACATTTTTCTGGCCACATAAATTTATTGTATTCATAAGGTATGTGTATTTAAAACTCATTCATACTTTAGTTATTTTTCTCCTCATTATTATTTATTGAAATAATTATTCCCTTGCTTGTTTCTCTCATTCCCTTTTGATATTCATTTTCAAATTATTTTATTCTTCAATTATTTTCTATTAACTAATTTAATTTTCTTTTCATTTCAGAATTATTTTTATCTCAAAAATTTTGGGTCTTCACATACTCTCCTCCTAAAAGGAATTGTGTCCCACAATTATAAATAAATACATATTTTTCTTTTCCACTATGCAAAAGTTTAATCTTTATCTCAGCAATTTAAAAACTTATACATCCAGAACTAATCAAATAGTATTTAAATTTACTATAATTTCAGGCATACCTTTATGTAGAAAATAGATTAGGATATTTATCCTTCATCCTATCTTCAGCCTCCCAAGTGCAATCATTTCCATCTATACTCCACTGAATTTTAACCAATTTAATTATTTTGTTTCTTAATTTCTTCTCTTCTCTAGCCACTATGCCTACTGGTTCCTTTTTATAAACCAGGTTTTCTTGAATTTCAACATGTGTAGGGGATTCAAGAATAGTTTTCTTATCATGCACCCACTTTCTTAATTGAAATACATGAAATACATCATGTATGTTGCTCAATTCCTCTGGCAACTTCAATCTATAAGCCAAAGCCCCTATTCTCTGAACAATTTCATATGGGCCTATATACCTTGGTGATAGTTTTCCTGCTTTGCCAAATCTCAGTATTTTCCTCATGAGAAATACATGATCCCCCACTTCAAACTCTACTGGCCTCCTCCTTTTATCTGCATATGCTTTCTATCTTTCTTGTGCCACTCTCATTCTTTGCCTCACTAATTCAATTCTTGCAGAGGTTTCCTTAACATGTTCTGGTCCAAGCAACACTCTTTCACCTACCTCCATCCAACAGGCATGAGATAAGCAAGGCTTTCCATACAAGGCCTTAAATAGAGCCATACCTATGGTGGACTGGTAGCTATTATTATAAGCAAATTCAGCTAAATAAAGATGATCTTCCCAGTTGCCACCAAAATCAAGTATGCATGCTCTAAGTAAGTCTTCTAAAACTTTATTAACAATCTCAGTTTGCCCATCTGTTTGTGGGTGGTAGGCTGTGCTTAGACTTAGTTCTGTCCCCATGGCCTCTTCAAAGCTACTCCAAAACCTTGAGGTAAACAAGGTGTCTCTATCACTAATGATAGTCTTGGGAATACCATGCAATCTCACTATCTCCTTCACAAATAATTGAGCTAGCTTATGAGCATTTCTGTTTGAACTTATTGGGATGAAGTGTGCTGTTTTTGTGAGCCTATCAACCACTACCCAAATACTATCATTGCCTCTTTTTGTCCTTGGCAAACCATCCACAAAATCCATTGAAATGCTTTCCCACTTCCAGGTTGGCACTTCTAGAGGTTGCAGTAAACCTGAGGGTCTTTGATAATCTGCCTTAACTTGTTGGCATGTTAAACAATTTGCCACATATTTTGCCACTGCTCCTTTCATCCCTGGCCACCAGTAATTCCTCTTGAGATCATGGTACATTTTTGTACCACCTGGGTGTATAGTATATTTTGTTTTGTGATGCTCATCCATAACTTCTTGCTTCAGTTCCTCCACATTTGGTATGCAAAGCTTCCCCTTTTTCCTTAAGTAACCTTTATTATGTACTTCATAATTTTCCACTGTCATGCCTTGTGATATCATGTCCTTCTTCTCCTTTAAATTTGTGTCTTGATCCTACATTTGTCCTATTTTATCAACCAGAGTTGACCTTAAAGAAATGAGGCTTAGTTTTCCATATTCAATCATATCACTGTGTGCCTTATCTGATACTCCAATTTCTTCTTTTATTTCCACTTCACTGAGGATTGTCAAATCCTTGAATTCAGTCATCATTAAGCTTGCCAATTTTGCCTGATGCCTACTCAATGCATCTGCCACTTTGTTAGCTTTTCCAGGGGTATACAATATATCAAGGTCATAGGCAGCTAGAAATTCTACCCACCTATGTTGCCTCATGTTCAAGTCTTTTTGGGAAAACAAATATTTAAGTGACTTATGATCTGTAAACAATTCAAACTTAGCACCTAATAAGTAGTGTCTCCATAGCTTCAATGCATACACTACAGCAGCTAGTTCTAAGTCATGTGTAGCATACCTAGTTTCATTTGGCTTGAGTTGCCTTGATGCATATGCTATGACTCTACCATGTTGCATGAGCACTGCCCCTAATCCAGATCCACTAGCATCTGTGTAAACCACTAACCCTTCATTACCCTCTGGAACTTGTAAAACTGGAGCTTCCATCAGTGCCTTCTTCAGTAATGAAAAAGCTTGTTCACACTTCTCTGTCCACACATATGGTTACTCCTTTCTAGTTAACTTGGTCAATGGGATGGCTATTCTTGCAAAGTCTTTTATAAACCTTCTATAGTAGCCTGCCATTCCCAAAAATGATCTCACCTCAGTCACTGATTTGGGTCTACTCCATGATTTCACTGCTATCACCTTAGTTGGGTCTACACTAACTCCTTGTTGTGATATAATGTGTCCCAAAAATTTACTTCATTCTGCCAAAATGTACATTTAGAGAATTTGGCCTTTAAATCATGTGCTCTTAGTCTAGACAAAACCAGATGCAAGTGTTTTGCATGATCCTCTTCTGATTTTGAATACACTAATATGTCATCAATGAAAACAACTACAAATTTGTCTAGAAAGTCTCTAAATGTCCTATTCATTAAATCTACAAAATAGGATGGTGCATTTGTCAATCCAAAAGGCATTACTAAGAATTCATATAAGCCATACCTTGTGTTGAAAGCAATGTATTTAATACTCTCCTCTTCAACCTTCATTTGATGAAATCCAGAGGCTAAGTCTAGCCTTGAGAAAATTCTTGCTCCATTTAATTGATCAAATAAATCATCAATTCTGGGGAGTGGGTATTTGTTTTTGATGGTCACTTTGTTGAATTCTCTGTAATCAATACACATTCTTAGTGTACCATCATGTTTCTTCACAAATACAACTGGAGAACCCCAGTTTGAACTACTAGGCCTTATGAAGCCTTTATGCTCCAATTCTTCCAACTGTTGCTTTAATTCTACTAATTCTTTTGGACCCATTCTGGTAGGCTTTTTGATGATAGGACTTGATCCTGGAATTAGCCTTATTTGAAATTCAACGGGTCTATTTTCTGGAACTCCTAAAACCTCCCCAAAAACATATGGATATTCATTTACTACTTTTATGTCTTCTAAAGTCAATTCCTTTTCAGTCATACTCCATATTTGATTAAGGCAATTTATCTTGGCTGCTTCACTCATGACTATGATATTTTTACCATTTTCTGTTTTCAAAGAAATTGTAAAATTTTCTAAATTCAAAATTGCTTTGAATTTACTCAACCAATCTACTCCTAGAATAATTCCTATTCCAGGATATTTTAACACAAATAAGTCAAATTTAAACATATTTCCTCCTATGTTTAACTCTATTCCCAAACATTTTAATCCTAGCAGACAAGAGCTACCTAGGGGGCTTTGAATAAACAAGGGTTTTTCAACTGTATTGTATGTGAGAGCTAATTTATCCACTATATCTTGTGAGATTAGAGAATGTGTGGCTCCAGTGTCATATATAACTATGATTGGGTAATTTTTAATTAGAAGTATACCTTCCAATTGTCTAAATTTTCCCACTGCATTTGCCTTTGCCTTGGCTTCCAATGCTCCTACCTTTGCTCCTTTCTTGAACTCTGGGCAGTTCCTTTTAATATGACCTTCTTTCCCACAGTTATAGCAGCTGAATGGGGCTTTCTTAGCTGCTTGACACCTATTGCTCATGTGTCCTTCCCTGCCACAATTGTAGCAGGTAACCTTCTTCTTAATTTCCCAGTGGCTGCTCCTTCAACTTTCTTGTCTACATTCTTCTTGTCATAAGGATGTGCTCTATTCTTCCCTTTCTTTTGATTATTAGCTCTCATGTTCCTAATTTTTCTCTTGCATTGTCATGTTGTTCAAAAGAAAGAGTAAGATCTATGACTTGATCAAATGTTCTGTCTTTGTATGGTAGCATTTCTCTACTTAAACCAGCATTGAGTCCTTGAATGAACCTTGAATTCTTTGATTCTTCATTCCCTATGAGCATAGTTCCATACTTAGACAAACTCTCAAATTTTTGAGTGTATTCAGTCACACTCATTGGTCCTTGCCTCAGCCTTATAAATTCCTCCAGCAGTGTTGCCTTAGCTGTTGCTAGGACAAATCTTGCCTCAAGCATCTCCTTGAATTGATCCCATGTTATCTCATTTTCTGGCCTTCCTGTGATGATCACCTCCCACCAATCTAGTGCTGCTCCTTTGAGCCTTCTTGAAGCTATTTGCCTCTTCCTTTGATCATTAATTTGCATGCCTGCAAATATTCTTTCTAAAGTTCTCAACCATGTCTGCACACCCATAACTCCTTCAGTGCCTTCAAAATCCTTGCCTCCTAAGTTTGAAAATGTCTTCAATAGCTTAGCTAATTCCTCATGAGGATTCTCTTCCTTATGCACTGCTCCTTCCCTAAATGCCCTCACCAAATCTTGCAAATTAACCATTGGTGTTGTATTGGAGGGTCCTGCTCCATGTGACGACCGCCCACGACCCCTGCACTGAACATGGAAACAGTGCGCTGAAAAGTGTGCCAGGAAGCCATGGACGATTGCCAAGGTTAAGTTAAAACAGCATAATCTATCGTATAACTCACAGCGCATGGATAAAAATACAATAGAAAGTATATATATAGTGAAGCTTTACAGAACAGAATCTCTATTAAACCTCATAATAGTTTGGTACAACATCTGAATAGTCAATACATCAAGCCTCACTACATATCACTCAGAGAATATACAAGCAGCGGAACATCCAGTACATATAGTAAGAAACTAATACGCAAGCCTCCAGCTCGTCTTCGTCATCAGCATCGTCGGTCACTAAGAACAGCACCTGTCACCTGCTACCTAGTCTGCCCATCCCAAAATGGATGAATAGCCCAAGGTAATAAGAGTGTAACATAAAACCTTGAGTCAGACAACAGTCTTAGTGAGCGGTAAATTAACTAACAACATACCAAAAGAGCATAAAGGAAAAAGGAATAGGAATCCAACCCTCCCACCCCACCTCTTTCTACAGTGATAGCCCCCAGACACACAAAGCAGAAATAAACATAGCAATGCAGACATTTAAAGTAAAGCAATTATCACTCGAGTCAAGGTCGGTGTTTTCCAAGTACAAACCCCCAAGGCCTAAACCAAGATCAGATAAGCACCCAGAAAACATCGCTCTTGAGACCGAATGACGATACAACCAAACATCCATGACTCTGGCTATCACTGTTATCATTGCCTCGATACCACCGTTAATTGAATGACCGACACATTCTTTCAGCCGTCCGTCAAGGGTTAATGGCAACCCCGGTTCTAGATAGAACTCCGCACGTCGTCGCAGCCCGTGCCTAGGACTATCGAATCTGCCCAGAGTACTCGACTACAATCATAGTCTTTAGGGACTATCGAATCTGCCCAACGTACTCTTGCTTTGAGCCTGCTAGAACCTTCAACAACGATGAAATCTCAGCCTTCTAGTCATCCTCCTCGACGACTATTCTCATACTAGCTCAAGCGCCTCTCGAGCAAACCATTATCCTCAAACCCGAATCATTTCACCGAGTTATCAACATGCTTGGAATGATCCCGTCTGGATTAAACCAAGGCTATCTCACATCATGCCTCGCTTCATCTCCTCATAGCAAAGCCTCATCTCAACATCATCATCAAATCTATCCATATGAGCTTTATCATCCACATCATATGCCACGAGCAGCTTTCCTTATTCAAGAGCCTTTCCCTTAGCTTTTGAATCATCTTCAACCAACTTGTCCAAATCAAATCATCAATTAACTAATTTACAACAATCAATCAAGTCAAACATTAATCCAAGTAATCAAGCATTCAAACATGATCTAATAAACAATTATAACAATAATGGCAATCTTGTAAATAAAGAGTCTAAATCTAACAAGCATGAATCATGAGCAATATCTCTACAACTTGATGAATGAACTTGCATAGGTTAACATGTAGTAAAATGGATGTCAAATCATCATGAACAATAAATCTATACTTAAGTTTATGAAAATGCATGGAAATCACTATTTTAACACATAATCAAGCCATCAATCCGATATACTCCTTTGGATCCGTGTGAGAGATAACCACCACTCACCGAATCTCCTAAACAACTCAAAAGCAACACACTTCAGATCTGGACAGCGTAGGATCTAGCTCGATTCTCCAAAATTCAGCTTCAAACGATGAAATCTCTCTTCGATGGTTGAAGATATTAAATCTAAGCTCTTGGATCTTCGATTTGATCTTCGATTTGGATGGAAGGAATCACAAGATTAAAGTGGAGAAAATAAGTGAAGAAGTGTAGAACTCGAGCTCTCAAAATGCCAGCACTTCGTCGCTTCAAAATCCGGATCAAAAAATGAAGAAATGGACGTGTATTTATAGGCTGAAATCCCTAAGTCGTCTGCCCCCCTTAAGTCGTCCACGACTTAAGAAACCCCACGACCTATGTCTTAACGACTTAACAGAATGCGGCTTCGCGACTTAACAACACAAATCCTCACACGACCTAACTATCCTCACGTGCGCGACCTAATGACCCAACGACCTAGGCCTCAACACTAATGCGCGACCTACGACTTAACTGAGACGCGACTTAACGGATCTTACGACTTACGACTTAACAGAAGTACTGACCTAACACACACACGGCTCACTACACGACCTAACGACTTAACACCTTAGGTCGTCTAACGATCTAACTACACGCAGGGTCTTCCGACCTAACTCCTAAGTCATCTGGACGACCTAACTACTCATAACTGCTAAACTTAGGTCGCTCACGACCTAACTAAGCACAACACCCCATAGGTCGCTCACTACCTAACTACAACAACTCCTTAAGTCGTTAACCCGCTTATTCTTAAGTCGCCGCTAACTACTAGGTCGTTCACTTCTAATACTAACTTCCATAGGTCGCTCTCTTTCCTTAAATCGCCCCAATACTTAAGTCGTTAACTCTTAAGTCATTCACTCGACCTAAGCCACCACATGACTTATCCCATATTCCTTAGGTCGCCAACTTCCTTAGGTCGCCAACTACCTTAAGTCGCTCCACCGACCTAACTACTACACGACCTAAGCTCCGAACGACCTAACTCTGGACGCTCTAACAACAGTTTTACTATGTTTCGATCCGTAAAAATACGGGTCGTTACATTCTCTCCCCCTTAGGAATTTCGCCCCCGAAATTCCAAACAAACAAGAGCAATCAAAAACTATTCTGCATGCCTACCATTCATAGCAATCAACAAACCATGCATCCAATTACTAGCCTAGCATGCAGAATTCTAAAACTAGTACAAGTTACAATATCGTGAGATGACACGACACCTTATGGCCATACCTCGAAGAGTTCAGGATGAGCTGCCTTCATCCTCTCTTCCACCTCCCATGTACAGTCGTTAACATCATCACTCCATTGTAACTTGAGCAACCTAACTACCTTCCTCTTAAGCTGTTTCGTGTCAGTTTCCACAACACGAAGCGGCTTACGAGGTCTCTTATCGACTGGATCTACCTTAAAATCTTCACAGCTATCGGCAGAAACTACTGTATTCGAGTCGTGCACATACTTTCGTAGATACGATACATGAAAAACATTGTGCACACCCGACATCTTTTCTGGTAACTCCAATTTGTAGGCGAGCTTTCCAATTCGCTCGATAATCAGGAATGGTCCAACGAATCTCGGAGTCAATTTTCCTTTCTTCCCGAATCGAATAACATTCTTCAGTGGAGAAATCTTCACAAAAACCATTTCACCTACGTCGAATTCCAAATCCTTACGACGCTTATCAGCATAACTTTTCTGTCGGTCTTGGGCTGCCTTCATTCGTTGCTGAATGATCTTTATGCAATCCGAAGTCTGTCGAATCATTTCTGGCCCAAGTATCAACTTTTCTCCTATTTCTAACCAACATGTCGGAGAGTTACACGGTCTTCCATAAAATGCTTCATACGGTGCCATACCAATGCTTGACTGGTAACCGTTATTATACGAAAATTCTACCAAATGAAGGTGATCTTCCCATGATCCTCCGAAATCTAAAACACATGCTCTGAGGTGATCTTCCAAAACTCGGTTGACTCTCTCGGTCTGACCATCTGTTTGGGGATGATAAGCTGTACTCAAACACAACTCGGTTCCCAAAACTTCCTGGAAGCTCTTCCAAAATCCACTAGTGAACAATGGGTCTCGATCGCTCACTATACTCTTCGGAATACCATGGAATCGAACTATCCACTTAACATACAGCTCAGCCAACTTTGATGCAGTCCTAGTTGATTGAACATGAATGAATCTTGCACTCTTAGTCAAATGATCTACGATGACCCAAATCCCTTCATTTCCCGCTCTAGTTCTAGGTAACCCATCGATAAAATCCATCGATATTTGCTCCCACTTCCATGTAGGAACTTCTAATGGCTGAAGCAATCCACTTGGCTTCTTCTGTTCGGCTTTTACCAACTGGCAGTTCATGCACTTGGAAATAAAATTTCCAACATCCTTCTTCATACCTTCCCAGTAATAGGTTCTCTTCATATCCCGATACATCTTATTTCCACCTGGAGGCTGGATGAATGGTCAACTTCGAGTGATGACTTTCCTTCAGAACTTCATTTCTCAATTCATCTATATCGGGAACAACTAGTCGTCCTTGCTTCCGAAGCCAACCCTCTCGATCGACCTCGAATCCTTTATCCTTTTCTGGGTCCAATCCAGATTCCAAATCACGGATAATCTTGACAAGCTTATCGTCTCGCTTTTGGCTCTCGCCAATTCTTTCCACAAGAGTCGGTCTTATCGATAAGTTTGCCAACATCTCAGGTTCCAATTCACATCTGGGCCTGAAGTCAAATCCAGCTAAATACTCGAGATTCTTCCATTCTGAAAACATGGCTCCCAATCCTGCATGTCTTCGACTTAACGCATCTGCCACTACGTTACCCTTTCCCGGAGTATAGGCTATACTAAAATCATATGATGCCAAAAACTCTAGCCATCGTTGCTGCCTAAGATTCAAATCCTTTTGGGAGAAAAGATACTTCAATGACCTATGATCTGTAAACAACTCAAATCGAACTCCCAATAGGTAATGTCTCCACATCTTCAAAGAAAATACAATCGCCGCTAACTCCAAATCATGAGTCGGATAATTCTTTTCATGCGGCTTTAGTTGTCGACTTGCATACGCAACAACTTTACCCTTCTGCATCAACACTGCTCCAAGTCCAGTACCACATGCATCGGTGTAAACCACCATCTCATCATTTCCACTTGGAATAGTCAAAACAGGAGCACTTGTCAATCGCTCTTTCAGAATTCCAAAAGCTTGCTCACACTTAGCATCCCATCTGAATACTTGATTCTTTTTCGTCAATCCTGTCAATGGTGCAGCCACCTTGGAAAAATCTTTGATAAATCGATGATAGTATCCTGCTAATCCAAGGAAACTTCTCACATCAGATGCATTCTTAGGTCTAACCCAATCCTGGATTGCTGCCACCTTAGCGGGATCAACCGCTATTCCATTTCCAGAGATAATATGGCCTAAGAACCTCACTTCGCTCTTCCAGAAGTGACACTTCGAAAACTTAGCCTTCAACTGATGTTTCCGTAAGATTTCCAAAACAATATGCAAGTGCGTCTTGTGCTCTTCTTCGGTTCTGGAATAAATCAAAATATCATCCACGAACACTAGTACGAACTTGTTCAACTGATCTCTGAACACTCTACTCATAAGATCCACAAAATATGCTGGCGCATTGGTCAATCCAAACGGCATTACCAGCCACTCAAAGAAACCGGATGGTGTCCTGAAAGCAGTCTTCGACACACTATCCTTAGCCACTCTTAACTGGTGAAATCCCGTTGCCAAATCCATCTGAGAAAACACCTTAGCTTCGTGAAGCTGATCAAACAAGTCATATATTCTCGGCAATGGATACTTGTTCTTCTTAGTTACTTTATTCAGCTCACGATAATCCACACACAACCTCAACGATCCATCCGCTTTGGTTACAAACACAACTGGTGCACCCCATTCGGACACACTACGCCGAATGAATCGTTTCTGTAAGAGATCATCAACCTGCACCTTCAACTCCTGCTGTTCCCTAGGCGCCATCCGCCTAAGAGGCATTACAACAGGTCTGGCTCCTTCAACTAGATCGATACGAAATTCGATCTCTCTATGCGGCGGTAACCCTTTGACCTCATCAAAGACATCCTCGAATCCATTAGCGATTGGCAGCGATGACAGTCCATCCCGTGGAACAACCAGCGAATACATAAAGCTCATGAAGACGCCTTCCTCATGCTTACATCGTATCACAACCTTTCGCCCCTCCACATTCTCGACTGTCACCTCCAACCTTTCACAATCAACCTTTGCCGCATACTTCCTAAGCCAGTCCATACCCAAAATAATTCCGAACCCCGCAAAGTTCAGAACAAAACAATCACAAACAAAAGAGCAATCATGACTCGATACAATCAGACCACGGCATAGCATACACAGACAAGACGAACCCCCAACTGGATTAGTCACAACCAATGGTCTATCAACGATATCCGGTTCTAAACCCAACCGGCCTACAAGTTCATTACAAACAAAAGAATGCGACGCCCAGTATCGAATAACACTCTAACTGGAACACCACATATGGAAAGAGTACCTTGAACCACCACACTCTTTCCTTTCTCTTCAACGGTAGGAGCTTTCGAAGATGATGGAACAGCCCCCAAAGCATAAGCTTGCACAATCTGCTTGTCCTTTCGCGGTTCTGGACAATTCGTCCTGATATGCCCCGGCTTGTCACAGTTGTGGCACTTCACCGGCACCTTCGGATTCTTACAATCCCTGGAGAAATGGCCCTTCTACTGACAATTGTAGCAAGTCACTTCGCCCTTCGGCTTCTTCTGGCCATCCTTACCCTTTTGCTGCTGCTGCTTCCTCTTCTTGTTTCCATCCTGCTGTGGTTTAGACTCTTCCTTGGTTACAGCAACAACAGATCCTTCCTTAGGAAACAGATTCTCGTGTCTAAGAGCTTTCTCCACAAGCTTCTCAAATGGATCGTCCAAATGATCCACCAACTGCCTCCCAAGATAACTGTCCAAGCCTGTCACAAACTTCTCGTTCTTCTGATAAGGAGATTCAATATACGACCGGGCATACTTGGACAAAGCTTCAAACTCAGAAACATACTCAAGAACTGGTCTTCCACCTTGCTTGAGCTCCACAAACTTCTTGAACAGAACAGACTTCTGAGCTGTAGAAATGAACTTAGCTTCAAATCTGGCTTGGAATTGCACCCAAGTAATTTCTTCCTTTGGAGTATCAATGGTGATAGAGTTCCACCAATCAGAAGCTCTTCCTTGAAGCTGCCTTGATGCAAGCTTCCTTTTAGTTGCATCATCGATTCCCAAGTCACCAAAGATCCTTCTACAAACATCTATCCATCTCTGAACTTCAATGGTTGACTCTGTTCCCAAGAAAATCTTCCCTCCAAGAGCAGTATAATCTTTACACAACTTAGCAAAATCCACCGGTCTTGGAGTTTGAAACTGAACTCCAACATCTACTGATGGCCCGGGAGCTGGCATCCTTCTCATGATTGAAGTCATCATAGCCTCGAACATAGCAGCATAATCAGTAGCTCCCTCAGCAGCACGGCCTTCCCTAGCAGCTGGTCTCCCTCTTCGACTCATTCTTAATATCTATAAAAAGGAATGATTAATACACCTTGAGAACAACCGCATAAAGGACTCACATACTTCTAAGCTACTATATTATATATAGTAATCATCCATTAAAATACAATTACGTCTCTCATTCGTAGTTACGTCAGCGAGCGTTGGGTAAAATTGATTAACCAAAGCTCTGATACCAAATGTGACGACCGCCCACGACCCCTGCACTAAACATGGAAACAGTGCGCTGAAAAGTGTGCCAGGCAGCCATGGATGATTGCCAAGGTTAAGTTAAAACAGAAGAATCTATCGTATAACTCACAGCGCATGGATAAAAATACAATAGAAAGTATATATATAGTGAAGCTTTACAGAACAGAATCTCTATTAAACCTCATAATAGTTTGGTACAACATCTGAATAGTCAATACATCAAGCCTCACTACATATCACTCAGATTATATACAAGCAGCGGAACATCCAGTACATATAGTAAGAAACTAATACGCAAGCCTTCAGCTCGTCTTCGTCATCAGCATCGTCGGTCACTAAGAACAGCACCTATCACCTGCTACCTAGTCTGCCCATCCCAAAATGGATGAACAACCCAAGGTAATAAGAGTGGAACATAAAACCTTGAGTCAGACAACAGTGTTAGTGAGCGGTAAATTAACTAACAACATACCAAAAGAGCATAAAGGAAAAAGAAATAGGAATCCAACCCTCCCACTCCACCTCTTTCTACAGTGATAGCCCCCAGACACACAAAGCAGAAATAAACATAGCAATGCAGACATTTAAAGTAAAGCAATTATCACTCGAGTCAAGGTCGGTGTTTTCCAAGTACAAACCCCCAAGGCCTAAACCAAGATCAGATAAGCACCCAGAAAACATCGCTCTTGAGACCGAATGACGATACAACCAAACATCCATGACTCTGGCTATCACTGTTATCATTGCCTCGATACCACCGTTAATTGAGTGACCGTCACATTCTTTCAGCCGTCCGTCAAGGGTTAATGGCAACCCCGGTTCTAGATAGAACTCCGCACGTCATCGCAGCCCGTGCCTAGGACTATCGAATCTGCCCAGAGTACTCGACTACAATCATAGTCTTTAGGGACTATCAAATCTGCCTAACGTACTCTTGCTTTGAGCCTGCTAGAACCTTCAACAACGATGAAATCTCAGCCTTCTAGTCATCCTCCTCGACGACTATTCTTATACTAGCTCAAGCGCCTCTCAAGCAAACCATTATCCTCAAACCCGAACCATTTCACCGAGTTATCAACATGCTTGGAATGATCCCGTCTGGATTAAACCAAGGCTATCTCACATCATGCCTCGCTTCATCTCCTCATAGCAAAGCCTCATCTCAACATCATCATCAAATCTATCCATATGAGCTTTATCATCCACATCATATGCCACGAGCAGCTTTCCTTATTCAAGAGCCTTTCCCTTAGCTTTTGAATCATCTTCAACCAACTTGTCCAAATCAAATCATCAATTAACTAATTTACAACAATCAATCAAGTCAAACATTAATCCAAGTAATCAAGCATTCAAACATGATCTAATAAACAATTATAACAATAATGGCAATCTTGTAAATAAAGAGTCTAAATCTAACAAGCATGAATCATGAGCAATATCTCTACAACTTGATGAATGAACTTGCATAGGTTAACATGTAGTAAAATGGATGTCAAATCATCATGAACAATAGATCTATACTTAAGTTTATGAAAATGCATGGAAATCACTATTTTAACACATAATCAAGCCATCAATCCGATATACTCCTTTGGATCCGTGTGAGAGATAACCACCACTCACCGAATCTCCTAAACAACTCAAAAGCAACACACTTCAGATCTGGACAGCGAAGGATCTAGCTCGATTCTCCAAAATTCTGCTTCAAACGATGAAATCTCTCTTCGATGGTTGAAGATCTTCAATCTAAGCTCTTGGATCTTCGATTTGATCTTTGATTTGGATGGAAGGAATCACAAGATTAAAGTGGAGAAAAGAAGTGAAGAAGTGTAGAACTCGAGCTCTCAAAATGCCAGCACTTCGTCGCTTCAAAATCCGGATCAAAAAAATGAAGAAATGGACGTGTATTTATAGGCTGAAATCCCTAAGTCGTCCGCTCCCCCTTAAGTCGTCCACGACTTAAGAAACCCCATGACCTATGTCTTAACGACTTAACAGAATGCGGCTTCGCGACTTAACAACACAAATCCTCACACGACCTAACTATCCTCACGTGCGCGACCTAATGACCCAACGACCTAGGCCTCAACACTAATGCGCGACCTACGACTTAACTGAGACGCGACTTAACGGATCTTACGACTTACGACTTAACAGAAGTACTGACCTAACACAAACACGGCTCACCACACGACTTAACACCTTAGGTCGTCTAACGACCTAACTACACGCAGGGTCTTCCGACCTAACTCCTAAGTCGTTTGGACGACCTAACTACTCAAAACTGCTAAACTTAGGTCGCTCACGACCTAACTAAGCACAACACCCCATAGGTCACTCACGACCTAACTACAACAACTCCTTAAGTCGTTAACCCGCTTATTCTTAAGTCGCCGCTAACTACTAGGTCGTTCACTTCTAATACTAACTTCCATAGGTCGCTGTCTTTCCTTAAGTCGCCCCAATACTTAAGTCGTTAACTCTTAAGTCATTCACTCGACCTAAGCCACCACACGACTTATCCTATAATCCTTAGGTCGCCAACTTCCTTAGGTCGCCAACTCCCTTAAGTCGCTCCACCGACCTAACTACTATACGACCTAAGCTCCGAACGACCTAACTCTGGACGCTCTAACAACAGTTTTACTATGTTTCGATCCGTAAAAATACGGGTCGTTACACTCCATGACTTGGTGGTCTTCCTACCATGATTTGCTATACAATTTACATAACTAGTTAGTTTAATTTGTTGTTTAATTATTTCAATAGTTTTATTTATACTGAAAATAGTGTTATGTATTTAGTCTCATAAGATTTTATTCTCATAAGAGAATTTGATCTTTATTTCTGCTATGTTTAATAACATAGCTCTGATACCAACTGAAGTGACCCACTTCTCTGATCACTTGTTTGCAGTGATTTTTTTACAATAGATCACTTCTCTTAATTTTTTCTCCCAAGATCCAAAATCTTACCAATATATACATATCAGTGTTTAACTAAATCATGTCATTTATATATATGAAGATATATAAATGGTTCTTTGCTTATCAGAGTAATTAAAATAGCAAAGAAACTCATTCACACATTGTTTCTCATATTTGAGAGACTTTGTGTCACATAGCAATTTTTATCTATTTCTTTTCTTTTGAACTTGACACCCAAAATTAATTGGTATTTTTGTTCAGTTAATATCCTACTTGTTTTATTTCTCAAGTTAATCAGTTCCTGGATTTTTAAGCCATACATCAGACCTTGGTAATTTTGTATTTGACACTTATTGTTTTGGATAAGTAAAGGATGCTTTTAAAACAACTTTAGTATATTTGTTTAGCCTGGGGTTCTGCTTTTAAACTCAAGCAATTTTCTTTTTAAGACAAATGCTCAGAATATGATATGATCAAATAGATATCAGGGTAAGAAATTAGTTTAAAAACCAGGCAGTGAAGATAATACATTTGAACGAAAATGCAGACTCAATCTATCATATCAAAAGGAGGCTTAGCATATATTTGAGGACAAGATAATCAAAACTATGTTATGAATCAAATTAATACAAAATTCTCAAGTGAACTTATTAGGTAGACAGCTGATGTACTCTTAAACAATAAGTGGTAGTGTCTAAGGTGTTGTGAAGTGATGGTCATGCCTAATTCAAACAGGACTACAGATTACTTTAAACTGCCTCAGGTTGGTCATGACCAAATGCATTCAGACTTGAGTCATGTATCTAGATAGTAAGATGTGTTAAGCATAGTGCTGTGAGACCTACAAGTATTACAAAAATGCATATGGATCTACTACACAAAGCAATGCAAACTTCTACTGTAATTTAAATGTCCAGATTAAGAATTACAGGTTTCATTTTTAAGCTTGACATATACTTATATCAATTACAAGTCATGATCATGCTTTTCTGGTTAGCCCGGTCTAGGTTCAACTCAATCTTTAAAAGATTTATTGCATGTTCTCTTATTTTTTTCTCTTTCTAAAACTATTTCTACTTTGCTGTTAAAAGTTCATCAGACATTGTCAAGGAAGATATGACCACATATCAATTTATATGGCATGATCTCCTATATCATACTTCACTAGAGATTATCCAGATCAGTTGCTTAAAACAAAAACTCACAAACACACATATAGTACTAAAGTTTTTACATATTCTTTACACAGAAAAATAAGCACATATCAGTCCAGGAAATACTTAAAACATAATGAAGTTTTGCCTGGCTTAATTATTACAATATTTCTGCCATATTCCTTAAGCATTCTAAATGCAAGTAAATCTTCAAATATCCATGCAAGCAAGTTTCTTATGCTTCCTTTCCTGCAGCAACATCTAGAGCTGCCTCAATAAAAATGAGGCACCCCAAATGTTACAAAGCAACAAATAGGGTCAGAAATAAATTTTTGGTATGAGTGAAATCACATATTAAATATTTTGTAAATTCTTAAAGCTTCATAGAGAACATATCAGTTTAATGATATACTAATTCATACTAAAATCTGAGCATTGGTAAGCTTATCTATCAGTCATACATCCAAACAACCAAGCATTCACTTCATTCAGACTTTCATGTACATGCTCCTATGGATTAATTTCCAATTCCCATAGCTTGATTGATCAATCTCATTTTATTTCTTTTTACATTTTTGGTTTGGTCTAACTCCTTGCCATTGAACACCATGTGTGCATTGTAAAGGGGCTCAGTTCTGTTATCCCTTTACACAGAGGCCTACAGGACTTAAGCAAGTCATGCACATACCCATCATCCTCCTAATAATGAGCAAATCAAGGCACTACTCCTAAATTATTCTTATAATTTAGAGACCATGCTTATTTATCTTCTAAGAGTTTTATTATCACTTGAAATGCTTTGCATTCTTTTCTTCCTTTCATGAGTCAAAAGTTATGAAACTCTCTCAGGGGTTTTAATCAGACATATCAAGCTTCCATGCAAAAATACTAAATCCCATTCCAAGGTTATTTTATTTTAATCATATTTTATGAAACTTGTATACCTATTTATCTATAGAAGTATTCCTATGTCTCACATAAATCTGATGAAGTTATATACCCTATTCATTTTTACTGAGAACACAGGACATGATTTTTCTTTGAGAAAACCCCATAAAAACATATTAACTTAAAATAGGAACAACTCAGCACCTATACATGATACTGCATTGTTCATATCTTTTTAATATAAACTAGGCATAAGCATAAATCTCATTATTCACACTGCCTACTTATTTTTCCTTTGATACCCTATTTCTCAGTAAAACATTCAGTTCATTTCTCACATAAAACTGGATCATAAAAATCCACTTCTATGATCTGAATACATGTTTGATTGCTTGTATTTTAAAGCAAAAGACTGAAATAATCTTATCAAACCAAGACAGATCAAAACTTCAACCAAAAGTTCAATCAAAATATCATCCATGATCAACATGCATTTATTCAGAGAACAAAATCAAACAGAAAATTATAATAGAATTTATATATGAAAATAACTTGGCTGCCCTTAGCATGGGTCTTAATGCCTCAAATCCCATAAGTGATTATCACTCACCTTCCTTTGCTCCTCCCCGAGAATACTCAGGCCTGAAGACAATGTGAGTTTATTTTATTTTTAATTTTTATTTCCTTTGTTTTCTCCCCAGAAACAACTGTTGCCCCTCCCTTGATTTAAATCATTTTGCTAGGGTTTTAATGGAGGAAAAACCCATTCTATCCTTACCTTACTCAGAGAATCATATGTGTATAATTATGGCTAAAGGTGCCATTTTCTTTTGGTTTCCATTTCTAGTAAATCAGTTGCCTCATTGCTTTTCTGCGCACATGCTATTTGCATGATTTCCTTGCACATTATTTTTATGTGGCTCAGCCTTATATTTTTTTTTCTTATTTCTTTTGTAAGCTTGATTTTTAGCTAACATATTTTTATCATCTATCTTGATTTATTTCAAAAAATGCATTCATACTCATAAATATTACTTGACTAGTTTTTATGCATTTTAATTATCAAGAGAAGTTATTTTATTACCCTACATTTTTCTGGCCACATAAATTTATTGTATTCATAAGGTATGTGTATTTAAAACTCATTCATACTTTAGTTATTTTTCTTCTCATTATTATTTATTGAAATAATTATTCCCTTGCTTGTTTCTCTCATTCCCTTTTGATATTCATTTTCAAATTATTTTATTCTTCAATTATTTTCTATTAACTAATTTAATTTTCTTTTCATTTCAGAATTATTTTTATCTCAAAAATTTTGGGTCTTCACATAATCACTACAAATCCTATATTCAAATCTGAATCAGAACTGTTATGCGAATAAAATGATTTATGCACAAATTACATATATTATTCTATTGGTTTCTTTTCACATCATTATTTACTTTTCATTTGTTTTAATTCATTCATACAATAATTATCTTTTATTAATTTACTTTCATTACTTACACACTTTATTTTCCATTCGATATTTGAAATCATCAATGAATCCATTATTAAAGTATTACGTACATTTCATTGCAGTTTATTTCACATTTATAATTTACTTATAACCTTGATATCCATTTTAAAATTAATATTCATCAATGAATCATTTCAATCATTTTCTTAGGTTTATAATCATTTACCTAAACGGTATTCAATTTTTTCTATTTAATTTAATTATTATCATTTCAAAATATTAACTTATGTTTAAAATATTTCTAGTACATCATAATTCTTATTTGTAGACATAACTTCATTACTTAAGTTTTACTTGTATAAAATTCTATTACATATTCCTATTGACATTTCAACTTTTAAACATTTCTGGTAAGTTAAATATATGTATTTAGAATGTAATTGAGTGTTATACAAATTTATCTTATTCATTTTAGTTAGCAAAATATTCAATAGTTTACATCTTCTAAATTTCATTACCCTTTAATTTACAAGTGACAAATCTCCAATTTCTTTACAATTTCATTAATCACTTAGCTTCTAATTTCTTATTTTTCATTTTAGAAGTTTCCAACTATTAACATTTCACTTTATTTCTACAACTGAAATCATTAATTTAACAGGAACTTAAGAACTAAATACCGAGTTCATTTCAAATCATTTTGAAATAATATATATATATATATATATATTCATATCTTTTATATACATCAAATCATACTTAAGAAAATAAAATTAAAATTTGTTTATCAAAACAAATGTGTAGCAAAGCTACTACAGTGGTCTTCCCACTTTGAAACTCGAAAATGAACGTCGATGATGTCGCGATCATCACCAAAATTATTTTCCAGCATCAAAAAAGGGGAGTACAGAACTTATTTCCTTTTAAAATTCTTAAAACATTCCTTTCAAATCACATTGAAAATATTTATATCCGAAAATACTTCCAAATAATGCTAATATTATATCCCAAAATCTTTGAAAACCAATTTAAAAACTCTGGGACTTAAGTTCTCAAATTTCCAATTAAATTCATTTTATTTATAAATCATATTTTGCAACCAATATTTATAAAATTTCACTTCCTAACAAACAAACATATCACATACAACTATATCCATTTATAAAAATTATTCTTTTATATACAAAATATAATACTAGGTAAAATTATTTCATTTACCTATATTTCGAAAACAATATTGTGTCGGTTTTCCCTATTAAGGGTTTAGAAATCCGTATCGATGCCATAGCGTCCTATGTACCGACCAGAAATTATAAATACTAAACAGAACAAATTAACACAATATAAAAACATTTTTATAACACTAACAAGTATGCTCTCTCATATATATGTGCACTCAGACTCATTCTAGGGTATTAATAACCCTATCTCTAATTAGTTAACCCCAAACAGGCTAAGGTATCTATAAACCAAAGCTCTGATACCAACTGTGATAACCCACTTTTTTGGACGGTTTTAAATCGATAATAAACCACACATGTCAACTCAAACCATTCAAAAGGGAGGATTGTCAATGGGGTAAAAAAGAAAATAAGAGAAAAGATGGGAAAACAAAACACAGAATCTCATAGTGGAATGACAAAATATAATAACATAATAAACAGTTCATGAAGCTGTTTTATAATATACATTTGATTACACAATTTTTACAACAATCAGAGTACAAACAACAATATACCAATAATGATGCAGCGGAAAATTACTAATAATAATATATACCAAACTCCGTCTTCGTCCTCCAGAAATAAAGTCTTCAACACTGAAATGCTCAGGCTGACCCGAGCGTAAAGAAAAGACAAAACACTCGAGTCAGAACTAAAAGATCTTATGTAAGTTAAATCAACAACAAATAAATATGAGTGTAATGGCTTCAGAGATGTTTACGGGATTTTACATCTCCTATCCAGTGTATAACGTACGTGCAATAACATAAGAGATGTTTGGGATTTTCCATCCCCTAAGGATCTATTAAACTATCTATATATAGTAAAATACGCCATATATATGTAGTGTCTATCAGCAAAGTAAAGTATTAAAATAGTGTTAAGGCGCTACCCATATCCCCCTTAACACATTTTTATAGGCATCGTAGTCTATACAGTACTGTAAACTCCACCGTAAATTGGTGGGCTATTAGGGAGCACTCCATAGGTACGACACAAACCAAAATCGTAGTGGGCTCGATAAGGCATATGACAAGGCATGCGAGGCAATGCCCAGGGTAGGATTCTACCGTTTTGCACGCTCGGACTGGTGGTAGCGCATAACAGCTACTACCGCCCATCTCGAAACACACTCCCATAATCAAATCGAAGGTGGTCACCAATCAATCACAAAGTAACAGATATAGTATCGAAGAAGCGTGTCTGATAGAAGCAGTGACCTCACTTGGCCCGGGATAGCTCCTGTTTTAGTCATATCAAGCTGACCCGAAGGTTAAGGCTGCGTTCTTTCCTCATACCAGTAGCATTCGACAAACCATCCTACTTCGTTCTAAATTCTCCACCACGTGCACAGTTGTTAAAGTGGTTTCAGAATTGGCAGAGAGTATGAGTATGACAATATCCGACCCCGGTCTCTTTAACAACCAAATGCTTATTTCACACCGTGGTCATTTTATAAAACATTTTTAATAATAAATCCAGAAAACAGTTTATACCTTCATATCAAGATATCCATATACTTATTCCAAAAGTATAATATATTCATAAATACCGAAGAAGATTTCTTTCAATCAATTTTGAAAATAATTTATAAATCTCTCTTAAACCATTTATAAACTATTTATATGCTTTAGAACCATTATAAAGCTATTTATAAATTCCAAAGCAGTTTAAAACTCTTCCCCTTTTCATAAACTTCTACGCAAATTCATTTAAAACGCTTCCAAATCCCTTTATACAAGTTCCTTTATAAAACCCTTTATAAAATCCTTTAAAACCTTTATAACTTCTTTATAAAACCATTATAAAATCCTTTATAAAAATCTTTTATAAAATCCTTTTATAAAATCCATTATAAAATCTCTTACAAAACTTTTATAAATTCCTTACAACACCTTTTACAAGATTCTAAAATCTTTTATCTATAAAAGTTATTATAAAACTCTATATTTATTATCTTAAGTTAAATTTTTAAATAAATCTTTTAAAACAATATTAAATATTTTATTAAATTAAATTTTAAACTATTTAAAATATATATTTAAAACTAAATAAAATTATAAGTTAAAATCTAAATTTTACATTTAAAACCATATATTAACCTATAATTTGAAGCTTTAAAACTATAAAAAAATTAGTTTCCAAATATAAATTTTTAAATAAAATCATTAAATTAAATTTAAAATCAAATGTATAAATCAAACATACTTTACCATTTAGAAAATAATTTAAAACCGACTAACGGTGTCCGTATATAATTTTTTACCCTATGGTCAAGTGATTGGGTATGTATCATTTCAACCCAACATAGTTAAATTTCCCGAGTATATATCATTTCAACCCGTATCCCGTATCAATAATTTCTAAATCAATAAAATCGCTCGAGTATGTATCATTTCAACCCATAGTGATTACAGAGATATATAAAATAAATAAACATCCAATAATCCAAAATGTTAACAAATAAACATCCATCACAATCAACATCTAAATCAGCCAATAAATCACAACAATTAACTGGTTATCATCATCAGGTATTTAACTAACAATTTAAATTTCAATATTAATTTAAATGGCAATTTAATTCCATAAAATTCAGTTTCAATTAAAATGTCAAATTAAACTACCAAACAACAACCAATAATATTCTTGTCACATCATAAATTTAATTCAACTAACATAAGAAGGTTTAGTATTGTATGAGTGGGTTAAATCACTCACCTTTGATTTCTAGTCGATTTAAAATCCAAATAAAACCCGAAATTTGAACAGTCTCCAAAACCAACCAAACTAGTTCCATTTCGTTTGAAATTTCGATACGATCCCAACAGAAGAAACCGCGTCCAAATCCGAGTTTGTATGCAAAAGTTATACGAGTTATGACGTTGCAAATTCAAATTTAAATTAAATAAAATAAAAGGGAAAATTGTAAATTAACACGTCCCCTTTTCAAACCCTAATTGCTTCCAACTCGAACCCATCATACACGACCACAACTGCCATGCTAAATCTCGAAATCGCCGCCCACACGTACCACTTCATCATGATCGAGCACCACCATTGAGCTCGCCAAGGCCAGGCGCGCCTCCCCATGCCCACTCGACCACCCACACCGCCACCAGAAACGGTCCGCCACCGCCGTCTTCTCTCGTCGTTCCAGGCGAATTCGTGCACCATTGATGTGAACGAACCATATGGATGCACTCCACTCGACTTCCTCTACATACTGCAACTTCTCGATCGACGAATCATTGCAAATCCACCATTGATCGCGAAACCCTAGAAATGGACGGCTGAGAAAGATCACCTAATTCTATCAAACCGAGAGTCAGTTGCAAAAAAGGACTGCATATGTAGATTGCGTTCGTCGAGAGCTTCACAACGACATATTATTCGATAGGTTTTGAGGAGTTTGAATTTTGAAGTTTGATTCTAATTGAAATTAGGGTTTTCTGCCATTGGGAAGGAAAAGGAGATAGAAATAAGCAGTACGTACAACATACATAAATTAGAATAGACTGCTAGGTTTTCAGAACATATCTATTTATATAGACAGAGATGAATACGAATGAATGAACAGATCGAATTGGGTCGAAACTATAACAACGACCTGAAAAGCCCATTTCGTTCCCAGAACGAAAGTAGGTCGTCCAATATATCGAAATATATTTTTCGATATTTTTAAACTCAATAGAACTAGTTTCAAACCCTAATTCCATTGTATACAGAAGTTAGCTTTCAAAATCAAATTATATTCATTTAAATCCCATTAATTGATTTCTACGTGTTTTGATCTCGCACGATCAAACGATAAGTCCGATCTCTACGAAACTTGAAATCCTATAATAATTCAGTGTTACGGATCCGATGAAACTGGTTTCGTCGAAATCCAAGACAGTGCCCAAAAAGGCTAATTTTACACGTTAATTAAATAAATTATTATTAAATTGATTTAATCACTTTTAAATTCTAGATTAAAAGTTAACAATTTTCATCATTCTTAATTAAACAGAGATTTATAATCTTTTAAAATACAATTTTCCATATTAGATCCAAGATTTAAATATTACATTAATTTCAGCGTTCAATTACAACGGTAATAAAACCCCAGTTAATTTTATTTTAATTTCAATCAAATTGTTTTAATGCGATTTACACTCTTATTATTGAATCAACTATTACCTTATGAATATAATTAACATTAGTTTACATTTTATTGCATTCATATTCTGCAGTTATCATCTTAACTCATATTAACTGAAATATTTAGTCACATTAAATTTCATTGATTTTCAAATTAATTTCAATGGATTAAATAATAAAATAATGATTAAAACAATTATTGCACAATAGTAATTCAAAAACATTTTCTATGTTTATTGTTTACAAACAAAAGCTAATAAATTTATGTACTAATTTATTTATTTCATATTCTATAATAAACCTATTTCAATTAATAACAGATAATTTCAACATTGAATCCAACATTTAATTTTATTCCTTATTTATAATTATAACCAAATGAACTTTACAATTATTTTAATTGATTGGAATTATATTAAAATAGTTGTCAATAACATTCAAACAACATTATTAAATCATATTCTAATTATTTTTCTCATTAATAAATCATAAATTTTATTTCTCAAAATATTAAATTTCAAAATCTTATTTAATTTAATAGTTTTAATTATCAAAAATACGGGTCGTTACACTAGACCACCCTCATTCTTAGGTTTGCAAATAGTGGCCCAATTAATTTTGTGATGTTTCCCTTTCCAGACGAATTTAGAACGTTATTGCTCTATTTTGTGAAGAATTGTTTTTGGAATTTGACAGATTTGCATCCAAAATTGGATAATAGGGTAGATAGTAGTCTTAATAAACTCAAATCTACCATAAATATTTAAGAACTTATATCTCCAGGCATTAAGACTACCATTGATCCTATCTAGTAATTTCCCAAAATCTAAAATTTTAAGTTTATTTGTTGATGAGGGAATTCATAGATATTTAATGGGCAGATTTCCACTTTGGACTCCAAGAATTTGATTGATTTGGTTTTTAACCGTTACACCTTTCTCAAAAAATACCTTTGTTTTAGAAGTGTTAACAATTAAACCTCCATATTTTCCAAGTCGCCAAGAACCTTTTTAATTGAGTTTGAACTTTCTATGTTTGCCTTGGAAAAAATTATCAGATCATCGGCGTAGATCAATTTAGTTAACAATGGATCTATGTTGTATGATGGGCTTAAATTACCTTGTAGAAACTCGCTCCCATATTGATGGGTAGATATTCCATGGTTATTGCGAATATGTACGGGGAAAGAGGGCCACCTTGTCTAATTTCTCGATTACTCGATATAATACCTTGAGGTGTACCATTAATGACGATAGAAAAAATGGCTGTAGAGATGCACCATTGAACAAGGGAAGTGAATTAAGGAGGAAAGCCCATTTTACCCAAAATTTGTATAATGAACTCTCTGTTAATTCCGTTGTGCATCTTTTGTAAGTCCACTTTGACACACAAGTTTTTGTTTGTTTTCTTGTTAAATCTTCTGACCATTTCATAAGCTAACAGTGAACTTTCATAAATGTTTCGACCTGGAATAAAAGCATTTTGTTTAATAGAGACATGGTCATCAATTAGGCCTTTCATCTTGCTACAGATTAAATTTATTAATTTTTTTATAAAACATGGTAGCAGGATAAAAGCCTATAATCACTAATGTTAACAACATTTTGATATTTCGGGACAAGATTTATAAAAGTATGATTTAATTGTTTTGTGAACTTCCCTTTTAAAAAGATGTAATTCATGGAAACTAGTAGCGCCTTCTTAATTTGCTCCTAGTGATACTTGTAAAACTTAGCATTAAACCCATCAGGGCCTGGGCTGCTATTATCATCTATCTGAAATGTAGAGCTCCTCAACTCCTCCATTGTGAACGATAATAGAAGATTTCTTTGTGCATTTGTTGATATAATCTTTTTACATATCAAATTCTGATTTATGAACAAATTTTCCTTAGGATCTGTATTGTATAATTCAGTGAAATAATGAATGGCCTCATCTTTTAATTTACTAGGATCTGAAATAAGGAAACCATTTACATCAATAATACTGTAAAGAGACAGTTAGTTTCGTTTTGATGTCATTCTAGAATAATAAAAATTACTTGGTTGATCCCTATGTATTAGCCAACAAGTTTTGGCCTTTTGCTGATTTTAATGCTTTTGCAGTTAGCAAAGACTGTGGAAGAGTTAGATTTGTTGTAAACACCTCATATTTTTAGCAACATTATTTAGGATATTTAATTAGTTATATAAAATAAAATAATGTAAGATGATCAATGGATTAAGATTTGTGATTAAATAAGGGGTAGCCATGCCATGTTAAATAAGTGAACTAAAGAATAGAAAGGGAATAAAAAGGTTAGGAAATATGCAAGGGCCAAATAGGAACAAGGCATATCCTTATACCCTAAACCCTTAACCCCTCAACATTCACGTTCACTTCATTTTTCACAATTCAAAAACACAAGCTAAGGTCGGTCACCATTAGAAAGATTAAAGAAGAAGAAGAATTCAAGAGGAAGAATCAAATCACTTAATCAAGAACAAATCTCACATCCTTAATCAAAAAGCTAAGGTGAATAATGACTACATCTCATATTTTTGATTGATTTCAGTTTTGGATAAATTTCGAAAGTATTTGCAATTATTTTGCCATGTTTTGAATGATAAATGGATATGTATATACTTGTTGATGATTTAGGCTAATTTATATGCATTTTATGATGAAAATTGATTTAGAAAACCTATTAAATGACATCCAACTACCTTACAAATTTAGTTTTAGATCAAAAATGATAATTTAGAAATGTGTTTCAATTTTTATAATTTTCTGAATTAATGTGGATTTTATATGAATTTTTTAGTGAAGAAAATGCTAGTTTGGTTTTAAAATTAATTATTACCAAATTATATTGGCTTAGGGTCTGAAATTTATATATGTTAGAAAACATATAAAAAATGATTTTCTGATATTTTTGTAGAATTTTCCTAAGTGTTATAATGGATATATAAAATAAGGTTTGAGTCTTAAATGTTTTATATATTTATAAAAAGGAGAAGGGGTATTTTGTAAATAATTAAAATCTTTATTTCTAAAAATCGGCGGTACTTTTAGAAAAGAAAAATGTGCAACCAACCATAATTTGACAAACAAGGCAGGTTAGGTTCAAAAATATAGTTTAAAAAGTCAAATCTACATGCTTTTTCCTGTGTCAATGCTTTTGGCATCAGGTTCCAACTCCTTACCTCCGCCTCCGACTCCATTGAAACCAATGTACATGGTATCAGATACCTAGTACGTAGTGAATAGGACAAAGGAGAAAGGTATTGGGTCGAAACAAGGGGTTCCAAAGGGGTTGAAGCGCTACTTTGCTTTTAAATGAGATGCGTCTGCTTTTTCGACTGAATAGCTTTTGACTTGGTCTGCTTTCGACTGGGTTAATGACTTTAAAAAGAATGGTTTAAAAGAGGTTGCGCCTTTGTTTTTAAATAACTACTTTCGACTAGGTCGAAGCCCCCGATTGTGGCTTTTTACCTTTCGACCCAGTTTCGAAAGGGTTACCTTATTCTTAAAACCAAGCCGCTTCTCCAATGCTATCAAAGGGATGGTTTCGACACCATCACTTCTTTACTTAAGAATGCTTTCAAAAGAGATACTTTTGACTTAAATGTTATAATGACCCATTTTCTCTATAAAAGGTAAAACCCAAATGGTTTCGAAAGAGAGGGTTTTTATGCTTTCGAAAGGTTTAAAAGAAAGTTTTTTAAGGGGTGGTTCCCCAATGGTTTTGAAAGATCTAAAAGGAAAGGTTTTCCAATGGTTTCGAAAGGTAATGTTTAAGTGTTTTAAAGAGGATGTCTAAGGTTTTAAAAGTTTTGAAGGAGATGTTTTCCAATGCTTTCGAAAGGATAAATATAAATAGTTTCGAAAGGTATGTTTTGGCCTTCGCCCTAAGGTTTTACTTCTATTAAAAGAGATACTTTCAAAGGTTTCGAAAGAGGTACTTTCAATGGTTTCAAAAGGGTTGTTTAAAGGTTTTAAACAAAGTTTTCGAATGAGTTGCTTTTGGCAATATAACCTAAGTGTTTTAAACTAAAGAGGGTTATAACTCATTTTGGAAGGATGGGAAAATCCTTAATAATTTCATCAACATTTGGTTAATGTATATATAACATAGCAAATAGCTTAGAGTAAAGCAAAGAGTATATTTTCCTTGTATATGTATGATTTAAAGATTTAAATCGTTTGGAAAAGGTTTTCAAAGAAAAATTTAAAGGGTAGTTAGCCCTAAGAAAATGACTCAGATTTGAATACTAGATGGAACTTGTGTAGGGTCGTGCCCTATACTCATTAGCTATTAGCCTCTAGCTAATTTAGTCCAAAATTCCAATGAATAGGGCTTTGTCAGAAGTGAGACTAAAATTATGTTACCCACAGAAAGGAATCTAAAAAGGAAAGACAGGTTATTAGTAAGCCCGCAAAACCATTAGGATCGGATAGACCTGGAGAAGTAAGTAAGGACGGACCATCCAGAAGGGGGGTATCTAACAGTTGTTAGATTTTTTATGTTTTCTGGTAGGCCCGAGTCAACCAAGGATTAGTAGTTAGCTAAAAAAAACTACAGTGTATGGACATACAGTTCATATGATAATTGAAATGTACATATACATGATATTGCTTTACATATTTAATCAGTTTTGGTTGCAGGATTATAATTTGCAAAAGATATGTTTTAAAAAGGATCTTAGTGAGGGGAAACCCGTTCCGCTAAGCGACGTGGTCTCACTTAATATCAGATAACCGAGATGTATAGTATTATTCACACCAGACTTTATGTCTAACTTAAAGTTTATTTTCCTTAAACTCTCGGGTGCTAAAAATTGATTTGAGTAGCTGAGGGTTGAGATATACAGGTTTTAGTAGGGTGACGAATAAAGTTTCCGATGATGAGCTGGTGGCTGACGGATAGCTAATTAGGAGTTGCTATTATATTTTGGATTGATTCCGCTGTATTTTATTTATATATGGTACTCTGGTCAACCAAGGAGGCATCGTCATATGTCGCTCTTAGCGTAATATTGTAATAACTATATTTTATCTGAACCTGGGAAAGCGATGGGATTATGAAATTTGAATGTGAAACATGTGTCTTGAAATGTAATTAGAAAAATATTGTTTTTGAATATGTGATTTTATTTCATATTCATTTGCTTCTGATATTATGAATACCATTAACATAGCCATATTTAGTTGTCTGAAGTTAATACTATGGATGACTGCAGCATTTGTAGCGCTTAGCTTTGGGCCCCTAGATAGGGGATGTTACAACTTAGTATCAGAGCATAGGTTTATGAAAAACCTTAATAAAAAAAGATGGTTTTTGAAAACATAATCCTAAGGAATTAGAGATAAGATCGGGGTATGGGATAACGCTATAGTAACGTACTTGTATTTGTCATATGTAAGTATGCGCTTTATCTCTAGTCTCCTATCTCTATTAGGTTATTTTTCCGTATCTCACGATGGTTTGAATGCGGATATGGATTCTTGAAGAGATAATGTTGGAGGAGGAAGCACCGCTTCAGATGGAAATGCCAGACCTAATACTTGAAGGAATCCAGGTTAGGCACGCGTTGGAAATACTGGTGCTGAAGCCCCACAAGTTGATATGGGAGCCATGTATCAGTTTTTCATGAATATGATGTGTTTGCACAAAAAATGGACAAACATCTCAAAGTTGTATGATTTAGTAGATCTTATGTTGTTCTTAGTGATTTGGGTGATTTATGCAAATATATGAAAAACAGGGGCTAAACTGTAAAAAGACACGCAGATTTTTAGTGGTTCAGCCAGAATGTGCCTACGTCCACTTTATATGTTATTTCTCTTCTTTTGTTGTGATTACAAGTACAAAGCTTTGGTACAAGTAAAAGAAAGTTGTTCGAAAGTTCCTTCCGTGCTTGAGCTCTCAAAAACTTGTCCCCATTGTTGTATCCCTGCCCCTCTATTTATAGAGTGAAGCTGGGGGTAGGGGTCTTGGAGGTATATAGCAGCTGGCGGGCCTGGGCTGAGACAATCTGGCCTGGAACACCTTGGTTCGGCATCCCTTGATTCGGTGGTAGGTTGATTCGGTGAAGAGTTGGTCCGGTCGTGTAGTTCGGACCGGCGTGTAGGTTGATTCGGCATAGACTGATTCGGTGGGGAGTTGTTCCGGTCGTGTAGTTTGATTCGGCGAGGAGTTGGTCCGGTCGTGTAGTTTGGACCGGCGTGTAGGTTGATTCGGCATAGACTGATTCGGTGGGGAGTTGAACATGGTGGATGTTTGGTCCGGTAGGGTCAAAATATACCCAACACTTGCCCCCAAAGTAGGGTAGGTGCATGCACGTATCCTGCTTTGTTTTTGACCATCCTAATTCCCCGTTTTTATCTGGTCCGGTAGCCCGCTTTTGTCTATAAGTAGATGGTTAGGGCCTTCGTTTTTCCATCTACCGAACCATTCCGTTGTCTCTTGCCGAATCAAAGTGTATCCGAATCAATCTCGAGCGTTTGCCAAACCAAGCAATTTAGCCGGACCAAGCAACTTAGCCGAACCAGGTGAGATTTTTTCTGCCGAATGAGACTTCGTAATGAGAACACCGAATGAGTTTTTACCGAATCGACTCATGGATACCGAGTGCCGAATGAAATCCCATTCGTGAATAGCCGGATGAACTCGGGTAACCCGAGATTACCGAATGAACTGTGCATCTGTTTCCCGAATGAACTTGTACCGAGTGAACATGTGTTTTATACTTCGAACTTCCAGTGAAATTCCAAATTATACTGCTTGTATATTCTAACGATATATTTTTTCCCATTTTTGCAGATAAATGTCTCGAAAAGTTGAAACTCGATCAGATAAGAGGAGATCCGGGGGTGAAGGAGAGTCCTCGGCCGTGCCCCCAGCTCAATCAGGATCGGAGCGTCATGGGCCTGCCCCAAGGTCATTAGTAGATGGATATGGTCCCCAAGAGTTGCTGGACTCCCCTCCTGACTGCTTTCCTAGCTCTCTCAAAGAGGAGCAACTCGATGTTATATCTCGTTCCTTTGGGATCGATAGAGCCCTCATGCTGCTGCCGGGCCCAGGAGTCATGCCATACAGTCCTCCCGAAGGATACTTTGCTTATAGTAGGTACCATTGCATGTGTGGTGCTATCCCGCCACTCAATGCTTGGGTAGTCAGCTTCATCACGTACCTGAAGGTGGCCCCGTTCCAGCTTCACCCCAACTCTTATGCCATATTGGTGAGTCTCTTTGTTATTTTTCGGAGGGAGTATGGTCGCGCCCCCTCCAACCGGGAGATCCGGTACTTGTATAATTTAAGGGGCTATAAGAAGGGGTCCCCATATGTTAGCTTGGAGTCTGCTGTGACCTTCAAGCCGGTCTTGGACCTGTACTCTAAATTCAGCATGTTCAAGAAAGAGTGGTTCTTTGTTAGGGACGATTCCGTCTCCATCCGGCGCTTTACCTCTGGATGTAAGTTGATGCTTTTACTTATAATTCCTATTCCGATTGCGATGCTTCTTCTCATACTTTCTCATTTTTGCTAGCGACAGGTGGTTTTCCGGTTGTGGAGACTGACCGCCTGGTTCAGATGGCGGCGGAGATAGAAGCCATTCTTGGGAAATACAGATCATCTGCCTACTTGATTAGAAATGCGATTCTTCTGGAATATAACTTGATCCTTCCGCAGCAGTCTGTATTTAAGTTAAGGGAAACGGCGGAAGAGAGGGCGGCTGCTCAGGCGGCAGAGGGCGGAAAGAGAAAACCATTTACGAAACCTCCAGCCGTCGGAGGTAAGAAGCTTAAGAGGTCGGACGGTCCTTCTCCCAGCAATTGTCCACTTACTCAGGGGGAGATAGAAGCGGAGGAGGAAAGAGGTGAGGCGGAGGGCGGAAGTGACGTTGAGCGTCTTGGTTACGAGGGTGGCGATGGACAGGGTGGAGATGGACAGGGTGGTGATGGTTCCAGGGCTCTGTCTTCTGGGCAAGTAGGCGAGATGCAAGAGTGGACGGATGATGCTCTCCGTCAAGCTTTTGAGGGGTTGGGTGATGATCCGGCTTTGGTAGGGAAGACCGGGGAGGCGGACAAAACCGGGACTGGTGCAAGTGAGTCTTCTCCGACTATTCCGGCCAAGGTGGCTCTGACAACTCAAGGTGAACTCTTGACCCCTGCATGCTTCACTAATGATAGGGACTTAGGAATATTTTATGACCCGCTCCCGTCCTGGAATGAAATCCGGGACTTATTGCAGTATTCCACTCCTCCCCAGGGTTTGTACAACCACAGCTGTGTTTCTTTTCCTTTTCTAACTTGTAACCTACCGCGTTTCTTGAATCATATAGTAATGTAAGATTATGACACTTGTTCTTTATATCAGGAGCAGGCAAGACGCCCAAAGCTTCAGACCTTCGACACAGGCTCGAGCAATATAAACTTTCCAAAATTTCTGCTAAGCCGAAGCCCTCAGCCCAACGCTCCGGGGATGTAGTCGGGTACCGTCCTCTTCTTGGGGTCATCGAAGAGGGTATTCAGCAGAGGAAGAGGAGTCACCCTTTATCCGAAACTTCGCTCGGTCCTCAGCCTCCGGCTCAGCCTATTCATGACATTACTGAGGAGGGTAGCGAGTTTGTACCCTCTCCACACCCGTCCGGAAACCCTTCTGTTATTCATATCGACCGTCCCGACTTGGCCCGTAATCCCTTCGCGGGTCATCCTGATCTGGATCCAGGTTCTCAGGATATTACTTTCGACGAAGCTACCGGTGAACACCTTCTCCCCCGTAACCCCATGGTACGAGTACTTGACGAAGCCAAGTCCTTAGACCTCGATCTACTCACCACTCGTATAGTCACTATGGGAGACGAGGCCAAAGCTAATATTGATCGGGTGGCAGAGGAGGCCAAGAAGCTGATGGGGCATCATGCTCGGTTGGTTAAGGCCGGAGAGGAGATAGGGAGCGCCAATATCCGACTTCGATTGGTGGTCTCGGATCAGGCCAAGCAGCTTGCGGATCAGGCTATCCAGATCTCTCAGCACGAGGCTGCTACTAGGCGATTGAGGAGAACCATGGAAGAGGCCAGTCGAGCCGAATTGCGGAAAATGGAAGCTGCTTGCAAAGAGCGGATTGACATGGCTATTACCACGGTGGATGAGGTTCGGAGAGCGGATCTCGAGCAGGTGGAGGATTTGTCCGAGAAGCTTGAGGCTGCAGAACTTGCTCAAGCTAAGTTGAGGGAAGAGATGGAGGTGATGCGGAGGTCCCTTCAAGCTGATTGCTCGAGATACAGACTGGAGAGAGATGCTGCCGTGGAAAGGTTGTCGGCCTCCGATGCCCGGATGAGGGAGTTTGAGGAGAACGAAGGAATGATGGATGACATGCTCCAGGACATGTATTTCCGGACTTGGAAGCAGGGTAACCTCTCTTGGATGGATGATTATCCCAGAGTCATGGCCAAGACATATCTTCGGGCTTTGGAGGAGGCTAAGGCTGATGCAGATAAAGAGGGTGGAACGGCCTTCAGTATGGATGTGGTCACTGCCCAATTCACCAAGGAGGAGAAAGTGGCGGTAAAGGAGGGTATGCGGCTGCTTGCTGCTGAAGAGGCGGGCGTGCCGGTAGAAGATGACGACCAGGATGGTCAAGAAGCTAGTACTGGTAAGTCTTCCTTTCTAGTCTTTCTGTTAACTTGGTTACTCATCACTAATGAATCCTTTTTATGACCGGACAGGCGGGCAAAGGAACAAGGACAAGACTTCGACGCAACCAGCTCCATGACCGAACCTGAAAAATTCTTTTTGTAGGCTTGGCATTGTTGTATCTGTTAGTCTTAAGACAGTAGAGTAACTTCTAAGTTGTAATTCTTGCTACTTGTAATAACATTATTCTTGACGTGTAATTTTTTAGCTCAAGTTGATTTTGTCATTTCTTTGAATATTTGTTGCTATTTCGACATACCGTATGAGAAATGTAGCTATGTGTATTCTTGTAATTAAATTGTGTTTGATGTTAGATTCTGGTTTTCAATCATAATCTCATGACTTGCAATGTTAGCGTGTGGTGTGAAAAAAAAAAAAAAAAAAAATCAAATTATAGTCATGCATTTGTACATAAAGGAAGAAAATACCGCCTTCCATGTTCTGTTTGTAAATGGAAGTTTCGAATATCTTGTATGACCAAGCATGGAGAGCAGTTGACTGCCCCGCCATCTGATTGTGAATCTCTGCATCCATTGGCGGGTATCTCTTACCCTGCATCCTGTACTTTATGGTTTGTTATAGAGGATAGGAGGAAAGTTTTTTTTTTTTTAAGTAAAACTGAAATATGTGGAATAGTAAAACTTCCAGTCACGGAAGGCCTTCGATGTGCTTAAGTTCGTGGCAAACGGGTTTTGTAGTCACTTTCCCTAGCTGTGGGTCTTGGAGACATTTGTCACCCATCTTACGCCTCCGCGGGGAGTTAATTCTTTTTTACCACAGCCGCACTTAAGACACACCGGAGCCGAGATCGCGCACAGTAACTACCCGGGCCATTATGGCCCGTACTCATGGGTATTATTCGACTTACTGTGGCCGGCTAGCGTGGGTGCCGATCGTCAACTGTGAACTGCCCCTGGCTGGCCACACCTTATGTTGGGGCTTATAATCGGTTCACAGTCGCCGGCGAGCCTAACGCCGTAATGAGCTGCCTCGGCTATAGTCGGCCTTCTCGGTGGCTTATAATCGGCTCATTACAGTTGGCTTTAAGGGCCGTCGCGAGCAATGAGTTAACCCGCAGCAGAGGGATGCTGGAGCAAAAGTGTCTCATTGGCGAGGGCATAGATTCGCATAGTACCTGTTGGGGCTTGTCCACGTGAAGTTGCATTGTGGAGTGCTTTGAATAGAAATGCTATATGCTCAGGATTTTGTTCAACAGAAAAGGATAAAGTTAACAAGCAGCCAAGATACAAAGGAACAAGTTAAAAAAGAGACAAGGCTTTTTTAAAGTGGTTCGGCACGAAAAAATGCCTACGTCCACTGATTCTCTTCGTTAATTTACTTCATATGGGCAATACAAGTTAAGAAAAGTATCGACGGAGGTGTTGGATGTTCCATGCCCTCTGGAACACCTCTCCGTCCACTGTTGACAAAATATAGGCTCCGTTGTGGAGATCTTTATGAATTACATATGGTCCATCCCAGATTGGGTCTAGTGCTCCGGGGCGAGGGAAGATTCGCTTAAGGACAAGATCCCCTTCTCGTAAGGCACGATGCTTGACTTTGGAGTTGTATTGTGCTGCCACCTTTTGCTTGTGGGCTGCTGTTTTTAGGACTGCATCATTCCTTCTCTCCTCGACTAGATCCAAAGACATGTTGAGGAGCTCTTCGTTTTCTTCTGGGTTATAGTGGATCCTACGGTGGGAAGGCACAATGGTTTCAACTGGGAGCATAGCCTCCGATCCGTATGCCAAAGAGAAAGGAGTGTGCCCTGTTGATGTTCTGAAAGATGTGCGGTAGGCCCATAGTGCCGTAGGGAGTTCATCCACCCAAGCGCCCTTTGACTTTTCGAGCTTCTTTTTGATCAGAGTTTTCAGAATTTTGTTGACTGCTTCGACTTGTCCGTTTGCTTGGGGATATGCTACGGATGAGAAGCTTTTGTGAATTCCGTGTTCTTGGCACCAGTTGGCGAATTCCTCGCTGTCAAACTGAAGTCCGTTGTCTGATATGATTTTTAGTGGGACTCCGTACCTGCACAGAACATTTTTGATTAAGAAGTTGATAACTTTCGCTGAAGATACTTTATTTAGAGGTTCTGCTTCCACCCATTTGGTGAAATAGTCGACTGCTACTATAGCATATTTGGCGCCGCCTCGACCCATTGGCAGTTCACCGATTAAGTCAATTCCCCATACTGCAAAGGGCCAAGGGCTGGTCATCTGGGTAATCTCGGTTGTTGGTAGCCGAGGGACCTTAGCAAACTTTTGGCATCTGTCACACTTCTTGACGAAATCTAAGGCGTCCTTGCTTAAGGTGGGCCAGAAATATCCGTATCGGAGTATCTTTTTTGCTAACGTTTGCCCTCCGGTGTGATCTCCGCAGCTTCCTTGATGAATGTTGGATAAGATTTCCTTGGCTTCCCTTCCGGCGACACACCTTAATAATGGGTTAGAGAACCCGCGCCGATAGAGGATGTCTCCTTGCATGGTGTAGCGGGACGCTTTCCTCAAGATTTTCTTGACTTCGTTACGCCTGTCGGGTAGTGTGCCATTTTGTAGGTAGTCTCGGATGGGAGTCATCCAAGTTGCTTCTTCGGTTGCAGCTATCAGATTCACTTGCTCAAAACTCGGGATCATTTGCTTTGAGACAGTTACTGCTCCGAAGATGGCCTCGTCTCCCATACTTGCTTGCTTTGCCAATTCGTCGGCCTCTTGGTTCTCTTCCCGAGGGATGTGTTTGACTAAGTAGTGGTCTAATCGGCTGAGAAGTAACTTGGTCTTCTTTAGATATGCTATGAGTCGTTCTTCTCTAGCTTGGAATTCCCCTAGTATTTGATTAACAATAAGCTGAGAATCGCTGTGAAGACACAAAGAATTGGCTCCGATCTCGATAGCAATTTCTAATCCGGCTATTACTGCTTCGTATTCTGCATCGTTGTTGGTGGCAGTGAATTCCAACCTTATAGCATAGTGCAGTTTATTTCCCCTGGGAGTGATGATTACCACACCTGCCCCCGAGCCTTGTTCGTTAGATGCACCGTCCACAAAGAGATTCCACTTGATATCTTCTGTTATTTCCAGTTGCTCCTTATCCTCGTTGGTAGTGAATTCTGCAATGAAATCAGCCATGGCTTGTCCCTTGATGGCGGTGCGAGGGTGATAGGTGATATCATATTGACTCAGCTCAATACACCATTTAAGTAGTCGCCCGGAAGTGTCGGGACGATGGAGTACCTGCCTTAGTGGTTGATCGGTTAGAACCTTGATGGAATGGGATTGGAAGTAATGACGCAGCTTTCGTGAAGTGATTAGTAAGCAGTATGCTAACTTTTCAAGCTTAGGATATCTGACTTCTGCCCCAGTAAACCTTTTACTGACGAAGTAAACTGGTCGTTGTGTGCGGTTATCTTCCCTTACCAAGGCAGCGCTTAGAGCGTGAGATGACACAGCAAGGTATAGGTATAATTCTTCGCCTTTGCTTGGGGTCGAGAGTACCGGTGGTTTCTGGAGGTGTTCGATTAGGTTAAGGAAAGCGGTCAAGCATTCGTCCGTCCATTCGAACTTTCCTTTATCTTTCTTTAGAGCTTCGAAAAAGGGGACGCACTTGTCCGTTGCTTTGGAGATGAATCGGCCTAGGGCAGCCACTTTTCCATTTAGGCTTTGCATTTCCTTTCGGGTGGAAGGTATCTTGATGTCTCTTAATGCTCGGACTTGTTCAGGGTTTGCTTCTATCCCTCGGGCATGGACGATGAATCCTAAGAATTTTCCTGATGACACTCCGAAGGAGCACTTCAGTGGATTCAACTTCATTCCATACTGTCGAAGTACCTGGAACATTTCGCCCAGGTGGCTTACGTGATCTTTGGCTTCCCGTGATTTTACCAGCATGTCGTCTACGTATACTTCCATTGTTCGTCCTATTAGCCCTGCGAACATCTTGTTGACGAGGCGCTGGTAGGTGGCTCCTGCATTTTTAAGTCCGAAAGGCATCACTTTGTAGCAGTACAAACCCCGGTCGGTGATGAAACTAGTGTGATCTTGGTCGGGAGCATGCATAGGAATTTGGTTATATCCCGAGTATGCATCCATAAAAGACAGGAGTTCGTGCCCGGCTGTGCTGTCTACAAGTTGGTCGATTCTGGGAAGCGGAAAGCAATCCTTTGGGCAGGCGTCATTTAGGTTGGAGAAGTCAATGCAGGTCCGCCACTTCCCATTAGCCTTCTTTACTAGTACCGGGTTGGCGATCCATTCTGGGTAAATAGCTTCTCGTATGAAGTCATTGGCGAGTAGATTCTTTACTTCTTCATCGAGGGCTGCTGATCGCTCTGCCCCCATACTTCTCTTTTTTTGTTTTACGGGTGCCTTGGTAGGATCAATTTTTAATACGTGGCACGCTATGTTGGGGGAGATTCCGGTCATGTCAGCGTGTGACCAAGCGAATACATCCAAGTTGTGGCGGAGAAAATCAACGAGTTGTTCCTTCAATTCCGTTTTCAGCTGCGACCCAATTTTCAGTAGCCTACTTGAGTCGTGCTTGTCTACAGATATAAACTCCATAGCCTCTGCAGGCTCGGCGGTGGCCTCCTCCTCTTTGTCCCTAGGGTCTAATTCATTGAAAGGGTCGCTGGTGTATCGAAGAGGGGGGGCTTTCTTTAGTTGCTATGCTTCAAGGCTTTTTGTGCAGAGGGCAATCTCTACACCTTTCCCTTTATCTCTCCTGTGGTTGTTGCGAAGTTCGGTTACATAGCAGTCTCGTGCAATATCCTGGTCTCCTTCCACTTCCCCTACCCCATTGTCTGTTGGAAATTTCATTTTCAGGCACCACGGGGCTAGGACAATCTGGAAGTCAGATAGGGCTGGTCTTCCTAGGAAGGCGTTGTAGGCCGAATGGTTTTCTATCAGCACAAACGTCTGTTTCCTTACAACGGAGCGGGGATGGCTTCCAATTTCAACGAAGAGGTCCAGCTGCCCGATGGGCATTTTCGCATCTCCAGTGAAACCGTGTAGCGGTTTATCGCAGGGAGATACGTCCTTCATTGACAACCTCATTTTGTCGAATGCGTGTTTGAACAGGATATTTACAGAGCTTCCAGTGTCTACCAGGATTCGGTAAACTTCGGCGGGACCGAGTCGGGCAGAGATAACCATGGGATCCATGTGAGGGTACTGTCTTCCTTCTAGGTCGCGTTTACTGAATGTGATGTCATCACTTTCTTTCCGCTTTGGGTGGCGCTCTTCTATAACCGCATTGACGCAGTCTCTATTGTCTCTGAGCGACTTCCCATATCTTTCCATCTCTTTCCAGCTTCTGTCTGCGATGTGTGGACCTCCTGAGATGGTATGGACCACTATCTTCTCTTGACTAGAGCTGCTAGCGTTGCGGTCGCCTCTGCCGGTCCCTGGTGAGGGTAGCCTTGGGTTTTCATTGGCAGGAGCTGGAGTCCTGTCTTGACTTTTTACATAGCGCTCCAGTTTCTTTCTTCTGATGTGTTCCTCAATCAGATCCCGGAGATGATGGCATTCGTTGGTATCATGTCCGTGGGATTCGTGGAAGCGGCAGAATTTTCCAGATTTCTGTGCGCTATCTGATTCCTTCTTGTATGGTGGGCGTTTGTATCTAACTTCGCCTTGGGTGGCAAGGAAGATGTTTTCGACGGTCTCGTTCAAAGGGGTGTAAGAGTCGAATCTTGGTCCTGGCCGATATAGGCGTTTCTCTACTTTCTTGCCCCCAGCATTGTCTCTGGAATCATTTCTTCGAACGTCCCTTGCCACAGCAGGGGCGTTGCCATGGGTCGTCTTACTTTGTTGTCCTGACTGCCCCTCAATGGCGGCATCCTCAAGCCTCATGTATTTCCCGGCTTCATGGAAGAAATCGGGTAAAGTAGCTGGTTTTTCTTTTGTCAATCTCCTAGCAAATTTAGTGTCCGGATGCACCCCACTGCAGAGGGCCATTAGGATAAGCTTCTCATCGGCATCTTGAACTGCGGCTGCTGCGGCGTTGAATCTGGTTAGGTATTGCTGCAGCTTTTCTCCAGGTTTCTGTTTGACGCTGGATAAGGAATAAGCGTCCTTAGGTTGCTCCACATGAATGCGGAACTGACTGATGAATTTTTCTTTCAACATTTCCCACGAGCTGATGGATCCTTGGGGTAGATGACAGAACCAGGAGGTAGCAAGATCTGCTAAGAAGAGCGGGAAGCATTTGCACAGCACTCCCTCTGTTGCTCCACTCATGAGCATATGCTGCGTGTACCTCTGTAAGTGTACAACGGGATCGGAGGTTCCTTTGTAAGGTTCCATTGTTGGCATCTTCCATTCTCGGGGGGTGATAGCAATTTCGATATTGCGGGCGAAAGGGCTGGTTACCCTAGCGCCTATCCCTCGATCTCTTTGCTCCCGTTGGACACACTCTCTGAATAAGCGTGCCATCCTTTCATCAGAATTTGGAGCGGACAGAAATGAGTTTGGTTCCGCTCTGTGGGGTTGATTCCGACCAGACAACCTGTAGGGATGGTATCGTCTATCATTCCTCATATTTTCCAGTGGCTGCCTTTGATCTTCTGGGAGCATGCTTGGATCAGCTACAGTTGGCCCTTGCCTTGATCTTCCCCTGTTGGGTTCTGATCTAAGCACTTCCTCGGGTCCAACTTCGGGCTGAACTCTAGCTCGGCCCCGTTCACTGGTGTTTCTGTGGTTAGGCAGCATGACAGGCTCAGCTGCAGTTGACCTCCGCCCGGTACCTTCCCCGTTGGGTTCGGCACCAAACGTTTCCTCAGGCCTAACTTCGGGCTGAGCTCGGTCTCGGCTCCTACCACGGCTACTCCTGCCGTTAGCTCCTTCGAAGAAGGAAGATCTTTGCTGTCTCTGAGATCCTCCAGATTGGGACTCGCCCCATGATTCAGTGTTGCGGTTGGATTCTTCAGCGTCCCTCAAGCGTGACATGAGATGGTCCACCAAGGCTTCCTGCTGGGACGTGAAGCGGTTAGTTACTTCAACAACAACTCTGTCCAAATCTGCCCTAGTAATTGCTGCAGGCTGTTCTGTGGCAGGAGTGGTGGGGTTAGCCTGTCCTCCATTTGTTACCGTTGCTGGAGGAGGAGGATTTACTTGATTTGCGATAGCTGGATCAGGAAGGCTACTGGATGCGATGTTTTTTCCTTTGTTAACATCTTTTCTCTGTTTGGGAGGCATGTTTTCCAAGTGGCGGATGATGCTGTTAGGAAAACTTTCTAAGCGGATGAAGCTGGAGCTTCGAGCTTCAACCCTCTCAATGAAAGCACCAAAAATGTTTGCACAAAAAATGGACAAACATCTCAAAGTTGTATGATTTAGTAGATCTTATGTTGTTCTTAGTGATTTGGGTGATTTATGCAAATATATGAAAAACAGGGGCTAAACTGTAAAAAGACACGCAGATTTTTAGTGGTTCAGCCAGAATGTGCCTACGTCCACTTTATATGTTATTTCTCTTCTTTTGTTGTGATTACAAGTACAAAGCTTTGGTACAAGTAAAAGAAAGTTGTTCGAAAGTTCCTTCCGTGCTTGAGCTCTCAAAAACTTGTCCCCATTGTTGTATCCCTGCCCCTCTATTTATAGAGTGAAGCTGGGGGTAGGGGTCTTGGAGGTATATAGCAGCTGGCGGGCCTGGGCTGAGACAATCTGGCCTGGAACACCTTGGTTCGGCATCCCTTGATTCGGTGGTAGGTTGATTCGGTGAAGAGTTGGTCCGGTCGTGTAGTTCGGACCGGCGTGTAGGTTGATTCGGCATAGACTGATTCGGTGGGGAGTTGTTCCGGTCGTGTAGTTTGATTCGGCGAGGAGTTGGTCCGGTCGTGTAGTTTGGACCGGCGTGTAGGTTGATTCGGCATAGACTGATTCGGTGGGGAGTTGAACATGGTGGATGTTTGGTCCGGTAGGGTCAAAATATACCCAACATGATGCAAGCGGGGGTTGCTGCTGGAGTAGTTGAAGGAGGAGCCCAGAAAGCTCTAGTAGTCAACAATTATGCTGCTTTGAGTAGGGACTATGCTATGTTGGGAGGAAAATCATTTGTTGGGACTGAAGATGCCATAGAAGTGGGGAATTATTTATTGCAGTATGAAGATTTTCATAGATTTAGGGCTCAGTGATGATCAGAAAAGAAGGCTCGCCTCGAGGCAGCTTCAAGGAGTAGCTTTATACTGGTGGAATAGTGTGACTGCTGGAGTGGATGAAGGAACCATGACATGGGCTGAGTTTAAGAGGAGGTTTGAGGAGAGATTCATGTCTGTGATGGCAAAGTCTACCTTGCTCAGAAAGTTTGCTGAGTTAGAGCAGGAAGAGATGATGTTAGTAGAGTATGCTATAAGGTTTGAGGAGTTGGCAAGATATGGTCATGCAACTGTGGGTACCGTGATTAAGAGAAACGAGAAGTTCATTATGGGGTTGAAACCTGAATTGGCCAGGGCTACATTACCTCATATCAGGGATCTTGTGACATTGTTGTAGAGATGGCTCTAAGGCATGAGGAAATTATTGCTTCGGTGGAGAAGAATAAGGCGAAGGAGGTCCAGGTAGGGCATAGTTAGAAAAGGAAGTTCTTTCCTAAGAAAAGAGCCAGAAGGGTGGAGCCGTGAAGAAGGAAAAGTCAGAAATTGTCTGTTTTATGTGCGACAAGAAAGGGCATTATGCGAATGAATGTCGTTCTGGAGAGGCAAAGTAAGTGACTGGGAAGAAGAATGTCAAATGCTTCAACTGCGATCAGATGGGTCATTACAACAACCAATGCAAGGAGCCTGCTAAGGATGGAAAGGGCAAAGTATATGCATTGGAGCCAGCTACCTCGAGAACCACGGTAGGGGAAAAAGGAAAAGCAGCGTTGGGAGTTACGCTTATGATTCTTGGTATGACAGTTAGTGTTCTGTTTGATAATGGTGCATCGCATTCTTTTATATCTTATTGTTTGGTAGATAAACTTAACCTAGAACCCTCATACTTAGTTACTTCCTTAAGGGTTGCAAATTCGATAGGAGGGTATGCAACACTTGGGATGAGATGCGACCACCTAAAATTTGACTTGTTAGGTCATGCTTTTGTTTGCAGTTTGCATGTGTCTGATTTTGTAGGATTCGAAATTATTTTGGGTATGGATTGGTTAAGTAAATACGATGTTAGGATATTTTGCCATGATGGGAAAATATCGCTTAGTCACCCAGATTGTAGGGAGCAGATTGTATATACCGTAGAAAACCCTAGCTGTGAGGTAAGTGCTTTGTTGGGTGTTGTGGAAATAGAAGACGAGCTGAATCAAGTTTTTGTGGTTTGAGAATTCGCGGATATTTTTGAACCCGTGGTAGGATTGCCACCGAAACAGGCCATTGAGTTTCGAATAGATTTGGTGCCTGGAGCAGAACCGATTAGTAGACCGCCAAGCAGGATGACACCTACCGAAATAAGGGCGCTTAAGGTGCAGTTGGTGGATTTGGAAGGCAAGAATTTCATTAGATCTAGTAGTTCACCTTGGGGAGCAACCTCAGTGTTTGTTAAGAAGCCTGACGGATCATTAAGGTTATATATCAATTATCGTAAGTTGAATGAGAAAACGATAAAGAATCGATATCCATTGCCTAGGATTGACGATTTGTTCGATTAGTTGAGTGGAGCCAAGATACTTTCGCAGTTAGCGATAGGTTTCCATCAGCTTAGAGTGGTAGAGGATAGTATTCCTTTGATGGCGTTTAGAACCAGATATGGATCGTACGAATGGTTAGCGATGCCGTTCGGACTGACTAATGCGCCAGCATTCTTAGTAGATTTGATGAACCGGATTTTCCAAGAGCACTTGAATAGGTTCGTATTGGTTTTCATTGATGATATTTTGGTGTACTATAAGGATGAAAGAGAGCATGAAGTTCATCTTAAAGTAGTGCTTGAAACGTTGAGGCAGCATCAGCTAAAGGCGAAGTTATCGAAATGTAATTTCTGTAAAAAGGAAGTGAAATTTCTTGGCCTTGTAGTTTCAGAGCATGGGTTAGCAGTAGATGCAGCTAAGATTGAGGCCATGAATATTTGGAAGAAACCAGAAATGGTGACCGAGATAAGAAGTTTTCTAGAATTGGCTGGTTACTATCGGAGGTTTACTAAGGATATTTCACGGATAGCGGCACCAATGACCAAGCTGACTCGAAAAGATGTGAAGTTCGTTTGGACCGATAAGTATGAGGAGGCATTCCAAAAGCTGAAATAGTTATTGACTAATGCACCTGTGTTAGTTTTTCCAAAAGGGAATCAGGATTTGGTGGTGTACACGGATGCATGTGGGACTTGGTTAAGAGCTGTGTTAATGAGAGGGGTAGAGTAATTTCCTATGCTTCTCGACAACTTAGACCTCATGAAGTCAGATACCTAACCCATGAGTTGGAGTTAGCTGCGGTGGTTTTTGCGTTGAAGGTGTAGAGACATTATCTTTTGGGAGAAAGATTTGAATTGTAAACGGGCCATATGTTGTTCAAGTATTTGTTCTCTCAGAAGGAGCTGAATGTGAGACAGCAGAGGTGGTTAAAGTTCTTAGCTGCTTATGATTTCGGTATTGAGTACACATCAGGGAAAGGTAACAAGATTGCAGATGCACTTAGTAGAAAACATCAGAATATGGTGTTAGCGATGATAGCTGAGTGGAACGATTTGGAAGCACCAGCAACTTGCAGGGTACGGTGGAGAACTAAGAGTAGTTCAAGTACAGAAACTGCTCTGTTATCATGTTTGGAAGTTCAACCAGTTATGATCGAAGAGATTGCTTCTAAACAGCTAAAGGATCCAATATTGGCTGAACAGATCAAAAAGCCGAAAGATGGAACAAAGAGTGATGACTTGAAGGATTTTAGTCTTGACCAAAATGGGTGGTTGAGAAAGAAAGGAAGATTGCGTGTTCCGAGTATGGGAGACACTAGGGAGGAAGTTTTGGAGGAATGCCTTCGATCAAAGTTCACTATTCATCTAGGAGGAACTAAGATGTATCAGGACATGAAGTGAAGTTTTTTCTAGGAAGGCATGAAGAGGGATGTCGGCTTATGGGTGAAGCAGTGTCTGAACTGCCAATGGGTAATAGCCAAACATCAGAAGCCTAGTGGGTTGCTTCAGTCTTTGGATATTCCAGTGTGGAAGTGGGATTCTATTTCTATGGATTTCATTGATGGTTTGCCAAGGTAAAATAGAGGAAATGAAAGCGTATGGGTTATTACAGGTTGACCGAGAATGCCCATTTCATTCCAATTAAGTTAATCAGAATGACACCTGTGTTAGCGAAGTTGTTTATGAAGAATGTAGTTAGACTGCATGGAATTCCTAGTAGTATAGTGAGTGATAGAGATTTTTTATTCACTAGCGAGTTCAGGAAGAGTCTATAGGATACCTTAGGTACCAAGCTCAAGATGAGTACTGCTTACCATCCACAGATTGATGGAAAACAAAGAGAGTTAACAAAGTCTTAGAGGATTTGTTACGAGCTTGTGTGCTAGATTTTGGGGGATCACGAGAAGACCATCTACATCTAGTTGAGTATTTGTATAACAATAGTTATCAGGCTAGTATAGGGATGGCACAATTTGAAGCTTTGTATGGAAGGCCATGCAAATCTCCAGTTTGTTGGTTAAAGACCGGGGATAGGTTGGTTATTGGTCCGGATTTGGTTAGAGAAGCTATAGAGAAGGTTGAGTTAATTTGAGCTAGAATGAAAGGAGCTCAATCTAGGCAGAAGAGTTATGTGGATAAAAGATGGAAAGGCTTAGAGTTTTCTATTGGAGAACATGTTTTTATTAAGGTGTCGCCGATGAAGGATGCGATTCGGTTTGAAAACCAGGAAAGTTGGCACCGAGGTTTGTTGGACCATTTCATATTCTTGAGAGGATCGGGAAACTCACATATAGAGTAGAGTTACCGAGCAGATTGGTAGAAGTCCACGATATTTTTCATGTTTCTCATCTATTGAAGTGTATTCGAGATCTGGATACTACTATATCACCGACTGTGTTAGATGACTTAGTCGTAGAGCCGAATTTGACTACAGTAGAAAGCTAGTTCGCATAGTCGCAAGAGATGCGAAGAGACTCAGGAACAAGACTATCATATTAGTTAAAGTCCAGTTGAGCGACGATGATAGAGACTGTACTTGCGAGATTGAGAGAAGGATAAGAGATACTTATCCTGATTTGTTTAATAGTATGTTTTACCTTTGATTGTTTTGATGTGTACCTTATCGTAATTTCGAGGACGAAATTCTTTAAGGAGGGGAGTCTATAACACCCCATATTTTTAGCAACATTATTTAGGATATTTAATTAGTTAAATAAAATAATGTAAGATAATTAATGGATTGAGATTTGTGATTAAATAAGGGGTAGCCGTGCCATGTTAAATAGGTGAACTAAAGAATAGAAAGAGAATAAAAAAGTTAGGAAATATGCAAGGGCAAAATAGGAACAAGGCATATCCTAATACCATAAACCCTTAACCCCTCAACATTCACGTTCACTTCATTTTTCACAATTCAAAAATACAAGCTAAGGTCGGCCACCATTAGAAAGAGTAAAGAAGAAGAATCAAATCACTTAATCAAGAACAAATCTCAGATCATTAATCAAAAAGATAAGGTGAATAATGACTACATCTCATAATTTTGATTAATTTTGGTTTTAGATAAATTCTGAAAGTATTTGCAATTGTTTGCCATGTTTAGAATGATAAATGGATATGTATATACTTTTTGATGATTTAGGCTATTTTATATGCATTTTATGATGAGAATTGATTTAGAAAACCTATTAAATGACATCCAATTGCCTTGCGAATTTAGATTTAGATCGGAAATGGTAATTTAGAAATAGGTTTCAATTTTTATAATTTTCTGAATTAATGTGGATTTTATATGAATTTTTTAGTGAAGAAAATGCTAATTTGGGTTTAAAATTAATTACAGCCAAATTATACTGGCTTAGGGTCTGAAATTTATATATGTTAGAAAACATATTAAAAATGATTTTATAGAATTTTTGTAGAATTTTTCTAAGTGTTTTAATGGATATATAAAATTATTTAAGGTATGTGACTTAAATGTTTTATATATTTATAAAAAGGAGAAGGGGTATTTTGTAAATAATTCAAATCTTTATTTCTGAAAATCGGCAGTACTTTTAGAAAAGAAAAATATGCAACCAATCATAATTTTACAACCAAGGTAGGTTAGATACAAAGAATAAAAAGTCAAATCTACATGCTTTTTCCTATTTCAATGCTTTCAGCACCAGGTTCCAACTCCTTTCCTCCGCCTCCGACTTCATCGAAACCAACGCACATGGTATCAGATACCTGGTACGTAGTGAACTGGACAAAGGCGAAAGGTATTGGGTCGAAACAAGGGGTTCCAAAGGGGTTGAAGCGCTACTTCTCTTTTAAATGAAAATGCGTTTACTTTGCTTTCGACTGAATAGATTTCGACTTGGTCTACTTTCGACTGGGTTATTGACTTTAAAAAGAATGGTTTTAAAGAGGTTGCACCTTTTTTTTAACTATTTACTTTCGACTAGGTCGAAACCCCTGACTGCCGCTTTTAACCTTTCGACCCAGTTTCGAAAGGGTTACCTTATTCTTAAAACCAAGCCGCTTCTCTAATGCTTCCGAAGGGATGGTTTCGACACCGTCACTTCTTTACTTAGGAATGCTTTCAAAAGAGATGCTTTCGACTTAAATGTTTTAATGACCCTTTTTCTCTATAAAAGGTAGAACACAAATGGTTTCGAAAAGGAGATTTTTTATGCTTTCGAAAGCTTTTAAAGAAATGTTTCTGGGGGGTGGTTCCCCAAAGGTTTTGAAAGGTCTAAAGGGAAAGGTTTTCCAATGGTTTCGAAAGGCAATGTTTAAGAGTTTTAAAGAAGATGTCTAAGGTTTTAAAACTTTTGAAGGAGATGTTTTTCAATGCTTTTGAAAGGATAAATATAAATGATTTCGAAAGGTACGTTTTGGTCTTCGCCCTAGGGTTTTACTTCTATTGAAAGAGATATTTTCAAATGTTCTGAAAGGGGTACTTTCAATGGTTTCGAAAGGGTTGATTAATGGTTTTAAACAAAGGTTTCGAATGAGTTTCTTTTGGCAATATAGCCTAAGTGTTTTAAGTTAAAGAGGGTTTTAACTTATTTTGGAAGGATGGGAAAATCCGTAATAATTTCATCAATATCATTTTGGGTAAAGTATACATAACATGACAAATAGCTTAGAGTAAAGCAAATAGTATATTTTCCTTGTATATGTACGATTTAAAGGTTTAAATCATTTTGAAAAGGTTTTCAAGAAAAAATTTAAAGGGTAGTTAACCCTAAGAAAATGACTCAGATTTGAATACCAGATGGGACTTGTGTAGGGTCGTGCTCTATACTTATTAGCTATTAGCCCCTAGCTAATTTAGTCCAAAATTCCAGTGTGTAGGGCTTTGTCAGAAGTGAGACTAAAATTATGTTACACATAGAAAGATATCTAAAAAGGAAAGATAGGTTATTGGTAAGCCTGCAAAACCATTAGGATCAGATAGACCTGGAGAAGTAAGTAAGGACAGACCATCCAGAAGGGGGGTATCTAACAGTTGTTAGATTTTTTATGTTTTCTGGTAGGCCCGAGTCAACCAAGGATTAGTAGTTAGCGAAACAGAACTACAGTGTATGGACAGATAGTCTATATGATAATTGAAATGTACATATACATGATATTGCTTTACATATTTAATCAGTTTTGGTTGCAGGATTATAATTTGCAAAAGATATGTTTTAAAAAGGATCTTAGTGAGGGGAAACCTGTTTTGCTAAGCTACGTGGTCTCACTTAATATCAGATAACCGAGATGTATAGTATTATTCACACCAGACTTTATGTCTGACTCAAAGTTTACATTCCTTAAACTCTCGGGTGCTCAAAATTGATTTGAGTAGGCTGAGGGTTGAGCTTTACAGGTTTTAGTAGGGTGGCGAGTAAAGCTTCCGGTGACGAGCAGGTGGTTGACGGATAGCTAATTAGGAGTTGCTGTTATATTTTCGATTGATTTCGTTGTATTATATATATATATATAGATACATACATACCTATATATATATATTACTATGGTCAACCAACGGGGCATCGTCATATGTCGCCGTTGGTGTAATATTGTAATAACTATATTTTATCTGAACTTGGGAAAGTGATTGGATTATGAAATTTGAATATGAAACATGTGTATTGAAATGTAATCAGGAAAATATTTTTTTTGAATATGTGATTTTGTTTCATATTCATTTGTTTCTGATATTATGAATGCCATTAACATAGCCATATTTAGTGCCGGAAGTTAATACAATGGATGACCGCAGCATCTGGAGTGCTTAGCTTTGGGCCTCTAGATAGGGGATGTTACATTTGCCCTATAAGCTTGACGAAGATTCTCATTATGAAGATTATCTATCTATTGCAAATATAAAGCGTTATTGCTTTCTCTGATGGTATCGCATTGCTGTTTGATGCTACCATATTATTATTCCACTCTTTGAGACATGATTTAATCAGTTTAAGCCACTTAACAAGATTGTAAATGGGGCCTTTCCTGATAGTTCACATTGAAAAAACTATCTATGATATGATGATATCTAGGAAGTGAAGGCCAACCATTGTTAAATTTAAAAGGTTTATTCTGACCTCCAGAATAATTATTGATGAATCTATTAAGCAGGGGAGAGTGGTTGCTAGAAGAATGGTTAAGCGCTGAGACGTTTATGTGGGGAAATTTAAATAGTAAATTGAAGTTACCCAATACCCTATCTAATTTACTGTGGTTAGAAAAATTAATACCGCCTCTCCAAGTTAAAAAATTTCCTTTGTATTTAACCTCACATAACCCCATTTTATGGAAGGATTCTTGAAAAATTATATCTGCATTCAAAGAATTATTTGTTTTTATTCTTTTACTGTTGTTAAGAATGCAGTTGAAATCACCAGTAAGAATCCAAGGCAAGGAGATGTTTTCTACTACATCAAATAAGTTTCTCCAGACTTGAGTTCTTTCACTGATTGTATGTTTTGCATAAACTATAGATAGGAAGCATTTGAACCACCCTTATTGGTCAAAGTGCAACTATCATGTTGGTCTCACTTAGATACATTATCAAATGACCAAATGAATTTGTTCCTAGGCAGTAAAATTCTTCCTCTAGTATCAAACCTATTGTTGTGTATAACCTCCCAGTCGTGTCCGATGAAGTAACAAAATTTTGAAATATTAACATTGGACAATTTGTAATCAACTAGTCCCATAATAATAATGTCATAGGAAATAAGTTGTTAACAAGAAAACCGGTCAACGCCCCAAAGCAGTGTCTAAAGTGTAGATGTCTCCTTTGAAACTCCTTTTTGGTCAGATAGAGATAATTAAAACCTTATTATTCCCTTAAGACCACCTTTCAAAACAGGTTGTTTCAGTTAAAACTTCTTCTTGTTCAATTTTTCGACTCGGTCGAAAGGCCTGATTCCCTTTGTTATACTTTTTCAACTGGTTAAGTCAAAATTCCTCCTTTTTCGACCTTCTGACTCAGTCGAAACACCTGTATCCCTTCCTAATAAGCCTTTCAAACTAATTGAATTGGTTTAGTTATCCTTTGAGACCCCCATTTTGAAATAGTTGAGGAAACTCAAGGGTTGGACCTTATGATATGAATTAGATGGAAAGGTTCCAACTTCGTCGAAAGCTTGCCTTTCGGTGGCTTGGGTTAGGACCCATAAATATAAGGATATTGGCTGAGCTAAATGTCTCGACTTTCTCGAAATGTAACCTTTCGATACATGAGGTTAGGAACTAAGGCTCTAAGGATACAGGTTATGCTGAGGGTTTCGACTCACTCAAAAGGTGACCCTTCGATCAAGTTGACATAAACAGATCACAAACTGAATCAATAAAAGTACTCAATCGGCTGCATATCCAAAAATATCATAATCTTGCTTTCATTAAACTAATGCTATACAAATTGATCAAGTCCTCAATCTAATTTCAAAATTAGGGTTTATAAATTAAGAAAGTACAAGAATGAAGTGAAAGAATTCGGATCCCCTAAACCAGACCCCTACGGTCTTATTTATAGGTGCGAGTTGGCAACTTTCGAATCAGTCCTTTCGACTTGGTAGAAAGGCGGCCCTGGAAACCTTTCGTAGCCATTCTCATTAAGGCATCCTTCTACATTGCTTTCAAATGGACTTGAATGCTTTCGACTTCATCGAAGGGGGTAGGTATGCTTCTCCACCTTGTGTTGCTATGTTATTGCAAGAAAGAAGAGGCATAGCTTTCGACTTTGTTGATTGATGCGGAACCCTTCTTCTGGTATAAGAGATTGCCATATTGAACTTTAGCTAGCTTTTCTTTCTTAGTTGTGAAAGGTTTCGACCGGTTTGAAAGGCTTAGTTATGCTTTCGAAGGGGTTGCTCTAACAAAATATCTTTCTGTGGAATGTGAATGAAGGCGATGAAAAGAATGCAGATTACGGATCTTAAGGCTGGAATAACACTAGAGGGCGGTGAATAGTGTTTAATGAATTTTATGGAAAATTTGAAATCTTTTGAAATTAAACACAGATAGATGCAACTCACAAACACAGAGACAATCACAGAATCAGACACAGATGCAAATAGTAAATAAAAAGCAGTAAAAGGAAAGAACACACCAGAATTTTATACTGGTTTGGAGTTACCCTACATCCAGTCCCACACAATTTCTTATGCAGATTTCTTTTCAAATATAATGTCGATATTACAACCTCGATTTCAAGGCTACGAGATACACCCTCCTGTCTTTGAGTCCAGGGAAAACTCTCTTGATTTAACCAGGCTACAAGATCACCTAATGGATTTACAGGCTACAATCACACCCAATTGATTTACAATCCACAATCACACTGTTTCCAATATCACTGTGATTGATAGAGGGACTCGATATACTTCTTTGATTACAAATGATCCTATAACTCTGAATAGCATTGAGATCTTTGAGAGAGAGTGGCAGAGAATCAAACTAGAGATGATCGAGTTTAATTCACTTAGGATTTCGGCAGAGTTTTGTTAAAGCATTTGAAATATAAGAGAATATTTTTGTCGAGAAGAAGGAATGAAGAAAAACTTATGTGAAAATTCGTTCAAAACATCAGGTATTTATAGAAGAACAACAGTCGTGTCCATTCCAAAATGTTATAACGAATAGACACTTATTTTGAAAATTTAAATTTTGAAATAAATAGCCACCATGTCGACACGGGGGATGGGGTATGTCGACATGCCCATGTATATTTTGAAAATTTATTTTTCTTTAAAAATGATTTATATTCTAAAACTTGTCAAAACAATTTCTGAAGTTTATAAACCATTTTGAATATAGTTTAAACTTATAAAAGAGATTTAAAAAGTAATCTTAAAAATATATAATCTATAATATAAAAGTAATATTAAAAACTAAGTATAGAATATATTTTGAGATTTTAAAACTTATAATATTGAAACCAGGAGATAGTTTAAAAACAAAAGATGATTTTGAAATCAAAATATAAAAGATGATAAAAAAAGTTTAAGGCTAAAATATGTAAACCGAGAGAAATTACTTTTAAAATGTTTTTTGAAAAATATTTAAAATAAATCATTTTGAAACTTTCGTGGATTCCATTCCACTAGAGAAGGTCGTGGGTTCCATCCCACTAAAGAGGTCGTGGGTTCCATCCCACTATTAAAGCGAGAAGGTGGATTCCATTCCACTGTTAAAATCCGAATAAAGATTTTAGTGCTATTATGAAGTTTTAACATAAATCTAGACACTATTTGAATTCTTGAAATCTTGAACTCTTGAAAGCTTGAACTCTTGATACTCATGAGTCTTTAGTCTTGATTTCTTCAATCTTGAATTCATTAGTCTTGAATCCCTATACTGTACAGTCTTCATTCTTCAGTACCTGCATATATATCCAGCTTATACATATATATCTAGACAAGAATATTAGTATTTATATTTTATAACAAGTCCTAAGGTTGTTGTCATCAAAACCATCATCTCAGGAACTAACAATCTCCCTCTTTTTGATGATGACAACCTTTGTTTATAAAATTTACTCCACCAAACTCTAATTCTACTCCAACTCCCCTTATTCCAACAACCCCCCCTTAATCTACTAACTCCTCCTTAATCTAAGCCTATCTATCCTATTTTATAATTCTCCCCCTTTGCCATCAACAAAAAATAATCCTAAACTATATAACTCTCCCTGAATCTTATACTATAGCACTATATAGGATAATAATACAGTATAGTAGAATATAAATGAGATAGATAATAATACGAGTAAAATATAGCAAGATAAATATGAGAGATATGAAAATTTCAAACATAATCATCCATATATTTATCAAACCACACCATTCCAATCATATATTACATACCATGTTCAAATCAATTTAAACAATTTAAATCAAGTCAAACCAAACCAAACAATTTAAATCAAACCAAGTCAAATCAATGTTAATTAAATCATACAAGTCAAATCAAACATTTCTTGGAACTTCAACCCATCCTTCTTCACCGAAGATAGGGTCTGCCTTTATAGCATCCCATTCTTCATTATCCTTGTTCAGTGTTCCTTCTGGATTCGCTTCGAGTTCTTCTTTGTTGAGGGCTGAAATCATCCAACGAATGGCATCGAAGTGCCTTTCTTGTTTCTTTATCATCCGCATTTGGCTTAATTCTAAGTGTCGTTGATTGCGAAGGATAAAAGAAAGTATGTTCTTGAAAGAATTGAGAGTTTCTTCAAGATTTTCACTTAGATTATGAATAGAAGAGGCCATTTTCGATAAAATATGAAGAAATTCAATAGAAAATAATGGAGAATTGAAAATGTGCATTTTTCTGGAAGAAATAGGTATTTAAATAGATAGAAAGTCGTTTGATATGAAAAGACACAAAGTAATTATGTCAAATTCAAATTCAAAACAAAAAGTGTTTTCTGGCCGTTACATGTCGACATGCCTCTGTTGAATTTGGAAATTTGCTTTGTTTCTTTATATTATGTATAAGTTTTTATATATAAACTTATATAATATAGTAACAAGCATTGCAGAGATATTTTAGAGCTAATGGATGGAAATAAAAGATTTTTCATTGATAAATTTAGTTAATATTACATAAGCAGTACATAACATTAACTAATCGAAAGATACAAACTAATACATCTTGAAATGAAACTTGAATTCGGTAGAGGATGATGAAGATGATGATAATCCAAGCTTGCGACTCACTTTCCCAAAGAACTTGTTCATTTTGGTGGAAATTTTATCTAACTTTTTACTAAAGGATCTTTTGAGAATCCTTTGATTTTCCACTATTGTCTTTTGGTTTTTGAGAAGTGTCTTGTTGGATGGATTGTTAGGAGTGATAGGCTACTCAATACTTTCCAATGATGTATCTTCCTCCTCCTCTCCTTCTTCTTCAATATCCATCTCATCCCCTTCTTCCTCCTCCTCTTCTCCTTCTTCCATCTCTTCATGTGCCAACCGTTCATCTTTTTCCACAAGTGTTTCATATGGTTGAAACACAAGTAGGATTTTCATAAGAGAGATATTTGCATGGTTAAACACTTTTCGAGAGACAAACTCCTCTCTCTTATAATCAACTCCAAAATAATTAAAAATCCAAGTAAGATAGATTCCATGATACAAAGTGTTTTCTCCTAAGGTAAAATTTTTAGGACCAAGTTCATCCAAAATTACTTGCGCCCAATTGATATCATAATGCCCAAAAATAGCAAAAAGATCTTTGCAAACTTTTAAGGTTGGGTGATTGAAATTTCCCGATCTTGGAGTAATGGTATGTTGCAAAAGAAGATTACCGATTCTTATTTTATGATGAAAATTTCTATTCATAAATTCAAAATTATCATCCCCTTCAAAAATGTGATGAAATGTTTCATGATCATGTTCATCGATTTGAAAATCCGAAAGATTCATTCCCGTATACTTACAACCCAAAATATTTCCCAAAATCTCTCTATTCAAAACAATTAGTGTTCCATTAACACTACTCCAAACTTCTCCTTCATTTCCATTATAAAATTCACGATTCAAATTCGCATAAAACATTTTAACAAGATTAGGATAACAAATGAAATCATTTTGAGAATCATCAGTTAAACTGAGAATTTGATTCTCTTCGAAAAGAATATTGAGTTCATAAGAAGGAAAATCATTAAAAATTGTAAATTTGCCCATATGGACTTTTCTAAAGTTTACATAACTTATGTAAGCTTTGATAGCTTCCGGGTCATTGTAGAGGTACTCTTTGATGGCTTTGGACAGCCTAATGGTGGAGGGAGTGCTTGAGGAAGCCATTGTCGAAGAGAGTAGAGTGCTTGAGAGTTTGGAAGAGAGTTTGAATTTTGAAATGAAAGTGAAAAGATAGGATAGAGATAAGAAGATAAATAGATATTCAATAGTCATGTTCTCTGGTCAAGACATACCTTTTCAGAGCCTTGGAGTTGGTGAAAAGGTGGAGAGAAATTCAAAGTTTTGAATTCAAATTTGAATTTCAAAATTCTGAGGGGGATGTCGACATAGGGGGTAAGACCATGTCGACATGGGTCCAGTAATACATGTGACTAATTTTTTATTTAGATTAATATATATATATATCCTATTATCTAATTTATATTTTATCTGAAATAATATTAAATATAATAACATTTTATTATTAATATTTTAATATTTACAATATTATTAAAATAATATTATTTTGAAAATCAAAATTTTAAATTCAAACAGCAAGCAATTTCAAAACATACGATCAATCAAACATTCAAACATTCAAGCAAGTAATTTCAACCAATATAATTTAAATGCATACCTATTTTTAGATCCATGTTTCCGAGATCATCAGATTCGTGAATAGTTGTAAAGCACATATTTGAATTTTCTGTCTTTTGATCTTCATTGCTGGAGGATGAGTCTAAATCGTCTAGTGTAGCAGTATACGCTCTCTTCCTTTTCTTTGAATCATTACTTGGAGGAAATTTCTGCTTATCTGGATGCGGACAATCTCTTTTCAAGTGGCTTGGCTCATCACAATTGTAGCATCTGACGTTGTTGAGAGTCTCATTATTATTTCCAGAATTCTTGTGATCATTTCTCTTGTAGTTGTTCATCTTTCTGTATTTCAGAAACTTTCTAAAATTTCTTATCATCAAAGCTATTTCTTCATCGTCGTCACTTTTTGAGTCTGAACCATCTGTTATTGCATTGAACGCTATTGACTTCTTTTTTGAGGCCTTGCTTTCTCTTCTCCCTGGCATTTGTACTTCAAACGACATCAAATTCCCAATTAATTCTTCAATTTTTAGTGTACTGATATTATTAGTCGCTTCAATTGCTAGAGTCTTCTGATCCCATTCCGGAGTGAGTGAGTTCAGAATTTTTCTAACTTGATCTTCTTCAGAAAAGTTCTTTCCTAATGTAATTAATGAGTGCACAATGTCTTGAAACCGACTATACATGTCTGAAATGGACTCATTTATCTTGAATAATTGAAATTGATTGGTCAAAATGGATATTTTGGTCTCTTTAACTTTGCTTGTTCCTTCATGAGTAACTTGCAAAGCTTTCCAGATTTCATATGCAGACTTATAAATAGACACTCTATTAAACTCATTCCTATCAAGTGAACAGAATAGAATATTCATGGCTTTGGAGTTGTTCTGTGCAACGGTCTTTTGCTCAGCAGTCCACTGTGCAAAATTAGTTGTGGGTTCAATGTACTCAGTTTGTGTGATATTCCAAGTGTCTAACCCTATTGATTGTAAATATATTTTAATCCTACATGCCCAATATGCACAGTTACTGCCATTAAAAAATGGTGGTCTGGCAGTAGACTGATCTTCTACAAATGAACTAGTGACAGTGTTGACATTACCAGTGTTGGCAGCCATTTGAATTTTTTTTCAAAAATCAGATAACTTTGAAAACCTTGCTCTGATACCAAATGAAGAGAATGCAGATTACAGATCTTAAGGCTGGATTAACACTAGAGCGGGGGGGGGAGGGGTGCATAAAGTTTAATGAATTTTATGGTATTTTTGAAATCTTTTGAAATTAAACACAGACAGATGCAATTCACAAACACAGAGACAATCACAGAATCAGACACAGATGCGAATAGTAAATAAAAAACAATAAAAGGTAAGAACACACCGGAATTTTATACTGGTTCGGAGTTACTCTACATCCAGTCCCACACAATTTCTTGTGCAGATTTCTTTTCAAATATAACGTCAATATTACAACCTCGATTTCAAGGCTACGAGATACACCCTCCTGTCTTCGAGTCTAGGGTAAAATCTCTTGATTTAACTAGGCTACAAGATCACCAATTGATTTACGGACTACAATCACACCCAATTGATTTACAGGCCATAATCACACCGTTTCCAATATTACTTTGATAGATAGAGAGACTCGATATACTTCTTTGATTACAAATAATCCTATAACTCTAAATAGCACTGAGATCTTTGAGAGAGAGTGGCAGAGAATCAAACTAGAGATGATCGAGTTTGATTCACTTAGGATTTCGGCAGAGTTTGTTAAAGCATTTGAAATATAAGAGAATATTTTTGTAGAGAAGAAGGAGTGAAGAAATGAAGAAAAACTTATGTGAAAATTCGTTCAAAACATCGGGTATTTATAGAAGAACGACAGTCGTGTCCATTCATGAAAGGTTATGACGAATATACACTTCTGTTGAAAATTTAAATTTTGAAATAAACGGCCACCATGTCGACATAGGGGGATGGGGTATGTCGACATGCCCATGTATATTTTGAAAATTGATTTTTCTTTAAAAATGGTTTCTATTCTAAAACTTGTCAAAACAATTTCTGAAGTTTATAAACCATTTTGAATATAGTTTAAACTTATGAAAGAGATTTAAAAAATAATCTTAAAAATATATAATCTATAATATAAAAGTAATATTAAAAACTAAGTATAGAATATATTTTTATATATTAAAACTTATAATATTGAAACCAGGAGATAGTTTAAAAGCAAAAGATGATTTTGAAATCAAAATATAGAAGATGATAAAAATAGTCTAAGGCTATTATGATAAAAATAGTTTTTTGAAAATTATTTAAAATAAATCATTTTGAAAATTTCGTGGATTCCATTCCACTAGAGAAGGTCGTAGGTTCCATCCCACTAAAGACGTCGTGGGTTCCATCCCACTATTAAAGCGAGAAGGTGGATTCCATTCAACTATTAAAATCCGAATAAAGATTTTAGTGCTATTATGAAGTTTTAACATAAATCTAGACACTATTACTTATCTTGATATTTTGAACTCATGAACTCTTGAAATCTTGAATTCTTGAAATCTGAAACTCTTGAAATCTTGAAATCTTGAACTCTTGATACTCATAAGTCTTCAGTCTTGATTTCTTCAATCTTGAATTCATTAGTCTTGAATCTCTATACTGTATAGTCTTCATTCTTAAGTACCTGCATATATATCCCGCATATACATATATATCTAGGCAAGAATATTAGTATTTATATTTTATAACAAGTCCTAAGGTTTTTTTATCAAAACCATCATCTCAGGAACTAACAAGCGAAACATTCAGTTTCGAAAGGTATAGCGTGCATGTGAATGGCTGTAATTTACTGCCTTCGTAAGGTGTTCCTTAACCTATTCGAAACGTTTTCATGCAGGCGGAAGTATCTGTTTCGAAAGATAGCACTTAAAGCGAAAGGGTTCTTTCATCCCCTTTCGAACCCTTCTAAAGCTTATAGCACAACTAATATTTGTTGTAGCATCCCTTCGACTCCTTCGAAAGGCTTTGTTGATGCTATTAAAACCTCACAGTAAAAATTAAAAATTACAACCTTCTTTTAAATCCTTATTTTTATTCAACACAACTTAGGATCTAAGGTATGGGATTACTTGTCCAAATGGCTTTCAATTTCAAAATAATAATAGTTGACATCTTTTATTTTGGATAAGGAGAAAATCCATCCACTTCATAAAATAAAGTTCGAAAGAAAACAAGCAGAAATAAATAGCTTGTATAGAGAGTTCGATAAGCAGTTAAAAGAATACAATACCCTCTCAGACAAGTATCATAGGCTTAACAAAAGTGCGGCAGTGTTAACATCTTTCAAAGATCAAGAAGCTGCACCATGACTTAGGAGGGCACGCCTTCGATGTGATAGACTTGTGGAAGAGAATCGAGAATTAATTACACTCTTTTGGATGTTGGTTGAAGAGAGGGACATCCTTGTAGACTTCCTATACAAATCCTATTGCAGACATCCAATTGTAGATTTTTCATACTTAGGTGATTTTAGTGGGGGTCTACTTGAGTGTTTACATAGGACATATTTGGATGAATATGGATCTGATCCACATCTGGGGGCTTGTTGGAATTTACTACGGATCAAATCAATTCCTCATGAGTTGCCTCCTGAAAAACTCAAATATTATAAGGACAAATTTCTTTTGAGTTATTCGAAAAGTCAATTTTGTATGAACCGGATGAACACTGATAGTTATGTAATAATGTTGATTTGTAGACTTTCTGTTCTAGCTTTCTTTTATACTTAGTTATATTTTATTACATTATCACAGAATAAATGTCTCCCAAAAAGTGTTGTTTCTAGAGATTATTTAAGCAAATATGTCAAACTAAGAAGAGATTATCTAGAAAAGGCTTCGCTTTTGAAATCTTTAAAATTAGCTAGATACTGCTTTCTTAGAGACTTGCAGAAACTTTACATGGAACACCCTTGCCTTCGTTTTGATTTTCTTGGCGAAGACAAAGAAAAACTTAAGGAAATTCGAACATATCATACCAGATTAATATGTGGTCGTGATAGTCCTCCTGCCGGGGAATGGGATTATAACAAATTGTAACATCCCGTATCTGGAGGCCAAAAGCTAAGCGCTATGGATGCTGCAGTCATCCACAGTATTAGCTTCTGGTCACGAAATATGGTAGTGTTAATGGTATTCATAATATCAGAAGCACTTGAATATGAACAAAATCACAGATTTCCAAAAACAATAACTTTAGTGATTATATTTCAAATAAATCATATCCAAGTTACAAAAATCCCAAACGTAATCCCAGGCATTGATCAAATATAATTTACAACAATATGCCAAGAGCGACATATGAAGATGCCCCCTTGGATGATCAAAGCAATATAGACATAACTGTCTTAATAAACAGTGGAAATAATTTTAAAACAGAATCCCTAAATTAGTTATCTGTCAGCTACCTGCTCGTCTTCGGATGCTTTATTCGCCAAAATCTGCTAAAACCAGAAAACTTAAACCCTCAGCCTACTTAAATCAAATTTTGAGCACCCGAGAGTTTTAGAGGAAACAAAAACTTCGAGTTAGACTTAAAGCCTGGTATGAATAATTTCTGTTACATCTCAATTTACTGATAACTAGTGAGACCACGCCGCTTAGCGGAACGGGTTTCCCCTCACTAATATCTCTTTTCAAAACATATATTTTGCAAATCCTTTCCTGCAACCAAACTGGTTAATCAACTGATTATAATAATAATATAGCAATATCCATTATGATAAACAGGAAATAAAACAGACTATCTATCTAAAATTTGAACTATCTGTTCTAAATTTAGAGCTATCTGCTCTTTTCTGGACTATCTGTCCTAAAACTGGTTATACCAAAATAGCAATTTCTTTTATGCTAGATAATGAGCTATCTGCCCAAAACAGGTAAAAAGTGGTGGACTAAACGTCCTTAAAAATTTAGCAAGGTCCGTTATGCTAATAAATGAACTATCTGTTCATATCAGAGCTGACTGCTCTTTCTAGACTAACTGTCCTAGACTAACTGTCCTCTTGGCTGACTGCCCGCAAAATGGACTGACTGTCCGAATTTAAAATGAGCCGACTGCCCGAATTTTTCTTTTAGGTTAACTACCCTTCAAAATATCTGAGCTAACTGCTCCACACAATATCTGAGCTAACTTCTCTTCAAAATTTTCCTCGAAAACCTTTTCAAAATGATTTAATCCGTCAAATCATATATATACAAGGAAAATATCTTTAGCTTTACTCTAAGCTATTTTTGCCATGTTATATATACTTTACTCAAAATAATGTTGATGATGTTCGATAAGGATTGTCTACCCTTTAAAATAAGTTAAAGTCCATTATAACTTAAAACACTTAGGCTATCTGCCTAATTCTTATATTCGAAAGCTTTGTTTAAAACCTTCAAACAACCTTTCGAAAACATAGAAGGTAACTCCTTCAAAATCATTCATAAAACCCTTCGAAAGTATTGAAGGTAACTCCTTCATATCCTTTAATAAACCTTTCGAAATCATTGAAGGTAACTCCTTTTAAACCTTTTAAACCTTTTAAAAGCTTTCTTTTCATAAGCTTTAAAACATGTGACACCCGCCTTTAAATCCTTTAAACCTTAGCCTTTCGAAAACATAGCTAAACTATACCTTTCGGAATCAATGTACCTCAAAACCTTTCGAAGACATTGGGTTCAATTTAAAACAGGTGGAAAACCTTTCGAAACCAGTCAAAGTTAACTACTTTGAAACCTTTAAAATGTTTCGACTTAAAACATTTGGATTATGCAAAGGGATCAGAAAATAATTGGAGTCGAAAGCAACTGCTTCGAAACCATCATAAAACCTTTCGAACTCAAACCTTTCGAAATCAAAACCTTTCGAAATCAAACCTTTCGAAATCAAAACCTTTCGAAATCTATTCTTTCGAAATCAAAACCTTTCCAAATCAAAACCTTTCGAAATCAATGGAGAGAGGCGGCAAGTTTTAGAAAACAAAAGATAACCTTTGACTCCATCTGTGTCGAAAGGTTAGGAAGCGGCAAATATGCTTTCGACCTGGCCGAAAGCTATACCTTTCGACTTTGCCAAAAGGTTTCAATTAAAACAAGAAAGCAAACCAATCGAAACCTTTTCCTTTTAAACCTTTTGACAATTTCGAAAGCTCTTTGTCGAAAGCTAGCAGGTGTATTTTTTTCTTTAAAACTAAAACAAAACTTCATCTCTTCCGAAAGCTATAACCCTTCGTCCCCAACCTTTCGACTTCCTCCAATTCACTACGTACCAGTTTCCTGATATCATGTGCATTGGTATTTAATCTAATCAGAAGGTTTGATACCCTTCGACCTTGTCGGAAGGTCAGGAATGAAGGTGGAAGCTCTTGCCGAAAGAATTGAATAAATGAAAATACTGTTTGAAATAGTTCTTTTGTACACCCGTCTTGTTTGTCAAAATTTGATTGATTGCTAGAATTTTATATTCAAAAGCGCTACCGACTTCCTTATTTGGAAATTTGAATAATTTTTAAAAAGCCCCTTTCTCCTTTATAATTATATAAAACATTTAAGTCCCATACCTTAAATAATTTTATATAATCATCAAAACACCTTGAAAAATTCTGAAAAAAATCCAAAAAGTAAATTAATATGTTCTCTTCAACATATAAATTTTTTGGATCCAAAGAATAATTATTTTACCCGTAAATAATTTTTATAATCCAAATTAACCTTTTCTTCTTTAGAAAATTATAACAAATCCACGAAAATTCAGAAAATTCTTAAAATTGAAACCCATCTTTAAAATAACTTTTTAGATCATCATAAAAATTCTCAAGGCTAACAGATGTCATTTAATAGGGTTTTCATCTTAAAACATGTCACAAAATCTATATGAACATACAAAAATCATCAACATGTATATATAATCTTTTATCATTCGAAAACATGGCAAACATTTGCAAAATCATTCGGAATTAACCTTAAAACCGAAACCAAAAATATTTAGAGATTTAAACGTTATGCATCTTTACTTTAATGATTAAGGAGCTTGGGATTTGAATGAGTTTGATTTGAATTTGCTTTCCTTAAGCTTTTCTTTTGTTTCCTCTTCTTCTTCCTTTGCTAATAATGGTCGGCCAAGCTTTTTATTTTTGAGAATGAGAATGAACGTGTGTTTGGAATAAACGGCCTAAGGAAGATAATATAGGAATGGCCTCTTTCCCATAATACCCCTCCTCTAATTCATTTTAAACCCTTCATTTAATTTATTAGTTAAAAGGCACGACTACCTTAATTAAATCAAATCTCAATCCCCTTATCAACACATTATTTTATTTGGTTTATCTAACTAAATATCCTAAATAGTGTTATCAAAAATCTGGGGTGTTACACAAATATCCTCTAGTTATTACCTCGAAAGGATTTAATGCCCCTTTTGATTCAACAGTTACTCTGTCGGCTAATTCTTTGAATAAAGTCAAAAATATTGTTTCTCAACTTTAAGTGTAAAACAAGTGTCTAATGAAATTGTACTTTTTGTTTCATTTCTACTTAAGTTGTAATCTTTTATTGTTTGAACAAATGAGATTAGTTATTTGAGTCTTGACTTTATTTTCTTTCTGTTTGTTTAAGTAGGAGTTACAGTTATCTACCACGCCACTCTCATTAGATTCATCATCTCGATTTATTTGCATCAGAGATAGATTAGTAACAAATACTGAAAAGAGGAGGCTCCTTAATGATCCTCTATCCACTCATTTGCAGGGAAACACCGAAGCGCTAGAATGGCGTAGAAATTTTTTGCTTCAGAAGACAATCGTTAGGGATCTTAATGATCAAATTACATGTCTCAAAGCGGACATCAAGAACAAAGACGTAACGATTTCTCAATTAAAGCGTCAAGTTAAATAAAACCCTTCGATTGACCGCGATCAAGATATGTCAAAGCTTCTTCAACAGATAAGTGATTTAGAGATAAGATTAAAAGACAGTCAAGCCCAGTGTAAATCCCTGGATTTTATCATGGGGGCAACATTCAAAATATCAATTTGCCAATTTCTCTGATTGCCTCGTGTAACAACCCAAGTTTTTGTAAATTTTAATTATCGATAAAATGACGATTTAATCTAGTTGACAATTGATATTGAGTTTTAAATCGTATTTAAAATTCTTTAATAAAATTGTTAATCGTTGTTTGGGATTTTAAATCAAATTTCAAATTTCTTTTATAAAAATGTCGACCGGGATTTACAATTTGAATCTTGGCCCATGTTTCTTGGCTTTGCCGAGATGATATCAGGGGCAAACCCGATCCCCTCTCATTCATTCGTATAACCCTAAACAAATCAATCGAGAGAAAATAATAGCGGCCACGAGAAATTCTCGTGTTCGTTCATTTCCTGTTCGAAGCTAGGGCTTCTAGCAAACAAGAAGTGATGGTGGCCTCGTCCTCGTCTTCATTCCCAACCCTAGACCTAAAATTAACGACAATGGCGGTCTCTCTCTCTCTCTTCGTTCGTCTCCAAAAATTAGGGCTTCGACAGTCGACTCTTCCTCAATTCGAACGGCTACATCAAATTGGTCGAATCCGTCTTCACTTCCGTGGCAAAGGTGAGGAATCTTATTTCTCGCATCTAATTCCTACCTCTAGCTTATTAGTATTTGAATTTGTCAAATTCTTTGTTTCGGCCGTATGATTTCGCTTGAGTAGTTTGGATGACTTCTGACCTTTTCCTATTTGTATATATTTGCTTTTATATTTCTTGATAATCCCAGTATTGACATTTCTTGACTTGGTTTGATACTGTGACTCTGACTTGTTCAATTGCTCTTAGTTTCGACTTGGATTTTTGCAAATCCCTGACTTGATTTCAAACTGCGAAAATACTTGTTAGCCACGGTATTGTTTTCTCAATGACTTCGGCGTTGACTTTGATTTGGATTATACCTTAGTGCTTTGGTTTACACTGTCATTGATCATCTTGATGCTTCGGCATTGTTTTTCTAGTGACATTGATTTCTGTTCTTTACTTTTACCTGTTCATTCATTCTGGTCTTTGCATTATGTTGTTGTCAGTGTATGTTTTCTGACGACACCAGTGTACATGCTTCACTGCATCTTGAACTTGAGTCATTGACTTTGAGCAACTTTAGCCTCTCGAGTCTGTTGTCTTCACCTGTGTACTTTGTTGCCATTGTTAACTTGTACCTGACTTTGTCATACTTGATGCCTTGTTTGATTTCGTGGCCAACTCGGTTTGATTTGCAGTTGACTCCCTCTGACTTTTCTGTGAACAGGATTCCTTGGTCACTACGATTTCGAACTGTTACTGTAAATAAGCTTCGGCCATCTCAATTTGAATTGTAGTTGACTTAGTACATCCCTTGTGATTCTTTTGAACTTGTATACTTACATTTTTATTTAATGGGGGCTGTCACATATGCGTATCCATATGTACACATGCGTATGTGTGGATTCATGTATTGTTTTGAATCTTACACTTGTATACCATCAGTTGTCACTGCCTATTTCAATTTGCACATGGATTTTGAGTTGTAGCCTTGTCCCTGTCCACTGTTGCATTATGTTGCACCTGTAGTTGTTGATGCTTCTGTATATTTGCCTGAGTCATTTGTAACTGCCGTTACATGTAGTTCGGTCTAGTTGACTTCAACTTTGTTCCTGATTACTTGCTGTTGACCTTCTCGTGACTGCAATCTAGTTGCAGCCTTGCCTTGCGTTAGCGAGGTGCCACCTTGAAGTGTGTACATTGCTATGTTGTTTTTATGTCCAAGCTCGCATTTGACTGAATATTAAATTTTATAGAATTGAACAGAGATGTTTCAGCCTCTGTTTTCTGTTGGTCGATTTGAACTATGGCCGAGACTTAGTTTTATATCTTGACCATTTTATTTGAACTGCAGCTGTGTTGAGCCATTGACTTGACCTTCTTGCATTGTGTGGTAGTTGTACTATGCAGTCATGTACATATGAATCACTCATACCAGCCTCTTGTAACCTGTTCCTTCACCGTTTCAACTTGATCCTTTTTCTTTGTTCACTGCTTTGACTTGTCTGTCCTGTGATTGCCACTGTCACTTGATCTTGCTGTGACATTGTGACTTGGTTCACTTTGTCACTGCATATCTATATATGCTTGACCTATTTATATTTTAGCTGTACTTGGGTATACACTGCATATCCATGCGTCATTTTCACTTGCATCTGTTCATCCCTAAGCACTTGCTGACCTGCTGCATTTTCGTTGCAGTTTTACCCTTGTCCCTTGTGGTGACTTTATATTCAGTTGTGGCGAGGCGGTGCACGCGTGCGTGCACTGCAGCCACACCGAATTGATAGATTTTAATCGATATCTCTTTTATTCTTAATTCATCGACCTGTTGCGTAATTCGGAGGCTGTATTGGCGAGGCAGTACACGTTAGCGTGTACTGCAGCCAATTAGCATTGATATTTTTAAATTGACATTTCAATTGCTTAAACTTCTTTGGACTTTTGTTTTGTGGATTAACACTGTTTAGTGTTATATCTGCCGTTATCCAATTCTCGTATCGAGAGTTGGATATACGAGATTTCTGTAACTGTCATCTTTATTGAGATTTGATTATCATTGCTTCTGTGCACTAATAACTGAGTTTGAATTAGACTGACCCGGGTATTGTTTTCTTTTGAATGTAATACTCGGGTCAGACCGAGTATTTACAGGTTGTAGATTTTTAGCTTTGGGATGCTGCTAGAGCTATGAAGACTTTTTATATCAGTTGAAGTGGTCTTCGTCTTGTTGTAGTAGTCAGTGTGTCTGTTTTAAGATGATAATGTATTCATGTATATTAGTCGATAATGTACTTGTATATATAACTTCTTGAGTCGACAGTTGTAGTTGTATCATTTGTATTGTGTCAAATGTATTGTAACTGATATCAGTTATTGTATATATGAGACTTTTCGTTCCATCTTTATTCCGCATTTATGTTATCTGTGTTATTTTTATATCTATTGTCCTAAACTATTATAGCCACTGTGTAGTAGCTTTGAGTTTGTATCGGTATGTCGGGTTTCCTCTAAAGATGAAATGCAATGTTTTATTATCTAACATATCGGTGCTTGCACAAGGCAATTACATAGATGGTCGCTCCTCAACAGCCTTATTCTCCGTGCTAGTTGACAGCACTACACCGTAGTGTTCTTGGCTAGCGTGGGTATAGAGGTGGGGCGTCACAGCTTGGTATCAGAGCCTGGGATTTAGGACAATTATAAAACATAACCTAGATGGAGCATGTGTTACAACTATTTGTCGATGTTTTATCTCTCATCTTTACATATGACTATTTTTGACTGTTAGGTATGAATTCCTAACGCTTATGCTTGTGTTTTCGGCTTTGAATTGATTTAGCCGATGTTGATTTTGTTTTAATTTGGCAAATTAAAGCCATTTTGACTTTTGGACTTTGTTCCACTTTTGTTCTATGCTATGAGTGTTATTGTGTACCTGTTACACTGTGATGGAAAATAGCTGGACCAGTTGCAAATTGAGTGATTTTGATTTCTCATTCACATCTAGTTTGAATCTCAGCGATTTTGAACTTGATATTTTGTGTTTTCCTCATCTGGATTTCCCTTCGACTTCGGTCACTTTGTTTTTGAGAAATTGCTAATTTCTTGATTTTCAAGACTCTGATTTTGTTTGCCGTTGGTTTCCTAATTTGATCGATTCTTGATCATTTCCCCGATTTGTTGCTATCATTTATTAGCAACTTTGATGACATTTTCTTCGGGATTTTTGTGGACATACTTTTTGATGGATTCAGTATCGATTTCTTTGGATTCCATTCACATCTTCGTATGTGAATTCTTGTGATTGATTGTTTCTACAATCATTTTTGTGATTTGTCACTTTAAAAATATAAAGGTCTTCTATACTAATAGTAAATATTAAAATCCTTTTCTCCAAACAGTTTCAAAACTATTTTACTACAAAACTCTTTTTCTTAAACGGGTTTCCAATCTATTAGTATATACAAGCCTTTACTTCACTTGAATGAGAAATCGACTTAAACGACTTAGTAAAACGAGTGGTATGAAACGCTTGCGTTCACTTCGTCGGTTAGCTCTTGGACTTGCTCGATTGAACCCTTTTTGTGACAATTTCCTAGTGGAGATTTACAATCTGTTCGTAAATATTTGAGTTAAGCAAGTGGTTATGGGACATGAAGCTAAACTCTTATATTTACTAGCTTAGTGTAATTGACACTTTCTTTATGATCATGACGATCATTTTTATGATTTAGACTGGACCTCATCGGTGTGATTTCGTCTCATGCATATCTCTTGGGCTTTGAGGATTGTCTAGACACCAGTGTGTGATTTCGTCTCACACATATTGCACGGTTAGACTAGGCCTCATCGGTGTGATTTCGTCTCACACATATCTCTTGGGCTTTGAGGGTTGTCTGGATACTCTTTGTGTGATTTCGTCTCACACATATTTCTTCGTCTACGGGGAGACTATACCCCGATTATGTGATGTTTCGCCATCACATATTTCTTCGTCTACGGGGAGACTATACCCCGATTATGTGATGTTTCGCCATCACATATTTCTTTGTCTACGTGGGAGACTATACCCCGATTATGTGATGTTTCGCCATCACATATCTAGGGTAGCACCCTACGGTCTTCGGGCCATTCCTGTGTGAAAATTTAATGGATAGCTTCCATGAGATAGCTTCTCGTCATGTGTTTACGCGTAGGTGAGTTTTCATGCTCCCATTCATGTGTTAGGCCTCCCCCCTTATTTATGTGTTTTCTGGATTTCTTGTGATGATTTCTGGAATTTTGTGCTTCACCAATTTTCGTGATTTCTATTGATATGTTTATCAATTTTTGTGCATTGGTGAATTCATGTGTTATTGACTTGTTATGAATACAAGTTTAGGGTATGACATCCCTTTTTATCTTTGAGAAGATTCTTGTGACATTTTTGATGAATGAAAATTCATCTGGTATTATATTTTGATGCTAGTTATTTTAATGAGATTTTGACGTGTTAACTTCAGTAACCGTCAATTTCGAAATGGATTTACAAGCGGTTCTCCCGCAATACTGATATTGCTAATTTAATCACGTGTTTTCAAAATTCTTTATTTTTAAAAGTTGTTTCAAAAATATAAATTAAAATTGTTTTCAAAATTTTTTACAGTTTACATTTTCAAAAGAACGAGGAAGCGATTTAAACGTTTCAGAAAAATCGAGGACTATGACCCCTTTCTTTTACTAATTCGCTTAATTCCGGACTTGTCGTTTGAGAATGTGAAATGTTATTTTTTTAAAAACACACAATTCTGCACTTTCAAGGAAACGATAAAGAGATTTAAACGATTTAGCAAAAGTAAGGAGTATGGAACCATACTTTTACTACTTCGGTTAATTCCGGACTCGTTAATTGAATATTTATGACTTCTGATTATCATTTTGATAATCAGATGTTTGTGTTTCTGATTATCGTTTTTGATAATCGGATATTTCTGATTTTCTGATTATCGTTTTTGATAATCAGATATTTGTGAAATTTGATTATCGTTTGAGATAATCAAATATTTTTCGATTTGATAATCGAATATTTGTGAATTTCTGATTATCGTTTTTGATAATCAGATATTTGTGAAATTTGATTATCGTTTGAGATAATCAAATATTTTTCGATTTGATAATCGAATATTTGTGATTTCTGATTATCGTTTTTGATAATCAGATATTTGTGAAATTTGATTATCGTTTGAGATAATTAAATATTTTTCGATTTGATAATCGAATATTTGTGATTTCTGATTATCGTTTTTGATAATCAGATATTTATGAAATTTGATTATCGTTTGAGATAATCAAATATTTTTTGATTTGATAATCGAATATTTGTGATTTCTGATTATCGTTTTTGATAATCAGATATTTGTGAAATTTGATTATCGTTTGAGATAATTAAATATTTTTCGATTTGATAATCGAATATTTGTGATTTCTGATTATCGTTTTTGATAATCAGATATTTGTGAAATTTGATTATCATTTGTGATAATTAAATATTTTCCAATTTGATTATCATTTGAGATAATTAAATATTTTTCGATTTGATTAATCGAATATTTGTGTTTCTGATTATCGTTTTGATAATCAGATATTTGTGAAATTTGATTATCATTTGTGATAATTAAATATTTTCCAATTTGATTATCATTTGAGATAATTAAATATTTTTCGATTTGATTAATCGAATATTTGTGTTTCTGACTATCGTTTTTGATAATCAGATATTTGTGAAATTTGATTATCATTTTTGATAGTTAGACCTATTTGCGATTTGAAAATTCAATTATCGTTTTGATGATTGAATATTTGCGATTTTGAGATTTGAGCTTCGTCTTTTTCTCTGGCGATTCAGGTGAGTAATTTGATTTACTCACATTCAATTCGTGTAGTACGTGAATTCTGCTCTATTTTCTTTTTCTTTTAAATGCTGGAACTCGATTGATTCTTGCTTTTGATAGTCGTCTGATTTTGATTCCTTGATCCCCACGATTGTTGATTCTTTTGACTTGAAGCAATCGAACCTTTTGATTTCCTATCTAATACTTCCCCTGCTGACATTTGCTTTGCTTATGCATTCGACATTGCCATGCTCTTATGGTTGTTAACTTTTGTCCATTTATTCCTTATGATTGCGAGGACGCAATTTCTTTAAGGAGGGAAGTCTGTAACAACCCAAGTTTTTGTAAATTTTAATTATCGATAAAATGACGATTTAATCTAGTTGACAAATGATATTGAGTTTTAAATCGTATTTAAAATTCTTTAATAAAATTGTTAATCGTTGTTTGGGATTTTAAATCAAATTTGAAATTTCTTTTATAAAAATGTCGACCGGGCTTTACAATTTGAATCTTGGCCCATGTTTCTTGGCTTTGCCGAGATGATATCAGGGGCAAACCCGATCCCCTCTCATTCATTCGTATAACCCTAAACAAATCAATCGAGAGAAAATAATGGCGGCCATGAGAAATTCTCGTGTTCGTTCATTTCCTGTTCGAAGCTAGGGCTTCTAGCAAACAAGAAGTGATGGCGGCCTCGTCCTCGTCATCATTCCCAACCCTAGACCTAAAATGAACGACAATGGCGGTCTCTCTCTCTCTTCGTTCGTCTCCAAAAATTAGGGCTTCGACAGTCGACTCTTCCTCAATTCGAACAGCTACATCAAATTGGTCGAATCCGTCCTCACTTCCGTGGCAAAGGTGAGGAATCTTATTTCTCGCATCTAATTCCTACCTCTAGCTTATTAGTATTTGAATTTGTCAAATTCTTTGTTTCGGCCGTATGATTTCGCTTGAGTAGTTTGGATGACTTCTGACCTTTTCCTATTTGTATATATTTGCTTTTATATTTCTTGATAATCCCAGTATTGACATTTCTTGACTTGGTTTGATACTGTGACTCTGACTTGTTCAATTGCTCTTAGTTTCGACTTGGATTTTTGCAAATCCCTGACTTGATTTCAAATTGCGAAAATACTTGTTAGCCACGGTATTGTTTTCTCAATGACTTCGGCGTTGACTTTGATTTGGATTATACCTTAGTGCTTTGGTTTACACTGTCATTGATCATCTTGATGCTTCGGCATTGTTTTTCTAGTGACATTGATTTCTGTTCTTTACTTTTACCTGTTCATTCATTCTGGTCTTTGCATTATGTTGTTGTCAGTGTATGTTTTCTGACGACACCAGTGTACATGCTTCACTGCATCTTGAACTTGAGTCATTGACTTTGAGCAACTTTAGCCTCTCGAGTCTGTTGTCTTCACCTGTGTACTTTGTTGCCATTGTTAACTTGTACCTGACTTTGTCATACTTGATGCCTTGTTTGATTTCGTGGCCAACTCGGTTTGATTTGCAGTTGACTCCCTCTGACTTTTCTGTGAACAGGATTCCTTGGTCACTACGATTTCGAACTGTTACTGTAAATAAGCTTCGGCCATCTCAATTTGAATTGTAGTTGACTTAGTACATCCCTTGTGATTCTTTTGAACTTGTATACTTACATTTTTATTTAATGGGGGCTGTCACATATGCGTATCCATATGTACACATGCGTATGTGTGGATTCATGTATTGTTTTGAATCTTACACTTGTATACCATCAGTTGTCACTGCCTATTTCAATTTGCACATGGATTTTGAGTTGTAGCCTTGTCCCTGTCCACTGTTGCATTATGTTGCACCTGTAGTTGTTGATGCTTCTGTATATTTGCCTGAGTCATTTGTAACTGCCGTTACATGTAGTTCGGTCTAGTTGACTTCGACTTTGTTCCTGATTACTTGCTGTTGACCTTCTCGTGACTGCAATCTAGTTGCAGCCTTGCCTTGCGTTAGCGAGGTGCCACCTTGAAGTGTGTACATTGCTATGTTGTTTTTATGTCCAAGCTCGCATTTGACTGAATATTAAATTTTATAGAATTGAACAGAGATGTTTCAGCCTCTGTTTTCTGTTGGTCGATTTGAACTATGGCCGAGACTTAGTTTTATATCTTGACCATTTTATTTGAACTGCAGCTGTGTTGAGCCATTGACTTGACCTTCTTGCATTGTGTGGTAGTTGTACTATGCAGTCATGTACATTTGAATCACTCATACCAGCCTCTTGTAACATGTTCCTTCACCATTTCAACTTGATCCTTTTTCTTTGTTCACTGCTTTGACTTGTCTGTCCTGTGATTGCCACTGTCACTTGATCTTGCTGTGACATTGTGACTTGGTTCACTTTGTCACTGCATATCTATATATGCTCGACCTATTTCTATTTTAGCTGTACTTGGGTATACACTGCATATCCATGCGTCATTTTCACTTGCATCTGTTCATCCCTGAGCACTTGCTGACCTGCTGCATTTTCGTTGCAGTTTTACCCTTGTCCCTTGTGGTGACTTTATATTCAGTTGTGGCGAGGCGGTGCACGCGTGCGTGCACTGCAGCCACACCGAATTGACAGATTTTAATCGATATCTCTTTTATTCTTAATTCATCGACCTGTTGCGTAATTCGTAGGCTGTATTGGCGAGGCAGTACACGTTAGCGTGTACTGCAGCCAATTAGCATTGATATTTTTAAATTGACATTTCAATTGCTTAAACTGCTTTGGACTTCTGTTTTGTGGATTAACACTGTTTAGTGTTATATCTGCCGTTATCCAATTCTCGTATCGAGAGTTGGATATACGAGATTTCTGTGACTGTCATCTTTATTGAGATTTGATTATCATTGCTTCTGTGCACTAATAACTGAGTTTGAATTAGACTGACCTGGGTATTGTTTTCTTTTGAATGTAATACTCGGGTCAGACCGAGTATTTACAGGTTGTAGATTTTTAGCTTTGGGATGCTGCTAGAGCTATGAAGACTTTTTATATCAGTTGAAGTGGTCTTCGTCTTGTTGTAGTAGTCAGTGTGTCTGTTTTAAGATGATAATGTATTCATGTATATTAGTCGATAATGTACTTGTATATATAACTTCTTGAGTCGACAGTTGTAGTTGTATCATTTGTATTGTGTCAAATGTATTGTAATTGATATCAGTTATTGTATATATGAGACTTTTCGTTCCATCTTTATTCCGCATTTATGTTATCTGTGTTATTTTTATATCTATTGTCCTAAACTATTATAGCCACTGTGTAGTAGCTTTGAGTTTGTATCGGTATGTCGGGTTTCCTATAAAGATGAAATGCAATGTTTTATTATCTGACATATCGGTGCTCGCACAAGGCAATTACATAGATGGTCGCTCCTCAACAGCCTTATTCTCCGTGCTAGTTGACAGCACTACACCGTAGTGTTCTTGGCTAGCGTGGGTATAGAGGTGGGGCGTCACCCCTCGTCTGCCGTGAAATCGACAAGACCGTCGTCTTTAGCTATTCAAAAATTTCCAATTATGACAAACCCTCCGCCTGGGTTAGACGTGAGCGCAGTAGGAGAATGGTGCAGAAAGGTCAAATTCGAAATGATGAGATATTTTGACAACCAATAGAAAGTGAGGTACTCACAGTGTATAAATGAGTATGCGGCTAGGATTCAGAAACTTGAACATGATATATATCTTCTTCGAAAGCACATTGCAGATTTAGAAAGGCAAAACAAAACCCTAAATGGTGCTAATAAAGCTTTCAATCATGCTTTAAAGGCTCGCATTGATTCCATCGATGATGTTGATAAAATAAGGAAAACAGAAAATAAGCTTAAAGAGATTCTTTGTATAGAAATTCTGCATATTGTCGATCCTTTGATTGTTGAAAATCTAATAAGACTATTCAGGACTTGTAAAACATACACTTGTGTTGTATACTTGTAGATAATTTTGTAAATTATGTAAATATCACCTGGTTTGTAGTCCTTTCTTATAATGTTTTTTCTAAATATGCTTTCTTATAAATTGGACTATGGTTTTTGTATTTGCTGGCCCATTCAGTCTTCCTTTCTGATCTTATTTCTCTAAAAAGTATGAAGTAAACAATATTCTTTATTGTTAACTTGAAATCTATATAGAAGTTCGTCCACATTATTAGCGAAGATTAACAAATCATTATGTAAAAGTTATTCTGCCTTTTGGCAAGATCGTGACAATAAGAACTTAACTGGAAACCGAGAACAGTCCGTCCCGAAGATCGGTTATACGAAAGTTCGCTATGGATATCGATGAATTTTGTCCGAGTCCGGATCGTGCTACAATTAACAAGGCACGATGTGAAAAGCTATTAAAGCCAATGTTCCAAATTACAAGTAAATCCAAGTTCGTATGCTCAAGATATGATCGATGCAAGCCAAGAAAATTGACTCATTCGTATCCATCAATTCACACGAATCCCTTTCATATCCATCGGTTTGAAGGCCTCAATTCGTATCCATCCAGGGAATCAGCCTCCTTTGCATCGATCTTGTTTGAATCCATCAACTGTGCACGGTTTCATATCGATCACTAGCAAGTGAGTCCACTTCGTATCCATCCAGATCCACCTGCTTCGTATCCATTGACTGTAACACAAGTGTCCATTTTGTATCGATTAAGTTTCAGACATGCTTCGTATCGATCAACCACAGATCGATACGAAATCCACACCTCCCATTGATACGAAGTGGAATGCAAAAGATCGATATGAAGTGGAGTGCACAAAATTGATACGACGTGAGATGCAATCGATCGATACGAATAGAGCAAAGACAATCGATACGAACAGAACAGTTGCGATCGATACGAACAAGGCTCAACTAGATCGATATGAACAAGATACATCCCTATAAAAGACTCAATCACTCGGCATGAAAAGTGGATCGATCCGAGGAGTTAGCGCCACGTCAACTTGCAAGCACGTGCCCAAAAGCGATACGAACAGATCGATGCGAAGGGGATCGATACGTATTCAACATCCTACAGAAAACCCGCACTAGCATCGATCGTAACTCACAATCTACAAGTCCAAATGCCACCAAATTTTCACAGGAGCTTGCGTACATCCTCGACAACGTCCACGATCGATTCCGGCACAATTGGATGAAATATTGATCGATACGAAGCTCGTTCGTATCGATCACAGATCGAGTGCAAACCACATGGGATCGATCGTGTGAGCCCACCTACGTGCAAGAAGAGGTCTCCCGAGATCTGAGCGAGATATTTCCGACCTACGCCTATAAATAGCAGCCCAGGACCTACAGAAAAAGGACTTTTGGCTCTTCTACGTCCAGACTCTGCTGAAATCACTATTGTACTCGAATTTTACTGTTGTAATTCATTGTAACCAGCAAGCAAAAGTTAATAAAAGTCAACCATTTCATAGTGGACGTAGGCAACAAGCCGAACCACTCTAAATCTCTGTGTTTCTCTGCTGTTTTTCTGATTAATTTTGGTGTGTTTGTTAGATCTGCCTCTTTTTTCATTTATATTCTTCATTTTATCTCTTCAAACACATCCGAAGGGCGTTGTGCCCAATTTTGGTACAAACACTTTGGTGCTTTCACTGAGAAAACCCAGTTTTTCTCCTGCTCGTTGGATCTACTATCGATATCAGATTACATAAATCTAAGAAGAAGATCCAGATTTCCAGTTTAAAGTTATTCCATCCTATTCAGATTTGCATCAAGTCTAGGAAAGAGCTTCGCTACCCATCATGGTTAACACTAGGACCACCTCAACTGCCGCAGATCCGGAAGGTCGGGACAGACAGAACCCCGTGCAACTACCTTCTACCGATCAGAATGCTGCCGGACCATCAGATCCACAAGGTCCTGTCACCAGGGAAGAATTTCAATTGCTGATGCAAGAGCTTACTCAAAGCCGCCAACATCTCACTTAGCAACTGTGCGCCAACGCAGAATTGACCAACCAACTAAACCGTCAAAGACGAAGGAGATCCAGAAGGGATCAGGCTTCCTATTCCTCCACCGAAAGTTCAGCCTCTTCAAATTTTAATCATAGATCCACGGGCCCACGGCTGGACGGAAGTTACACACAGGCCACTGGGCATCAGCATACATTGAATCTTGGGCAATCGAGAGTTGGCCCATCAACCAGCCATCAGACTGGACCCTCCTCCCGAGGAGGTGCTGCCCCATATCATATTACTGACAACCGTACTTCCACTGCTACTGATTTGGGAGTTGATACTCGGAATCGAACGGATCCGGCCCACCGCCAATGCAACCATACTCCTGAGTCTTATGTCCCTGAAGACATAGAACCAAGGAGGCGAGACATGGACCGTCGACCGCGACCGGCCCCTTCTCGCATTGTGGAACCCGACCACACCTTGGCCCAACATGCTCAAAATGTCCAGATGCCTGACATCCCGACGATGATCCGTCAAATGATCCGTGAAAGTCAGGGTCTTAATAATGACGACTGGGAATCTCCCGAAGTCATACCCCTTTTACTGATGAGATACTCTATGCTGAACCACCTCGGCGATTCAGGATGCCAACTTTACCCGTTTATGAAGGGAGCTCTGATCCTAATCAACATATCCTGAAGTATGAATGGTTAATGAATGCTGCACGAGCTAATGATGTGGTTAAGTGTCGGAGTTTCCCGATCTCTCTAGGGGGCATAGCAACTATGTGGTTTACCCATTTATCCCCTCGATCTATCTCTTGTTTTGACCAGTTGGCAATAAATTTTATTGAGCAGTTTCGTATGCATGTTGCAAGGCCAAAAGATGTTAATACTTTGTCTAGTGTCACTCAAGCTCCTGGGGAGACACTTAGACGTTATTTGGAGAGATTTCATGCTGCATGCGCTGAGATTAGCAATCCCAATGATAATTCTATCCTGATGGCACTGACTAAGGGGATCGACCTCGATTTTGAGTTCGGCAACTGGTTGGGTGGAAAACCTCCTGCGTCATTGGACCGTTTCTATTCCAAAGCAGCCCAATTCTTGAGAAGGGAGGATGCGAAACAGTCTAGGAAAAAGGATGACACATGGCCTAGTGTGGAAGGGATTCAGAGCAATGTTGCTGTTAAACAAACCGGAGAGAGCTCCCGGAATGTGCAATTGAACATTCAAAATAAACAAAATCAGCAGAAATGCAATGGTAACCAAAATAGGAAACGGGATCAGAATCGTGGTCCACGACGTAGGGCTCCTATGTTTGATAATTATACTCCTTTGAATACGTCGCTGGAAAATGTGTATTTACAGACCTGCAATACTATTCAGTATAAGAAACCTGCTCCAAAACAGTCATCGTAGAAACAGATTCAAACATGGAAGTTTTGTAGATTCCACGACATGATTGAGTGCCGTCACTTGCAGGATCTCATCGAAAAGTTAATACGGGAGAGAAAGTTGGAGCAGTTTGTTCGGGCGTCGCAGTCTGGAGGTGCGGGCCCATCGAATCAGAATCATGTACCGAATCAGGCAAGACAGGAGGAACCCGCTCGTACTGGCGGGAGGTTAGTGATAAATACTGTTAGTGGTGGTCCTCATCCAGCAGACCGAAGCTGGAAGGAAATGGAGTCGTATGCCAGTTCTATTAGGCATGCGAGCTTCGAGTGTTGTTGTAGTTTGGAGGATGGGGCTCCGGCCAAGCAACAGAAGACGATGACTGACGACATCGTCTTCCGAGACAGAGATACCGACAGGATCGAAGCTCCAACCATCGATCCACTTGTCATATCAGCTCAAGTAGGTCCTGCTTGGATGAAGAGGATCTTGGTAGACAGTGGAAGTTCTGTGAATATATTGTTCAAGCGAGCCTATGACCAGATGAAAATGGAGACTAAAGATTTGAAGCCTTGTCAGTACCGTATCCATGGTTTCAACGGGAGCGCGACTAAACCCGATGGAGTGGTGGAATTGCCAGTGGAGTTAGGAATTGGTGAACGCCGGAGAGTCCGGATGTTACAATTTGTGGTGTTGGATATATACTCTCCATATAATGCTTTCTTGGGCCGACCAGCCCTAGCTGAGTTCATGGCTGCTATTGCCCAATGGTGTCTGACTCTAAAGTTCCCCACTGATCATGGGGTTGGAGTCGTTCAAGGAGATCGGGCTGCCGGACGAGCCTGTTATGTAGCTGAGTTGCGCGAGGCGCAGCGAAAGGAGAACGGAAAGGGCGTAGAGGAATCGCTCTGCGTCCGCTTTGTTGAAAATTGACAATTGGTGCCTGGGCCCGGGAACCCCAACCAAATCCAAAGAGATCTTGACCCGAGAGATACTGAAAGTGAAGATGAAGGTAAAGATAGTCAAGCTTACTCGGCCGAGCTGACGATCGATGTTCCGATCGATAATAATGACGATTCTAGAATGATAAAGATTGGATCTCAGCTAAGCCAACAAATGCAAGAGGAATTGGTTGAATTTCTCCAGGCAAACCTTGACATGTTTGCCTGGACGCACTCTGACATCCGTGGGATCACGTCGGACATCGCGAGCCACACATCGAAATTGACCTGGTATGTCCCGGTTAAACAAAAAAGGCATGGTATGGATCCAGAGAGATCTGCCGCCCTTAAAGAAGAGGTAGAAAAGCTCAAATTGAACGGGTTTATCCGAGATGCATTATATCCGGAATGGGTGTCAAATCCTGCACTTGTCCGAAAGCCGAACGGGAAATGGAGAACGTGCATCGATTACTCTGATCTAAATAAAGCTTGCCCTAAAGATAGTTTTCCACTTCCTTGAATCGATCAGCTCGTAGACTCAACAGCTGGACATGAGCTCCTATCTTTCATGGATGCATATTCCGATTACAATCAAATACCCACGCACTTGCCCAACCAGGAGCATACCAGCTTCGTAACCAATGTGGGGCTTTACTGCTACAAAGTTATGCCTTTTGGACTCAAGAATGCTAGGGCAACTTATCAACGGTTAGTTAATCGAATGTTCGCTAACCAAATTGGAAAAACCATGGAGGTATATGTGGATGACATGCTCGTAAAGTCGCGATTCTCTGCTGATCATATCAGAAGCCTGGAATCAATGTTTAATATCCTCCAAGAATATAGAATGAAGCTCAACCCGTTGAAATGTCACTTTGGGGTCGCATCCGAAAAATTCCTCGGGTTTATCATCAACGCTCGAGGAATCGAAGCCAATCCCGAAAGATCTGGGGGATTAGAAATCTCAAGACTCCAAGAACTATAAAGCAAGTCCAGAGCCTCAACGGGAAAGTAGAAGCACTGAGAAGGTTCATTTCAAGATCCACTGACAAATGCATTCACTTCTTCGATCTCATCCAAAAAGGGAAACGAAACTTTGAATGGACTACGAAATGTGAGGGCGCATTCCGAGCACTAATTCAACACCTCTCCACACCGCCAATTTTGTCAAAGCCTATTGATCACGAGAAATTGTACATTTACTTGGAGGTATCAGAAAACGCAATCAGTGCTGCCCTAATTCGGGAGGAAGACCGAATACAAAAACCGATCTACTATATTAGCAAACGACTAACCGAAGCTGAGAGAAATTATCCGAAGCTAGAGAAGTTGGCTTATTGTCTTGTTATTGCCTCAAGGAAGCTTCGGCCGTATTTCCAGGTTCATCCTATCACCGTTTACACCGACCAGCCGTTACAACAGGTTCTTACGCAGCCTGAGACGTCTGGTAGGTTACTCAAATGGAATATCGAGTTAAGTCAGTTTGACATTACTTACACTCCAAGGCGAGCCATTCAAGGACAAGTCCTAGCAGATTTCATAGCTGAATTTACCATCCCAAAGGACTTGCCCGAAACCAGTGAATCTCCCAAGTATATCTGAAAGCTGCATACTGATGGTGCATCAAATGACCGTTGCTCAGGTGCAGGAGTTGTACTTGAAACTTCTGAAGGTCGATCTATATGCTATGCTTTAAAGTTTGATTTTCGTGCGACCAACAACGAAGCTGAGTATGAAGCCTTACTTGCCGTATTAAGACTTGCCAGAGCTTTGAAAATCATTGTTGTGGAGATTTATTGCGATTCACAATTGGTCATGTGTCAAGTTCGGGGGGAATACCAGGCCAAGGACGGAAGACTGGCTGCTCACCTTGCTCGAGTTCAAGAAATATTAAATCAGTTCGATTATTATGCCATTTACTGCATACCTCGAGAGCGCAATCAAAAAGCTGATTCGTTAGCAAAGTTAACCAGCACAGGTGATGCACAACAAATGGGACTCGTTCCCGTAGAGATGCTAGCTTCCCCGGGCATCGATCAAATGGAGACAGATTGGATATTTGAGGTTATTCCTGATAAGGAATCATGGATGACTCCATTCAGAAATTATATTGAGCACGGAACCCTGCCAGAGCGCAGGAGTGAAAAGAGACAGGTTCTTCGAAAAGCTTCGCAGTTCACTATTCAGAATGGAGTCATGTATAGAAGAGGATACTCTGTTCCTTTACTCCGATGTATCGCTCACGATGAAATCAAACAAGTGTTGCATGATGTGCACGAAGGAGAATGTGGCGATCACACCGGGGGCATGCTCTTGCCAAGAAAGTGCTCCGATATGGGTACTATTGGCCGACCATAAATCGCGATGCATCAGACTACGCTAGAAAATATGACAAATGCCAGAAGCACGCTCGGATTCCAAGAGCCCCACCTACCGAAATAACTCAGATGGTCAGTCCATGGCCGTTTGCAGTATGGGGCATTGACATTATTGGCTCTCTACCTCTAGCCAAAGGTGGTGCGAAGTATGCCATTGTAGCAGTTGATTACTTTACCAAGTGGGCGGAAGCTGAAACCCTTGCTACAATCACAACAAAGAAGGTGATCAACTTTGTAGTGTGCAACATCATCTACTGATTTGGTTTCCCACATATTATCATCACTGATAATGAGACCCAATTTGACAGTGTTGAATTTAAGGATTTCTGTCAACGATTCCACATTCAGAAGAAATTCTCTACAGTTGCACACCCTCAAGCGAATGGACAAGTCGAAGTTGTTAATAAAGTTATAAAGTCTATTTTGAAGAAACGACTGGAAAAGGCCGGGGGAAAATGGGTCGATGAACTTCCTATGGCCCTATGGGCCTATCGAACAACCCACAAGTCCGCGACCGACCACACTCCATTTTCTCTTTCTTATGGTTCAGAAGCTGTTATTCCAGTCGAATTAGAAGTACCTTCTCATCGTGTGACATACTATGATCCAAAGACAAATGCTATACTACTTGCCGAATCTCTGGATTTATTGGATGAGAAGCATGAAGAGGCTGATTTGAGGGCTGTCGCATATCGAAGTCGAGTCGCCCAATTATATAATGCCAAGGTCCGACCCCGAACCTTTGAACTCGGCGATCTCGTCCTTAAGCGAATTTACCCGGTCCCTTCACATATGAAGCCAACCTGGGAAGGGCCATATGTTATTGAATGAAAGCTCGGAGATGGCACATTCAAATTATCGACCGTTGACGGTCTCACTCTTTCGAGAGCCTGAAACAACGAAAGTCTTCGTCGCTACTACACATAACAGGTTCTGTTTATTTATTCAGTCTACTTTCCATTTGCAATTTGTTTATGCATTTCGAAATTTGAATTTGTAATAAGGCAACTGAATTTGCCATAATTTCTTATTTCAGCAATAAAATGCAATCTCTTCGAGCTAGAGCAGTGATTTATAAAATGCATCATTCGGTCATCACAATGCATGGAGAGCTAAGTTCCATCCTACGGTGGAATCTATTCAAATAGGGAGTGACTGTGATACGACCGGTCACTCACTAAGTGAAACCCGATCTCAAGGACAAGTCATCACACTAAAGCCAAAAAAGGATTGATACACGACAATCCTTTAACCAACTCCAGATTCCCAGAGTGCGAACTGGAGTACAAACTTACAAACACGGTCCCGAAGAGGGTGGATCCGTCCACCTAACGACTTCGCCCGTATCTTGAACAAGTTTGAGGAAGATGGATCTGTCCATCTAACGACCTCGCTTGTCAACTCAGGGTGGATGTGAACCGACCATCCATGATCCTGATAGATTTGTCATTCCCGTAGTGCGGACGAAATCCTAAAAGCCTGAACAGATGTGATTGACCATCTTTCGGCCAACTCCAAGTTCCCAGAGCGCGAACTGGAGTATAAACATCAACTAACTCCGGATTCCCAAAGTGCGAACCGGAGTGTCAACTAACTCCGGATTCCTAGAGTGCGAACCAGAGTATCAACAGCAATTAACTTTAAGTCCCCGGAGCGCAGATTGGAGTTTAATCACAAACCGGGTGTGAATCGACCACCCGTAGGACAACTCCAAATCCCCGGAGCGTGGATTGGAGTGTAAACGCGAATCGGGTGTGACTGACCACCCGCAAACTAATTTAAGTCCTCAGAGTACGGACGAAATGCTAAGTATCAAGGAGGTGTGAGTGACCGCCCATAAAATAACTTAAGTCCCTGGAGCGTGGACATATCCTTGAAACTTAAGCAGGCGTAACCGACCGCCGACGTACAAATGCAAATCCCTGGAGTGTGGATGCAATCGTCGATAGATGAGCGAGTGTGATTCGACCACTCAAATTTCCTTGTTTCATCATCAATTCAACGACATTAAGCTCGATGTGTTGAAGGCGAAGTACAATTGCCACCCGATCTTTACAATTCGTCCCTGAAACTGGGGGCAGAACTTAAGTGCCAATCACTGACTGAGACAGTGCAGCATCGGAGTCCGGCTTAACGTTCGGTCATAACTCATAGTCGTGATTTCAGGACTTAAAAAATAAACTCAGATCCAATCCATGGGTCAAAACTCAACAAGTGTACTGGACTGGAGTTAAAATGCTGAAACACTTAAGCAAATAAACGAAAATTGAGTTGAAGACAAAATGGAATTTCATTTCAACTATTTGTGGAAGAAAATTAAGTACAAGTTTATCCCAAAAATCCTACTAGCAGGGGCCGAACCCACATCTATACACAGCCCAAAAAAGCTAAAGAAATTCCTATCTACTCAAAAATGAGCCGAAGAGACGTATTTACTCTTTTTTCTTTCTCGGTTTCTTCTTCGGTGTGGACCCGCTGGAGCTGTCACTTGGTTTTCTCTTTGAGCCCTTGCCTTTCGGCAGCCGATCTCCAGTCGGGGGCATTATATCAATTTCCTCCTCCGAACTCAAATGAATTGGGATGCTTCCTAAAGGCGGAGTCGGAGGGACAGGAACAGAAGGAGGCGGGATAGGCATACTTGTCTCAATGACCGTTCCTCCTGGAGATATAATCCGCAAAGGGGCTGGACCAGGTTCCGCCATTCTACCTCCAAAGCCACTGCCCCACGCGGCTGCCTCCATCTCAGCGTTGATTTCAGCTATAATTTCCTCTTCATGAAGTGTTTGTGCATCGCCGAGGACTCCCGCGGTTGGGGCCGAAGAACTTGTCATTGGTGCGCTTCCACCCATAATGAAAGGCAAATCGGCAAAGGGGTCACTGTAATGACCGAGAAGTTCCTCCATCATCTGCTCATCGAAAGTAAGTGTGCTTCTCTGTGCCTCGTCAATTGGTGCTGTGGTCGTTGTGGTGGTCGTTTCTGTTATAATGGCCTCCTGCACATGATGTGATTCTTGAGTTGTAGGAGACACGACTGCTGTGGTTTCAATCACTGGATAAAAACAGAGGAAAAAACTATAAATAATTACTTCAAGCAACGCTTTCGATTTTGGATAAGCATAAAAATGTTCAGAGTACCTTCCTCAGTTTGGCTCGTGGGTGGCGGATCGGCTTCAGAGACTTGCTCGCAGGCTGGAGATAACTACAGTTGATCCGAGTTATAAGCAGGAACGGGCGGAGGATCAACCGCAGGTATGGATTCAGGCTGAGTCGGTGCAAGAGTTTCGGAACTTATATTATGATGCTCGACACCAGAGCCTTCTCCAACCTCCGAGCGGTGAGCACCAAGTTTCTCCTTTTCGTATGACATCGCTGTATCATGGAGAACTTTCCGTTCAACTTTGTTCAACACCCGGTACTCGAGCTCGAACTCATCAACCGATTCCGCTTGTTGTTCAGTTTTTTCATCCTGCACCAACTGACCACAAGCGTTATATAGGTGTGTCGGATAATTGTCAAGCCAGGTTAGATCCCTGTACTTCAGCACTCTGGCATTGTACGTAATTTGGAGATCTTCAATAACGGCCTCTAACCTGGCCTCTACCATCTTAACTTCCTCCTCAACCTTAGCCTCGGCCTCCTGAACTTTAACTATGGCCGCATCATTTTCATCCCGAAGCACCACCGCTTGTTCGCACGCCTCCTGGGCTGCTTTGTTCGTGTCTCTTTTTCTTTACTGATTTCAAAAAATTTAGCTTTAAGCTCGTTGAGTTCTTTTAGAGTAGCGTCCCTTTCAGCTGTAACCGCGGTGTTTCGGTGGCCCATCTCCTCCACCAAGGCGAAATGCGTTTGTCGCATTCTTTCCATAGATTGAGTTGCCTCATCAGCTTTTTGGGTGGCCTCTATTTCAGATTTCCGAGAGGATTCAGCTTCATCATTGAGCACTTGGATAATACGGTCTTTTTAGGCGAGGTCGGTTTCTAACTTCTCAATTATTTTTGCTCACTCAAAAGCCACCACCGACGCTTTATCCGCGGCTTTCATCCACTCCTTGTATTAGGTATAAATATCATGGATATAGCCGTGCATCGTTTGTTCAGCCTCAAAAGGGATTCTTTAAGTGAGGAGGGAAGATAAAGCTGTCAAAGAAAATGTTCGGAAAATCATTTCTCAACTGGGCAATTTTAATTGCTCCTTCCCCCATAGGCTCGATAATAGCCTGCTCAGTAATAGTGGGAGCTGTAGCTTCGGTCCTGCGGTGTTGACTCAGACCTCGGAAAGTGATAAGATGGTTTTTGGCATGGAGGCTCCGGGGGATGTGTGCTGTGAGTAGAATGTTAGGAAATCAAATCCATGGTTTTAATGATAACAACTATACAATGAAAATCAAATGTACATATATATGTATATATACAGGAACCTGCTAGAGCAACATCACTAGAAAGACAAGAACAAGGTGCAAAGAACAATACAAGAGACTTCAAGTCGATAAGATTAAAGAAGCAACAAGAAACATGCACAAAAAGGACATGCATAGTTTTCAGACGTCTGAGTGCACAAGTCAGACGTCTGAAAATATCCTCTGGAACAACAAAACAGACAAGACCAGACATCTGGTAGATACACCCAAACGTCTGGAAATCTACACTATACAAAAATTATATACTACCAGACGTCTGATACAAATACCAAACGTCTGATTTCAAACTCAGGAACAAAAATTATACAGGCTCAGACGTCTGATACAAACATCCAGACGCCTGAATTCAAACTCGGGATTGAAATTTAAACTTCAACTGCCAGATTTGAATAGACGTCTTCGCTTCTCTTCGCTGCAACTCTTCATCATCAACAGAAGCAACTATAGAGCACTCATTAATGGATGCAACTACTCAACATACCTATCTACAACTATATATAGCATCAGGAATCAAGAGAAAGTGTACACCTGACTACCTTACAACTCGACTCTCTATCTTGATCATCTCTTGTTCTAATCATTTACTTGCTATCCAATCTGAAAATCTGAGATCATACACTTCTATATTCTCTCGAACAATATTGTATTCAATCATCCAAGAGATATAGGAAGTTTAATTGTACTATATAGTCAAAATCCGTGTAATAGAGAACACATAGTTGACAAAGAAACTCTATTATTGTAAACCTGTTCCTCCGGGTGAAGTGAAGGTTATTTGGTGAAAGGAAATTCCGAAGAGGAGCTTCGGGACTGGACGTAGGACGGGAGGTCCGAACCAGTATAAAATCTTGGTGTGATTATTCTTATTTACATTCTTTACTATCGTTACACTATAGTTTAATTTAGTTATATACTTGTCATTTGTATAATCGATCCACCATACTATAGACTTTCATAAAAGGCTGTGTAGGGAATCGAGGATGTCGAGAATGCGATCGGGATCGATATCTATATTCTCTGTCTCTATCTCTATCCCTCTCATAATGCTCTTGGTTGGAATAAGCGCGATCGCGGTTTCTATCATCCTCCCTCCGGCAGGACTCATAATATGAACTCGATGACTGGCGCGTTGAACGAAGACTTCCAAGCATAGAATCTTGCCTGTTCATTGTATCTGTAGAATAAAAGAAAAACAAAGTTAGTAACCTCCCAAAGCAGACAACTTAAGTTGGAAACTGTGTAATGCCGTGAAGTGTATATGTGTGTGCAACCCTTGACCAACCGGTAATGTCGGCCACACTTGTGGGAAGAGACTCGCTTAAATCTAGAGCGCTTTGAAGCCCCTCCAATTCGGTGTCATGTTGAAGTGACACATACTCTGGAATCGGAATATCAGCAAGTCCTTCAAAAGGATTCTCTACTTGCGAGGGAGGAGCCTCTGAAATTCTAACACCGGAGGCTGGCAGGGACACAATTACGGATTTCCATCTCAAAGATTTGTTACGCTTGTGTGCTACTGCCTTGCCTTTTCTCCTTCGCTCTGAACCCTGAAAACTGTCAGAAGGCCGGCTGCGGGTTCATCGTTCGTGGGTGTGTATTCCTCATCGCCCTCTTCAGCTATTACAAGCCCGGAAGCTTTACGCTTTACCCACTTCGTCGGGGCTGCCCTAAGCGCTTCTTCAAGTTTTATGCTTCGTTTTCGCTCGATTAGCCCAACAGTTCTCAAGTTTCTATCTGAAAGCACCGACTCGATTTCCCTCAGTTCACTTGGCACTTCTTGAAGGACCCGTACTATTTCTTTAAAGTGTGTGCCTTCAGGTCGCGGGATTGCAGCTGTAAAAGAAAGAGGGTATTAGTTTCGATATCAACTATGGTTATCTCATTAACCACTGGAAAAATTGCAACACTTACGTTTGACCAACCGTCGACTAGCAAACCCTGGAGGGCATCGGACGTAGAACCACTTTGTCTTGAAATAACTAAGTCTGATCCAGGATCCGGCCACCACTTGGCAGTTCCTAACTATCTCTAGAAATGTGAACGAAGGACTGTCTCCCTGACTCTTAACGTTACACAAATATCTGATCTCAATCGGGGTCGGGGGCCGAAAAAGATGCTCCATGAATACAATGAATAGACTGTTCAGCAGCGCGTATCCATTGGGATGTAATTGTGAGGGGGAAATTCCAAAAAAGCCAACACTTCCCGAATGTACTGGTTAAATGGGGGAAGTATTCCAGTTGTACATGAATGTCGATTGAAAGCAGTAAACCCTTCCGGGGGAGCATGCGGTCTGTCATTCGGTCCCGGTAATAAGACGTCGTCCAACGACAGACCGTGCCTTAAGCATATCCGCCCCAACTTATCTTCGAAGACGTTGGATGGCATTGAATCTTGTGGGCTGCAATAAAGGTTGCTCCCGGAAGCTTGTCCAGAGCTGGATCTATTACTTCGACTACGATGGCCGGGATCTCTATTGTCAAGGAAGACGAGCTTTGAGGCTCCTGCTGTTGCGAACTTGTAGGTTCCATAACTAGTCAACTTGTCAAAAACCATCATTAAATGATAATAAGCCATGTGTTCCCAAGTATGAAGTGCATGAGCATGTTGTGTAGTGAAGTGCTATGTAATACTTAAGAAATTCTACAAAAATTCGAGGAATGTTAAAACGACAAGACTTCGAAATTCAACTGGAAGTGATCGTCATCGCTGACCGTCACAACCGTGCCATCCATACTTTAAAGACCGATCCGAGTTAAAGTTCGTTAAAATTTTGTTAAGTTACAGTTCCATCGACGAGCTTCAAAGGATAGTCAAATATGCAGTTTAGTGGTTATGTCTAGTTATGGAAAAGAGAAGCTCATCGGAGTCAAGTATTTAAGTATGCGAGAGAGTTTACATCGGTTGAAAATTTGAATTTGAATCGATCACCGAAATTCCCTTCGTATCGATCCAGACACCATCGCTTCATATCGATCATAGTGCAACAGTTTGTATCGATTGCCCAAGGTCATTTCGTATTGATCAAAATTTCTTACTTCGTATCGATCATCAGCGGCGTTTTCATATCAATCATCATAACAAAGATTTCATATCGGTCGATCGATACGAAAGTACCCCATCTACCGATACGAAACAAGACTTTCCCATCGATATGAGATCACGCCGTACCAGGATTGATACGAACTTACCCCTGCCATCCATCAGTTCTAGAATCGATACGAATCCATCATCCCAGATCGATACAAGGGTGTTTCTTCTTTCCTTCTCCCCATCGATGCAAGGTCAAGGCAGAGCATCTCTTCCGTGAGTACTTCGTATCCCTCCATACTTCATCTTCTCCAATCAACACAAACGCCATTGCCTTTCCATCAACCTTGCTCTAACCCAATTCCGGCATCGACGACACCGGAATCGACCACCATCGTGGATGGGGTGGCATCAAGTTTCAAGCCTCGTCATTTTTAGATGGATTTAGTTAGCTAATTACCTAGTTCGAATGGATTGAATTAAAGGCTAAGCGCTGAGTGTTTTGGAAACGAAGGCTTGTGCAGTTCTTTTTACTCTCTCGAGTTTTCGATCGATACGAAGGTAAACGCGAAAGTGATGGCAAGTAGAAAATTTAGCTAAGTCCAAAACGTATTTATATGGTCTCGTATCCATGGAAGAAAATGATTTGCCTCTCAGTAATAGAAACCGATTGAAACGGTCGTGAATTCTATCGACACGAAGAGACTCGTTCGTATCCATCAGTCTAGAACAATACAACGGTTAACACTTCGTATCCATCAACAAGTTACCCATAGCTTCGTATCCCTTAATTTAAGTCTCATAGATACGAAACTCCCAACGAAGTCTTGCTTGAATCACTGGATTTCATCGATACGAAGCGCTATTTCATATCCATAAATTTGGAGGCCTAAGCTTCATATCATCGATATGAAATGACAACTTCGCGTCCATCATTTTGAAGACCGTCTGAATTCGTATCCATCTATATGAAATGATTCAAAGAACCAACTGATTCGTATCGATTGCCATCGATACGAAGAACGACTTTTTTTAACTTTTCACATCGATCCAGGAGAGGATCGATACGAAAGGACACTCCAAAACAACCTTCAAGCGTTGTTACAAATAGAATTTCACAATGATTCAGGAGAGGGTCAATACGGAATTCGATACAAAAAAACTGAAAAATACCTGACAACGACTTGTGAACGTGCGAACGTTAACGGGAGTCAGACTAACATACATACATGTATAAACGGACTAACATACAATTTTTAAAATTCACAGGAATTGAATACTCGCCTTGTGACGATTACAACAACAAACGACAAATCAGAATCATACAACACTCAGTTACAACAGTACACAGTACAACAATTGACAGTCAACAGTTCATGATTTATGTTTCTATGGATCAATCAAAAGTCACAACTTTCGATGAAAAGACAACAACCGTTCAGACGATTCAGATAAAACTATTCAGGATGAAGATTGCAACTTTTCAAAGCACGTTATGTTTTTGCAAGACGTACTTTGGGGGGCAAATGTTATCCCGCCTTTTGGCAAGACCGTGACAACAAGAACTTAACTGGAAACCGAGAACAGTCCGTCCCGAAGATCGGTTATACACAAGTTCACTATGGATATCGATGAATTTTGTCCGAGTCCAGATTGTGCTACAATTAACAAGGCACGATGTGCAAAGCTATGAAAGCCAATGTTCCAAATTTCAAGTCAATCTTAGTTCGTATGCTCAAGATATGATCGATGCAAGCCAAGAAATTTGACTCATTCGTATCCATCAATTCACACAAATCCCTTTCGTATCCATCGGTTTGCAAGCCTCAATTCATATCCATCTAGGGAATCAGCCTCCTTCGCATCGATCCTGTTCGAATCCATCAACTGTGCACGGTTTCGTATCGATCAGTAGCAAGTGAGTCCACTTCGTATCCATCCAGATCCACTTGCTTCGTATCCATTGATTGTAACACAAGTGTCCATTTCGTATCGATTAAGTTTCAGACATGCTTTGTATCAATCACCACAGATCGATACGAAATCCACACCCTCCATCAATACGAAATCCACACCCTCCATCGATACGAATTGGAATGCAAAAGATCGATACGAAGTGGAGTGCGCAAAATTGATACGAAGTAAGATGTAATCGATCGATACGAATAAAGCAAAGACAATCGATACGAACAGAACAATTGCCATCGATACGAACAAGGCTCAACTAGATCGATACGAACAAGATACATCCCTATGAAAGACTCAATCACTCAGCACGAAAAGTGGATCGATCTGAGGAGTTAGCTCCATGTCAACTTGCAAGCACGTGCCCAAAAGTGATACGAACAGATCGATGCGAAGGGGATCAATACGAATTTAACAGCCTACAGAAAACCTGCACTTGCATCGATTGTAACTCACAATCTACAAGTCCAAATGCCACCAAATATTTACAAGAGCTTGCATACATCCTCGACAACATTCACGATCGATCCCGGCTCAATTGGACGAAATATTGATCAATACGAAGCTCGTTCATATCGATCACAGATCGAGTGCAAACCACATGGGATCGATCGCGTGAGCCCACCCACGTGCAAGAAGAGGTCTCCCGAGATCTGAGCGAGATATTTGCGATCTACGCCTATAAATAGCAGCCCAGGACCTACAAAAAAGGGACTTTTTGCTCTTCTACGTCCAGACTCTGTCGAAATCACTGTTGTACTTGAATTTTACTGTTGTAATTTGTTGTAACCAGCAAGAAAAAGTTAATAAAAGTCAACCATTTCATAGTGGACGTAGGCAACAAGCCGAACCACTCTAAATCTCTGTGTTTCTCTGCTTTTTTTCTGATTAATTTTGGTGTGTTTGTTAGATCTGCCTCTTTTTTCATTTATATTCTTCATTTTATCTCTTCAAACACATCTGAAGGGTGTTGTGCCCAATTTTGGTACAAACAGTAAACATATGATAATAAGTGAAAAGTAATTCTATAATTGAGTAAAGTTGAATGTATTGAAACCCATCTTTTGTAATGATGAGAAAGAGCCGAGAATTCAAATCCAACTATATTGATAGAATACCAGAAATCCAATGATAGAGAACTAGAAATTCTATTCTGGATTCAATTATAGATGTTTAGAAATTCATCTTGTGGAGATAGCAAATAGAAAGTCAATAATAATCTTGTCATAGAAGTTCAAAAATCAATGTCAGAAAGTTTGTAGTAGAAGTCCAGTGACCCTGATTTGGGCATTAGTAAAATAGGTCTCGAGTTTAATTGAAGATTAGGAATTCATAGAAAGCTCGATATCATTAGCTCTGGAACCCAGGTTCGGACATTAATGACTGAAATTTTTTAAAGTCAAAAGATCTGAAACCCAGATTCGAGTATTAGTTGATGATAACCAGAAATCCATAATAATAATCTCCACAATAGAAACTTAGAGCTAGCCCAGATTCAGACAATAATGAGTAAAGTCCAATAATAGTCCCAAAATCCAGATTCGGATATGATGAAGACAACATATTATTAGTAAAGATCTGGAACCCTAATTCGGGTATTAATAAGTGAAGTCCCGAACTTAATAATGAAAGACCCGAAACCAAGATTAGGGTATTAATAAGCGAAGTTCAAAAATTCTTCTTTGATAATTAGTCGGAGGCTGTAGATTCTTATTTAAGCCTTCTGTTCTGTACCGCCCCTTGGGTTTTGACTCTTTTTATATGTGTTACCCGTTAGGCCTTGTATGTTGTCTCTGTTTGATTTGTCGCTTCTCGGGCTCGGACGTCTTAGTCCATTATTTGATATGCCACTTCTCAGGTTCGAACGTCTTAGTCCATTATTTGATATGCTGCTTCTCGGGCTCGGACATCTTGGTCCATTGTTGTTTGGTGCGCTTGGTTAGCTTATCCATAAACAGGAGCTAAGGACTTACCCAACCTCCCTCCAAGAGGCGCTCCAGCCAGGCCTTATAGGCGGGACTAAAGGCTTGTTCGGTGCCTTAGCCAGGCCATAACGTGGCGGGACCAAGGGCTTACTCGGTTCTCCCTCCAGGAGGTGCCTTGACTTGGCCATAGCATGCCGCAATCAAGGGCTTGTCGATGCTTTAACCTAGCCATAGCGTGGCACGGATAAAGGCTTGCTCTAACCTCCCTCCAGGAGGCACCTTGACCTGGCCATAGCGTGGCGCGACCAAGGGCTTGTCGATGCTATAAACTGGCCATAGCATGGCGTGGTTAAAGGCTTACTCTAATCTCCCTTCAGGAGGCGCTTTGACCTGGCCAACCCGGTGCAGACAAAGGCTTTGACCGTTTAAGGTAATGTCCAAGTGCAAGGAGGATTCTACTCCCAACCATGTAAATTTTCTTAGGAAAGTGGTTCTTTATTGAATCCAATTAGGATCTCTTTACAAATTCATTAATTTTTCCTTGTTTGAAGAAACTGATCACCATTCCCTCTAATGCCCTACATTGATTTTTCTCATGTCCATTCATCATATGGTAGTGACAATAGGATCCTCCCCGATTCTTTTCATATTTAGGTTTTTTCTTCTATGATGGCCAATAGTTGAGCTCTTACTTAGTTAGCAAATAAACATTCTCGATTGATGTTGTCAAATTGCATTCATTACGAAGTCTTGACTTGAAGTTTGTCTTTTGAGGATGGTTTCCAGATCTTTTACTACTTGGTTCTTAATCTTCACCCTCAATGACTAGTTTTCTTTTCAAAACCCTTGGAAGTTCATAAGTAGGAAATGCTCCACTTGTCGCGTGATGTCATTTATGTGCAAAGGTGTTGTAATCAGCCATCATTCCCTCTTCAATGATTATGCCTTGGGTGTAGAGTTGAATTGTTTTCCTCATTTGGTCAAACAAGTTATTACTTTCATTGCTTGTTCCTCCTAAGGCAAAGATAGGTGTGGGGCTATTGTGAAAAGGGTTTAGACTCAATTTGTCTGGATCATAAAATTCAGCTTTCTTTTTCTTTATGATCCTTAAAGCTTCCAATCTCAACATTTGTTCCTCATGTAGTTTGGAATCATTAACCGTTCTAGGGGAGAATTGAATTGGGTGTGGCTTTGAGGATCCTTGTCCAGACCTTTTGATTTTGCTAAACATGATGATGTAAAATCCAAAATAGGTAAGCTTGGAATAGAATTAAGTTAGAGGAAAGTGGAGTTGTAAGTTCAACAAGAGCGGAGGTTCGGGCCCTCCTTCTAGCGTCAAAAATGTTAACAAGAAAACTTGTCGACACCCCAAAGCAGTGTCTAAAGTGTAGATGTCTCCTTCGAAACTCCTTTTTGGTCAGATAGAGGTAGTTAGTACCTTATTATTCCCTTAAGACCACCTTTCGAAACAGGTTGTTTCAGTTAAAACTTCTTCTTGTTCAACTTTTCGACTTAGTCGAAAGGCTTGATTCCCTTTATTATACCTTTTCAACTAGTTAAGTCAAAATTTCTCCTTTTTCGACCTTCCAACTCAGTCGAAACACCTATATCCCTTCCTACTAAGCCTTTCAAAGTAATTTAATTGGTTTAGTTATCCTTTCAAAACCCCATTTTCGAAACAGTTGAGGAAACTCAAGGGTTGGACCTTAGGATATGAATTAGATGGAAAGGTTCCGACTTCGTCGAATGCTTGCCTTTCGATGGCTTGGGTTAGGACCTATAAATCTAAGGATATTGATTGAGCTAAAAGTCTCGACCTTCTCAAAAGGTAACCTTTCGATACTTGAGGTTTGGAACTAAGGCTCTAAGGATAGCTAAGGGTTTCAACTCACTCAAAAGGTGACCATTCAATCAAGTCGACAAAAATAGATCACAAACTGAATCCAATAAAAGTACCCAATCAGCTGCATATGCAAAAATATCATAATCTTGCTTTTATTAAGATAATGCTATACAAATTGATCAAGTCCCCAATCTAATTTCAAAATTAGGTTATACAAATTTAAAAAAGTACAAGAATGAAGTGAAAGAATTCAGATCTCCTAAATCAGACCGCTAGGGTCTTAGTTATAGGTGTGGGTCGGCACCTTTCAAATCGGTCCTTTTGACTTGATCGAAAGGCGGCCCTGAAGACCGTTCATTGCAGTTCTTATTATGGCATCCTTCCGCATTTTCTTTCAAATGGACTTGAGTGCTTTCTAATTTATCGAAAGGGGTAGGTATGCTTCTCCACCTTGTGTTGCTATGTTGTTGCAAGAAGAAGAGGCATGAGCTTTTGACTTTGCTGATTGATGCGGAACCCCTACTTCTGGTATAGGAGATTGCCATATTTAACTTTAGCTAGCTTTTCTTTCTTAGTTGTGAAAGGTTTCGACCGGTTCGAAAGGCTTCGTTATGCTTTCAAAGGGGTTGCTCTAACAAAACATCTTTCAGTGGAATGTGAATGAAGGCGAAACCTTCAGTTTCTAAAGTATGGCGCACATGTGAATGGCTGTAATTTGCTGCCTTCGAAAGGTGTTCCTCAACTTATTTGAAATGTCTTCATGCAGCCGGAAGTATCTGTTTTGAAAGGTAGCATTAAAGCGAAAGGGTTCTTTCATCCCCTTTCGACCCCTTCGAAATCTTATAGCACACCTAATCTTTGTTGTAGCATCCCTTCGACTCCTTCAAAAAGGCTTTGTTGATGCTATCATCTTTTGTAAATTATTCTCTTCTACTTTCCTTGGTTTCGACAAGGTTGAAGTGAGAATTAGTGGTAACATAAAATGATGCTTGACATCTTGTTTCCTAGTGAGGGAGTTAACACGTTCCACACTATAAACAACATTAATCAGAGTAGTTTGGAGCTTTAGAACTCTTTTTCAACTTTTTAAGCTTTTTGGCCTTCACACTCAAATGAGATACAAAGTTGTCTCACGCTGGGTTATTAATCACATCTTTATCTATTTTGTCACTAGTAGTAAATGGATTTCCTTCCGATCTCATTTTCCTGGACTATCATGCTGTACTTATAACACTATCAACTTTTTTTGTGATTCTGTCAGGGACTGAGAGGGAGGATCTTTTAGGGCTGACTCAGACTAACTTATAGGAGGAGTGGAGCTTAGAACAAGTTATGACTACACCTTATTGGCTGGTTGAACGTTTTGGGACTGTTTGAGATTATCTTGTGTTGCAGGGTATACTTCCATTTCAGGTGAATTATCCACCTGGATCTGATCTTCCATCAGCGCAACCTTAGGTTGGACATTGACATTAACAGGAGAGGAACCGTCAGCTAGAATATCAGACGAGTTAGCACTACTCTTTGCTATACCATTTGATGATTGGGAGGGATGCTCAGTGCAATTACCATCACCTTGTATCATATCAGACTTTATTTGAATAAGCTATTTTTCATATGTTGAGAGTTAAAGTTTGAATAAGAACCATTGGACCGTGTCACTTTCGAACAAGGCTGAATACTTGTATTAATATTTTATTGCGTGTTTATAATATGGTCTATATTCATTTCATTGCTACTACCATGCACATCGGACTTGTCTTTAGGGATCTGTGTGTTTATAATATGGTCTATATTCATTTCATTGCAGCTACCATGTACAGTAGACTTGTCTTTAAGGATCCAAGTTTTGTTAATGAGCAATGATTGTCTGTATGGCCATAACAATGGCATGAGGAACTATATACCGGTTTCCATTCATATGTCACCTCTTGGGACACAATAGTATCATCCTTATCTAAGATAGGAATAACATGGGAAGCTAAAATTAGAGCTCACTTCTATAAGCACTCTAGAATTGGCAATTCAATTATACCTTTAGTAACTTGGTCGAGTTTTATGGGTTTGCCTAGCAAAGAAGCAATTCTCCCAATACCTTCATCGGTCCAAAACTCTATGTCAAGTTCAGGAAATCTAACCCAAATGGGTATAGTTTGTAGCAAGTCTTTGGTAAGTTCCATTTTCGAATGCCATTTCTTCATCATAATTAAGCGCTTATCATGGAAGTAAGGATCGTTGGCTTGTACATTAGCATAATATTTTTCTTTATCAAATTTAATGATGAAAACCCATTATCTCTCGAGTAGATTTGGAACTCTCCTATTGGTTTCCATACTCAAGAATATAGGCTTTAAAATAATAGCATTAAGGTTTAGAACCCATTGTATAAAGCACAATTGAGTTACGCCAATTTTCTCTCGCTTTGTTTTTCAATTGCAAGTTCATTTTTACACAGTTCAAATCGTTAACTACATGAGTTAGAAAATAAGTAATCGGTGTAAATGTCGGCACCTCATTATCAGCAATGACGGAACTCCATGTTTTGGGGATTGCCACAGTGGCATGCTGGTTAACCTAGCATGAATCAAGGTCTGCAAATCTGGCAATTCTAGTCAATTCATAAGTGATTATGGCATGTGCTTCGAGCATGAATTATTTTTCGATAAATTATACATGTTTAACACATTTAAGAGAAAATGATTTACACAAATATTTAACCAGGTTTTTGCATTGAAATCATATATAGTTAATTTAAATTTTTATTTCTAAGTTGCAATATCTAATTTCTGTTAGTTTGAATTTTTATTTATATTACTAATTAATAATCAACGTATTTATAAAGAACATTTATTTGTTAGATCCTATTTTTAAGTAATATTAAGATATAATAATATTTGTAAAGGGATATAATGAATTTGTAAATAAAGTTTAGATCCTACTTTTAAGGGGTATTAAGATTTGTTAATATCCATAGAAGGGTATTTTTGGTAGTTCACATTGACACAAAAAATGTGACACCAAAGATATTGCAACTATTATTAATGAAAACAACAAATTTGTGGAGAATGTTTATTTGTTAGATCCTTAAGTAATATTAAGATCTAATAATATTTATAGAGGGATATAATGAATTTGTAAATAAAGTTTATATCCTACTTTTAAGGGATATTAAGATTTATTAGTATATAGCAGAGTATTTTTGGTAGTTCACGCTGACACTAAAAAAGTGTAACACCAAAGATATTACAACTATTATTGAAGATAAAGATTAAAAAGATTAGACTAGCCTGATAGGGACAACTTCTTTTTCTGTTCATTGAATAATTCCTAGTTTGCATGGGGACATGGGGGTCTATCAATCCATTTCCATTTTTTTGGTTGTATAAAAGTAAAGCCTTCATGATTCTCTATGAAAGGGGGAGCCTACGTTATTATCTTTGTTTGGAGGGGCGGGGACCTGGCCTTTTGATTGCCGATCTAATGAAGAAGAGACGCTTGATTTAGGAAAGGAAGAGGAAACTCCAGCCATCATGAGAGAGGAGGCTGCACAAAATCCTAATAAAATGTAAGTATCAACAATTCAGAATCACTCTTGTTGTCATCCTTCAGATTCTTCAATCTTTTTAGTGCACTCAGAAAACAAAGTCCCCGAGAGCTTGTTCTTTGATGGTTTTTTGCAGATCATAAGTTATAAGGCATTGTAGTGATTGCATTAGTGGTCGATCAACCAAGACTTTGATCAAATTTGAATGTGCATGGAAATAGCGTTGATGCATCTTTAATGCAATGAGTAAGTAGTGAACTAGCTTCTTTAGATGCGAGGATCTGGCCTTTATATCAACTAGTGTCTGCTTAGGAAATGTATGAGTAGAAGTTCAAAATTTGTGCAACTAGAGAGATAAGGTGTTTTAAGTCTTATGAGTTATGACCAATACCAACCAAATTCAGAATGTTTCTCATCTAAAATATATATAAAAGGATAGATAAAATTTCAGGCACTCATTAAGGCTTCATTCCCTTTAACAGTTCTAATCGAATCAACATGCCCATGGCGGGATCCTTGGTTGAATTCAAGGAGACATTCTCGTTCCTAAGCTCCTAATTGTTCACATGGCCTACTTAGTTTTAGCAATGCTTGGTTCCTCCATAACAGTTTTTCTTTGACCGCTTCTTTAACCCGTGCTCTTTCCTACTCTTGGGCTTACTTTTTTGCACCAATCACAGACACATTTTTTTTACCTTGGGAAAAGGAAGTCCAACTCTTGTTTTTTTTACCATGGGCAAAAGAAGTCCAACTATGTCCTAGGTTGTGCAAGTAGATGCATATTATTCACCAAGATTTTGCACCTTATCTTTTTGCTTATGGCCACCTTCTCAACTTGCTTCTTTCTCCTTCATCTACCACACGTTCTCTTTCTTTGTTTATCAGCTCTTCCCTCCATCCATTCGATGCACACCTCTAAGTAAGAAAATGACACTTTTGATCTATAGTTTCCTTTTTATTTCGAGCGATCAAAGCCTTGAAATCAGTCAACTTTCATTGAAGGGGAAACTCCTTCCGCTCGAGCCCTACTTCATTTTCATGGAAGGAACCATATAGGATGTTCATTTCATAGCCACAACTGGTGTTAAACATAACACATTTTGTTGATTGGATAAGAGTATGAATTGAAATTTGAAGAAGTATTCGAGGACTCATAAGGTAGAACGAGGCCATTTCTCGATCTAGAAGAAAATTTGCCGAAGAAAAGAAGGGAGACGACAAGTCGATTGTATGACCAAGTTTTGTCTAACCAACCCCAATACTTTGCGATTGGAGGTTTAGCCCAATGGACACCTACGTTAGCATTTCTCTTTGGGGTCTTTACTTCGGTCTCAATCATTCAAGGAGAATTAATATGATTGGCATGGAAGAAGATTTGAGGACAAACGAAAGTACAAGGGCCTTTTGGGATCCTTGAGATATCTTCGTTGGAGCATAAATGCCAATGCCTTGTTCGGTGAAAAAAGTGAACTGAACCAACCACAAAGCAACCAAGTATTGTGAGCTTTGGCTGGTTCAACTTATGTTGATGGTTGGTGAATTGAATATGGAAATGGTTTTAAAATGGTAAAGACCTTGTCGTTTTACATAAAACAACAAAGACTTTGCCTTTTTTTTAAAACGGCGAAGATTTTGGTATTTTATTTTTTCAACGTTCACCACATTGGCTAGAATGTAATGACTACATTAGTTCCCTACACTCTATATACTACCATTCCTTCTTTCATCCACCATACCTAACTTTGTCTTGTACATTCTTCTTCTACTACACAAATAATGACAAATCAAACTTGGAATCTACATAATTATTTGGTGTTGATAAAAGCTTATATAGAAGCCGACCGTAGACATATGGAAGAAGAGAGTGATCAAGATTTATGAACCACCGTTAATGAAGCTTATAATAACCATTCAAAATATAGTTTAAGAAGACAAAACTTGGATACTAGGAGTACTTGCGTTATGTTTACTAGGGTGAAAGAACAGGGAAATGTTTTTCAGATGTCTCAATCAATTTCTAACTCTTTATATTTTTTTGAATATCAAACTAACTTTATCGGTCGTGCTGCACATGATTTATGTGTTAGTTATATTAGATACTTTGCGTGATTTCATTATATTGTGTTTATTCTACATATTTCTATGCATTTCCCATTATATTATTAATTTTTGTACAATTCTAAGTTTTTATGATATGTTCACTAATTCAAATAGATTTGTAAATAACTTAAATACATAAACACAACATGACCACACCTTGATCAATTTTGTCCATGACAATTTATTTAATTTTGTATATAAATGTAAATAAACATACAAAAACACATACATGAACATACATAAAGATACATATATAGTACTAAATTCCATATATCAGTTCTGTCTACAACCACCTTGAAATTCCAATGGACTTAGCCTGTTGCGAAGCACTATTATTTCATGTTTAAGTTCGTTGGCATATTCTACGGCTTGTCAAGATAACAAATTGGAAATCCATTACGATAACCTACAACCATCTGGAAAGTTGGAGCATCTATAGTGGTGTCTACCGATGTCATTTTGTTTCTTACGTGGAACATGTAATCAAAACTTCACAATAACAAAAGATTGGAGGAGAATCAACCTCCTATTCTCTTTCAGTTTGGTGGTTATGGAGTTCCTGTCTTCTTTACCTACTTCTATACCGGTTTCTATGTTGTTATCAACACAGTCTTCCCTCTTTTTGTAACCAACGCTCTTGTTTCTCTCTATCATGCTTTCTTAAATCTTCATAGTGTCTTACTTATAGTTCGACATACCATCCCATTCTTAAAGGTTCTTCGTATGAGTATGATGAAGGCAAAGAAGTGTGGCTGTAGTCCACCATTTTGATATACTATATTTGATTTGAAAGAAAAATTGATGTATAACTCAATGTTAGGAAGATGTTATTTATAATACAACGGCGTACAAAAAAAGTAAATGGCAGGTAAACACGAGCACAACATGGCTGCAGTGTAAGAGAAGACAAGTCATTGACAAAGCCTACATAACATGCTTCAGTTGGAGATGGGACAAGTCACTGAATGATGTCTGCATAACATGGCTACAGTGTGAGATGAGACAAGTCGTTGATAAAAGCTGCACCACATAGCTATATTGGGAGATGGGACAAGTAATTGAATGCAAGTCATTGAAAAATATATTAAATTAAATGACATGTAAATCGGAACACAACATGGTTGTAGTGAGATAAGATAAGTAATTGAATATTATATGCACTAAATATTTCCGCATTATAATCATTGAGTAACATTAGATATAACAATGAATCAGAATGCATAAACCATGAATAACATTGACTATAATATGAATCAAAATTCATAAACGATGAACAACACCAAATATAATATGAATTAGAGTGAAAAGCATGAATAACATCGAATATAACATCAATCATAATGCTCAAACTATGAATAACACTAAACATAAAGTCAACCAAAGTGCATAAACTATGAATAACATAAATATAACATGAATCAAAGGGTAGTTAATGGCTGGTTGGTGTATATGGTATCATAGCTTAGGTTACTTGATTCCTATAGGTTAAGAACATTCTTTGAGAGCATACTTGTATTTTTATGAATATGAATAGAAAAGTAAAGTGCATATGTACACATCACTTTATTTTCCAGTTAATCCACTATCTAGGGAAGTCACCGATGAATCTTATTTACAGGTAGTTGAGGTAAGTAAAAATACCAGAGTGGGTATAGGTGATGTAGCCTCAGAGGTTCCCGGCTTGAACATTCTACATTTATTCTACGTATCTTCAGGTTAAAGCACAAACTAATACCAACTCGGATGCTCTTATGCAACAGACACAAGGAGTAGTCCATGATAATCCATCTGTTATGGAATTTTCTAAGCTATATAGAGACTTTTTGAGCATGGGTGGAAAACCGTATATGAGGACCAAATATTTTATGGATACAAAGGCGTGGGTATGCACATGTAAGAGGATAATTGGAATGTTGGGTCTGGATGATACAATTAGGAGATAGCTTACTTCTTGGAAACTACAAGGCGAGGTTTTGAATTAGTGGTATGTTGTAGTAGTTAGGACTAATAAAGAGGAAATAACTTAGGGTGATTTCAAGAGGCATTTTGAAGCTGTGTTCTTGTCCATGGCTGAACAAGGAGTGCAGTAAAAGAAGTTTATACATTTGCAAAAGGAGACATGTCTATAAAGAAGTATGAGAATCAATTTAACGAGCTGGCCAAGTTTTTATTCGACCTTGTGAATGCTGCAGCAAAGAAGGCTATAAGGTTCGTTAGTGGGTTAAGGCAACCACTTCAGCATTCATCCCTTAGTCACATTCCTATGGGGACTACATATGGGTGAGGAGATGGCATTACTAAATATTATTTCCAAAGATGTAGCTAAAGAGGACCCAAAGAAGGAGGATGTCAGTTGTTACACCATAATTTCCAAAAAGTACAAATCATAACCATTTGGAAAAAAAGTTCTTTGACTTGTAATTCAGGGACCCATGATTTAGTTCCCAATGATAACTTAAACTCCTGACTTAGTATCTGAGAGCATCTAGTTCAAAAGCACGAGTCAAGGTATATGCCAAGACAAAGTTCACCGTTCGATTGAAATAAGAAGCTTAACCAAGGGCAACAACTGTCAAAACTAAAGGCAATTTAACAAGTATCAACAATCAATGGCTCAGATAGACCAAGCTGAGACCAACAGCCAAGACAAATGGAAAATATCCAAGAAGCTATCTATACAAGCGTCACATTAGCAATCCGTCTCAAAATGCACTTAACTATATGATGACAAACGTTTAAATCTAAGCCGCACATAGCAAGCCAGGTCATCAACCCAAAGAGAAGGCTCTCCACACTGGCGTTACGTCATATTAGCTATAAATAGCCGCAATCCCAAGGTATAAGGGATCTTCTGGCATAACAAAGACTTGACATAAAATCATAGCACACATTCCTATATTAGAGCTCTATTCTAAAACTTATTAATGGCGGAAATTCCTAGATTCAATGTAACAAGCCTCTCGGCCATATAAGAGTGACTGACTAAGGAAAAGACGGTGGATGTATGGACCTTTGGCCCGAACCACTATAAAAGTCTCGATGTTATTTACTTTCAGCTCTTTACCATCTTGCCATTTATTATCACGGTATATAGTTCAACGTCCCACCATTCCAGCTTGATTATATAATAGCTTGATAATTTTGTAACTGGCACCTATAACATAACAGTCACTTCGGAGTTGTACCTTCGGATCTCAGAGTGTTGGTATAGACGAAATTCCGCACTAACATTTTTGATGCTAGAAGGAGGGCTCGAATCTTCGTCATTTGTTCCTCTTGGAAAATCTAGTAACATCATCCCTTCAACCTTGAATAACTTTAAGAAGCTTACCCCGAAGTTTCCCCTCAACCTTCATATTTGGCTCATTGAAGAGGACACAATGAGAGATTGGTTACCCTTATTTCGAAGAAAGGGCATGGCAAAGAATATAATCCTGTTTATGAACTTCAAGCTCTCCAGAGTTGACAACTTTCAAAGCATCTTCAGGAGCCTCTCCAAGGGTCTGCTCAACTTTAAGGGATGGTCAAGGCTATGGCAAACAAAATTAAGGAATTAAGTATCGTGATAATGGAAAATAAAGGTTCCTCTCTCCCTACTAAAAGAACCGACCCGGTTGCCTCTACTGTTTGACCATGGAAGAAGGTCCAACGAGACCAAGTCCTTACTCCACTCAACCAGAGTCTATCTCGGATCTTTCTTAAAACACATAGAGAACTCCATTATCTAAACTATCCTCCACTCGTCAAAGATAATCCGAAAGGAAAGAATTACTATGTTTATCATCAAGCGAATGGACATTAAATAGACGAGTGCCGAAGACTTTGCCATAGAAACTATCGTACAGAAAGGTAGATTGATTGAGTTTATTAAATATTTACTTAAATATCTCATGTTTATAAATGTCTAACTTTGTTTCTATGTTTCAGATGAAGTTCGTGAAGATTCATGCGACCAAATATATATACACTCCCACTTCTGAAGACAAAGAATGCTATATGGATCTTTATATTTGAAGAAATCTCTTATCTTACCAAAGATGCTCCTTTTGGGTTTAGCTTTTTCTTCTTTCAGTAAGTGCAATCTAGTCTCGATACCCATAAATTTTTATCTAGTACGTCCCCGTTTTTTAGTTGTTTTCTATTGTTGTGTCTACATTTAGATTCCAAGGGCTAAAAACTCTTTTATTGATTTGACGAGGTCAATAAAGAGTTTTACTTTTTTCTTAAAAATGTTAATTTTTTCAATAATTCTCTTTCTCAAACTTAAATTAAATTTGTTTTCTACCTACCGATAACATCTAATAACTACTCAATTTAAAAATCTTTTATAACCCAAAAAGCATTCTTTCCAAAAATTCATATTTTCCTTAGGAATGATTATCAACTTAAAAGTAGTTTTAAATGGTCAATACCAGCCAAAGCAACTTTAGGTAGCCGACACCAGCCGAAAGTGCTTGTAGATGACCGACACCAATCAAAAGTGGTTATAAATGGCTGATACCAGCCAAAAGTGGTTATAGATGGCCGACGCCAGGCATAAGTGGTTGTAGTTTGGGACACAACTATATGTAGGTAGACCTTGCTATAAGAGCATCCCCATAGTGATGCGCAACAAAGTGTAAGGCCAATATCACCTGGGCATAAAAAATGTCAAAAAGTAGAATGCATGCTGATAGTGAGACATGGTCAAGTAGTACCATGCATTAGGTAGATTCCCAGTTAGATTAGAATATTGGATAGATTTATAATAATAGTGAGCCATGGTCAAGTACTGCCATGCATTGGATGAATTTCCAATAATAGTGAGCCATGGTCAAGTAGTACCGAGTGCTGGGTATATTCTCAGTTAGATTAAAATATTGGGTAGGTTCCCAATAATAGTAAGCCATGGTCAAGTATTACCATACATTGGGTAGATTCCCAATAATAGTGAACCTTGGTCGAGTGGTACATGCATTGAGTAGATTCCTAGTTAGATTAGAATATTGGGTAAATTTCCAATAATAGTGAGCCATGGTAAAGTAGTACTATGCATTGGGTAGATTTCTAGTTAGATTAGAATATTGGGTAGATTCCCAATAATAGTGAGCCATGGTCAAGTAGTACCATGCATTAGGTAGATTCCTAGCTAGATTAGAGAGTTGGGTAGATTCCCAATGATAGTGATCTACTAATGATAGTGTGCCATGGTCAAGTAGTACCACACATTGGGTAGATTTCTAGTTATATTTGAGTATTGGGTAGATTCCAATGACAGTGATCATGGACAAGAAGTGTCATGCATCGGGTAGATTCCTAGTTCGATTAGAGTGTTGGGTAGATCCCAATGATAGTTAACTATGGACAAGAAGTACCATGCATTAGGTTGATTCCTAATTAGGTTAGAGTGTTGGGTAGATCCCAATGATAGTGAGCCATAAACAAGAGTTGCCATGGATTGGGTAGATTTCTAGTCAGATGAGAATATTGTGTAGATTCCCAACTATAGTGAGCCATGATCAAGAAGTATCATGCTCAGGATTGGAATTGGAAAGAATTCCTAAGATTAGAATTTTAGGAGGAGAGTTCCTATGTAAAATTGAGCATTGTGGAAGGATCCCAATCCAAGCCGAAAGGATGGCATCAAGTTAGTACGAATAGACATCGAATACCCCAATACGGTGAGACGCCAAGAGGGCAAGAAGGACCCCGAGATGGAATTAGAAGGATAAGCAAAATGACTTAAGTTGAAAGAACTAATCAACCAAAATGACAAAAGAGAACCTCAATGTTATAGACATATTGTCCATATAATTATTAGTACATTTGGAACAAAATATACAAAAAAAGAAGGGGTAGCTTCTCATAAGCCTTCATACACATTCCAAACCCTAGTTTGGCTTCCTTCACGGCCCCCTCCAAGCGAGATTTGAGATGCTCCTCCATCTTGTCATATGCCTTAGATATCCATTCCTTCTTAAATTGCTTGAACGAGATCCTTTGACCATCCCTAGTTCAAACAAGAGTGTTTGATGCATCAAGAAATGGGACTAAAGGGGAACTCCCTTTAGATCGGGAATGTCAGGAATGACACCCGGAAGTGACAATTGTAGTCCTGTGAGAAGAGGAAAGTCCTATAATGGCACAACCTCTATCTTTACCCCTTCCACGAGTTAAATGGGTAGCAACCGTAACTTTATTAGTTCGCTTATTTTCAGTTTCAAGTTATTGTAATTTGATTGTCGAGAGCTCTCGATGAGCTTCATCAAATTACTGTTGGAGAGTAGATGTAGACTCCCATAAACTAGAAACAACAGATTCCAAAGCATGGCTAGTAATCGGCACAGCCTTTGGAGTAGCAAATATCTTCCTAGATCACTCTTCAAGAGTTCGCTTTAAGGATTCATTGTCTTTCAAGACGACATGAATGTTGGTACCAAGAGCAGGGCTATACTTCATTAGTTCGGCTATTTTATCATCGGGGCTCCATTGCAAAGTGACACAATCCCTCTTTAGTTCTAAGCAGTTGAGGCATGACTTCCCCTAAAAGAAATTCAAATTAAAACCAGAAAAGGTAGATCATCATAAAGGTAATTCTATTTCATTCTACGGAGAATTAATACAGATAGTGTGAAATGAAAAGTACAAGAATTCACGGTCTCCCGAGATAGATAAATTTCTCCTTAGTAGCTAAAATTATCCTATGGCCTCTACTCTTAGTTTCAATAAGGGACCCCGAGGGTTTGGCCATATTAGATAAAGTAACATTCTTTTCTAAACCACCCTTCGGTATAGATAGTTTTAAAGGAGAAGAGTCTACTAGGGGCTGTCTAAGATTAGCTTTCGGAATGCATTGAGGAACGTATTCCGAGACATGATCGATTTTAGGAGTCTTCCCTTCGGTAATAGTTAAGGAAGGTGGGGTTACACTCTGGTAACTAGGAAGAGCCTTTAGAGCGATAGTTAGGCTTGGATCATATAACCTTCTGAGGAAAGATAATGTTTTGTTTTTCAACTATGAATCTCTCGGATGCAGTTTAGAGAATCGGGCAAATTGTTGAAAGACCTCATATTTGTCTCCTAAAGCAAGTTTTAATTGGCCCCTAAGATCTAAGATCTGATTAGCTAACCTAGTACCTCTATACCTAAGGGACTTGATTAATTTAGCACAGATCTGGTCATGTGTTTGCTACACCTCTTCGACCTTATTAGACAACTCAACATTCCTTAATCTACTGGATTTTAGTTAGGTTTTTTGGGTGCCTATGGCCGTTAGCAGTTTTGAGTTTCTGGTCTGGCTCATTATCCATGATACTTCATAATGAGATGTGAAACTGGACTTCTTCCATTTAAACATGGTTAAGGGAAAAGTACTTCAGAATAGACGTGACGAAGTCACTAAGGAAATAATTTATCAAGAACCTAATGCCAATTAAAAATAATACCAAAGTCAATAGTCACAATAGGCAACAGCATACAGAAAGTATAACAAAGATTATTACAAACCATAATTCAAACATCATTGATGGAAGAATTCTAGAATTCAGAATCATGACGTACCCTCCACTTTTGTCACCTTCTTCTCTTGGAATCGAGTGTTCAACACTTTCTGTGGCTCGGGCTTTATCATACCTCTGAGAAAAGCTATCTTTAATCCTTTTACCATTGGGATTGAGCCCATAGAGAGAATCAGACCCATGTTCCAGATATGCTTATAAACTTCATAAATAATTTTAAAGGCTTCGGCAGCAGCCACCTTCCCAACCTATTCTTCAGTAACCAGGTCCGAGACCCCTTTCTTATCTTCCGCTAACTCTCTTTTGGCCTTTTGATGCTTGGCCTTCTGGCCATTTAAATCCTTTTCCAGTTCAACAATTTTGGTTTCAGAAGCTTTTAGCTCCAAAATCTTCTTCTCCCTCTCGTCTTGAGCCTCCTTCTTGGCCTTCTCCTTGTGTTCAGCAAACTATTTCCCCATAGATTCAGCCTTCTCTTTATATTTAGCCAATTATCTCCCAACAGCATCAGACCTCTCCAACTCTCCCTTTATCTTCTTAAACCCTTGATGTAGAATCGAGAAGTCAACTAAAGTCTTAAAAAGGAGGTTATTACGAAAACTAAAGGGATAAATATGTCATAGGAAAGAGGAAGATCTTTACCCTAAAGTGATCCTCCATTCCTATACTTGTTGTCCTCCCAAAACTACTAATGTCATTAGCTAACTCCACTCGGTAGTTCCCCACAACCTTGGGTAGATAATCGTCGATAACAAAGTGGGTTACCTTGATCACCTGATCCACCTAATCCCTTGGAGAGGAAGTTAGAACGAGAGCGTTCGGGGCAGGCATGGCTTTAGCAGAAGAGATGTTCCTTTTATATTTCTTGGTTAGGGATGGATCCTTCAAAGCTAGCTTCGGTCGAGTAGAAGTGGAAGTAGAGGATGGCTTGTTCAAAATCAACTCTCCTATTGCAAGCATATCATCAGAGGCCACTGCCACATGAAAAAGAGAAAGCATGTTAGATAAACAAACTTATATTTCATGAAAGTAATATCCTAGTATCCATGCTATAAAGTATTCAAAATTGAGGTCTACCCTCAAGGGCAGCATCTTGCCTTTCGGTCTCGGCATTTTTAGTATCAGAACGAGTGAATTTTTCAGGATTACATAGATAAATTACGTCTATGGGGATCATTTTGATTGAAGGAGGATCGTATCTAAGAAACCTAGTCGAGGATGATAATAACCCATAAGCCTTGAGATTGACCTTGGTAAGAACAACGTGTCTAAGCCTTTCCTCTTTTGGAATTTTCATCACCTCTTCATACCTAGAGTAGAAGAGATCCTTGAGAGCTGGAGCCTTGTCCCTCCAAAGTTTAGCTAAAGAAATAAAATAGAAAAAGATATTAGGGAACAATGTGATCAAAGCTTAGAAGTAAGAGCACTCTAAACAGGAAAAGTTCAAAAACTTACAAGTGTCTAATAGGTCAGTAACAACTCAAGGATCATCCGCCTTCACGAAAAACCAGTGAGTAACCGTTGCCTTGCCGAGTGGTTTGATTAGGAGTATTTTTTTCCAAAATTGAAGAAAGTACAAGGGAACCGCAGAATTACCGGATGACTTATGTAAATTATATAAGTAATGGATCTCGGAAGTAGTCATATTGTGGTACCCTTTCTTCCAGTACATGATTGCTAAAGTTGATAAAGTGTAACGACCCCGAATTTCACTGCTTTGATTTGCGAATATTTAATTAATTTTAAATATTCAAATAATAGGTTTTATAATTAAAGTAAATTTTTTTTAAATAATAAATAATGATGGTAAAATAGTTTTCCAATTTAGTCTACAAAAATATGTAGTTCAAAGAAAAATCGAAAATGTGATAAGAATTCTTTTTCTGAATTTTTGACTTTTCGTCGGCTAAAAGTTGTTCGAAACATTATGCACTCTATTGTATAATTATACACATAAAAATAATAATAAGTTAGCATCTTTTGGTATATAGGTGTATAAATATACTTAAGTTTAAATGTGTTTGAGTTTCATGTATAAAGAAGTAAATAAAAAAAAAGTGTCCCATGACCGGAAATATTTTGGCAACTTAAGTACAAAACATATTTTAACATGTTGGGCGCATGGATTACAAGGTAAAAGGAGAGGGGATAAGGTGTTGAGGATGCACAAAATGGTGGAGGGTAAAGGACTAGGACATTATGGTAATTTACTTTGTTCTCTTGCTTATAAATAGCCATTTCACTTTTTCAATTTCAGCTCATTTTTTCTTCTACCATATCTTTCTCATATCTTATCCAAATAGAGTTTTCCTATTTTCCGAACCATGAAAAATTCCAGTGGATACGACTTTCATGTGTACCACTTCTTTAAATTTTGATCTTAGCCATGCCCAAATCTCATTTCTTTGCAGAGTGTTTTCAGACCTAGTTTTTTTAATTTCGAGAACACCTCTTCTTCCTCGGGCCATATCTCCTACAAAATGGATCCAAATTGAGTGATTCTTTTTTTGGAATTGTAGAGAAGAGAATTTCCAAGAACTTTTAACTTGACAACTTTCTAAATTCTGAGTAATTCATCCAAAAATCAGTTGGAAGATGACCCATATTCAGTTTTGATTTTTTTGAATTCGATGATAATCCAAAGTCCCTCTACCTATCAAGGCCGAGCTCCACAACCCTTGGCCATGTGCACCATACCTTGGGCCGAGCTTATTTGACAAGGAAAGGAGGAGAAAAAGGGTGTTGTATTGTTGTTTTTAGTCAGGAGCATCTAGGGTCTCTTTGGATAAAAGTTGGAAGCATAATTGTGAGAAAAATTACTTTTTCTTTAGTTAATGTTTTAAACTTTAATGATGAAATAATTATTTCTTACTTAGTGTTAACCCGGCTTTTGGCAAGGCCCAATACAGGTGGATTTAACTCTATGGACTGCACGGTTATCGAGACTGGAATATTATGGATTTGGTTTGGATGGATGGATGGACAATCGATTACGGATAATAAATATGAATATGAAGTCGGGATTAAGCATGGTTGATGGATAAACAACGCAGGGTACTTGGAATATGGATTTTGGCAAGAGATGAGTTGCTTAGGGTCTACTTCTTGTCGCTGGAGGGGTTGCTTCGGGTCAGGAAAGCATTTACGTCGGGTCGGCTATAGGAACAACCTCGGGTCAGCATATTTGCTTCGGGTCGGCATTACTTGAGGTCGGTGTTAGAAATATTTCGGGTCGGCATTGCTACATCTTCAGGTCAGGTCGGCATACAACTTGGGGTTGGCATAGGATGGAGGTTGCATCACTTCACGGGGTCGACTACAGGATGGACTACGGGTTGGCATCAGTTTAACTTTAGGTCGGCGTTGGAATCACTTCGGGTCGGCATCGGGAGTTATAAGAAGTCGACATAAGGAGATGGCACTGGGTCGGCATTGGTTGAACTTCGGGTTGGTGTGGCATTAGCTTCGGGTCGGCATCAGGGAATACTCTGGGTCGGTGTTGGAACTAAAGGTCGGCAAGGAGATATAGGGTCAACATATTACTTCGAGGTCTACATGCACTCGGGATCGGCATGCACTCAGAGTCGGCATGCACTCGGTGTCGGCATGCACTTGGGGTCGGCTATAGTGGTTGCTTCGGGTCGGCTATGGATTCACTTCGGGTCAGCATCAAGGTCACTTCGGGTCGTCATGTTATCTACTTTACGCCGGCATAGATGGACGAGTTAGGCTCGACGGTCACTATGGTGGGCCCTGTAGGTGAGGAGGCCCTGTAGCCGGAGTTTCGCCTATAAATACAGCAGTGTGGCTTCAGAAAAGGGGTTTCTCATTCTGCTTCTCTTCTTCTTCTACTAAGAGGCTATTCTTCCATTGTTATTCGGGAATTCCAAATTGTAACTGTAAACAAATTTCAGTATAATAGAAAGGAATTTTCTGGAGTGGACATAGGCCAGAGTCAGCCGAACCACTATAAATCTTGTCTTTTTACTCGCTTTCATTTTAATTTTGTTTATATTTCATATATATTCTCTACATATACTCTATCTGTGATGTATGACTGGATATTGGTGCTTTCGCTTGTAATTGGGCGTTGGTGGTCAATTTTGACGTCAACATTTTGGTGCTTTCACCGAGAGAGTTAGCACTTAGGGATTCAGAAGTTTGGATCTTGGATTTGAAAGCTTAGGAACTTGGATCTAGGAAGCAATGGCTAGGAAATCAACAAGGAGACAAAGAATAGAGAGGAGCCATCATGAAGGAAGTCACGAGGCTTCCTCAGGAGCTAATCAGACCTCAATCTACAGAACCAGGGATGAGATGGAAACGATGATGGATGCTATGCAGGAAAGGATGTTGAAAAGGCAGGAGGAAATGATGCAGAACTTATTCCGACAGATTGGATAAGCTAGAATGCAAAACCAAGGGAATGGAGTAGCAGGGAATGTTAGGAATGTAGATCATGGAGTTGGAGTAGCAGGAACAAAGGAAGTCTAGAATCAGAACCAAGGAAATAAAGCAAATAGTATGCGGGATAGAGCAGAACCATCGAGAGCTACCCTTGATCGTTCCATACTCGGAGGCATGCCCCCGGATCATATTGGCTCGATTCCAGGTAGGATACCAGGCAGTGCTATGCAGTTTGGTGTTGATCGGGATATGGATGCTCGTCCAGAAGGGCAGGTTTTAGGATTCCCTCATGGACTCGGGGGGCAAGTTGAAGAAAACAGACAAAGACTGCCACTTGATGATAACGACAGGTTAGCGGGAATGATCAGACGAGCCATGTGGGGAGGATTGGTAAATAGAGATTTGGAGCATGTGAATGGGAGCCCATTCGCTCCTACGATTAGGCAGGCTAGGAACCAAAATTTAAACTACCAAAACTAGAGACGTATGATGGAAGGACAGATGTCGCTGTTCATCTGACAAGGTATATGAGGCATATGGAAATACTAGGGGCATCGAAGGAGGTCATGGCACGGTGCTTCCCTTTGTATTTGATGGATATAGCAGCATCATGGTTCAAACAATTGGATAGCAGTTCTATTAGGACATGGATGGAATTGATTGAAAGGTTTATGAGGCGATTTCGAGTCCACATAACAAGACCCAAGAGTGTGATGACTTTAACATCGATGAAGCAGTGGAAAGGAGAATCACTCAGGGATTTCTTAACCAGGTTCAATGCGGTAGTGGCTTCAGTGGATCGACCCGATCCGTTGATGGTTCTAATGGCAGCAGTATCAGGGATAGCAGATAATTCGGATTTCAAGATATCATTGGAACGGGATCCACCGATGGATCTTGGAGAATTTTACCATGAAACAGAAAGGTTTCTACAATAGGAAGATGTAAAGGCTGATAGAGAGGGGAGAGAGGAGGTAGAAGTCTATGCGGTAAAAGGTGGAGGCCCACCCAAGGAAGATTCAAACAAGAACGATAAAGGAAAACAGAGATTAAATGATGGTGATAACATCCCGAAAAGGCAATGGAGAGAACCAAAATTCTCTTCTTACACAGATTTGACTAAAACTCTGGAAAGGATCTATTTGGATACTCGAGGGTGCCCTAGTATTAAAGGCCGGCAAAAAGGGAACCCTCCGAATATGAGCAAGCATTAGGAAAGCATTGCCTATTTCATGAGCTGGATGGGCACAACACGAATGACTGCAGGCATTTGAAGGATATCGTTGAGGAACGTGTGAGGAATGGTCCTTTGCAATAATATATAAGGAATCAAGCTGTGGCAGTGGAATAGGAGCGGCCACCGCCCACCTCGAACGAAGATGGCACTGGATCAAGGCATCGTCGTTAGCTTATTATTAGCTAATTGGATTTATGGCATGGAATAAGTAATAAACCCCGAAGTAATGCGGCTAAGTCACTTACACATGTACGGGATCGAGGACGGTCCCTAGGCATGCTTTGATATGATGATGAACTATGGTGCTCGTGTTTATGAAATTTTGTTTTTTTCTATTTTCTGCAAACTCTGGTTTCTTTCTTGGTACTTTGCTATTTAGTTTTCTTGGTTATACACACTTTTATTGTGTATTTCATCAATTGAACTCTGGAATGATTGGATTTGGATTAATGTAATAAATAACATTGGTCACGGTTACGGCCATGATCGGAGAGACGGGGCAATAACCGTGAGTTACGAGTCCCTTCGCCGGAGAGCGATAGGATGGACTCGAACACAGATAATGTAACATCCCGCCATTTTGGACCATTCAAATCGACAATAAAACCTCACATGTCAGACTTCAATAATTCAAAACAACAGATTGTTAACAATATTTGGGGCAAATAAAATCATTCACAGAATCACAGACACAGAATATCAGAATAACTCGCAGTGGAATAAAATAAACATAGTAGTTCATGAACCTACTAGATACAAAGTCTCAAAACTAATACATAATACCAAAGTCTGAATCCAATATATTTGGAGATTCAAGGTACATAAGTTCTCTACTACAAAAGCAAAAGCTGAGTGGAAATAACTGGAATAGAAATATCAGGTAGACAGCTAAATCTCCGGTGGATCTCTAGCTCCAAAAGATGAAACCAAAGTTGTGAAACTCAGGCTGACCCAAGTGTAAAGCAAAACACAAAACACTCGAGTCAGGACATACATACTTATAAAATGTAAATCAACTCAAGTGAACTGTAAAGAAATGCATCAGTAACTTAAAGAATGCTTGGGATCACCCATCCTTTAAGGATCCGTTAAACTATCTACTATGTAGTAATATACGCTATTATAATAATGTCTAAAGTAAAGTAAACTATTAAAATAGCGTTAAGGCGCTACATTTTCCCCCTTAACACATTTTTATTTCCCATAGTCTATACAGTACCGTAATCCCACCCGTATTGGGTGCCGTCAGATGGCACTCCATAGGTATGGTACAAACCAAACTCGTAGAAGGCGTGCTAGGGTAGGTGACACGACAAAACCGTTAGTCCCTGAGAAGTTGGTTTTGATGACAACAACCTTAGAATAAGATTATAAAATATAAATACTAACATTTTTGTTTAGATATATATGTATATGCATGATATATATACAGGTACCAAAGAATGAAGACTGTACAGTATAGAGATTCAAGAACTGATGAACTCAAGATCGAAGATATCAAGATTCAAGACTCATGAGTATTAAGATTATCACGAGTTCAAGATTTCAAGATAAGTAATTTAGTTAGGAATTTTGTTAAAACACCTAGAAAAGCACTGACATCTTAAAATCCATTTTATTCGTGGAATGGAATCCACTTCGAGCCCGTTAAAGGGATGGAACCCTAAGTAGGATGGAACATACGAAAAATCTAGTGGAACATTGTTTTGTATCCACTAACTTTTATTCAAATGTTTTACAAAATTATATCTTGTTTTCAAAATGATTTCAAAATCTTCCTTTTTAAATCAAAAACATCTATCTTGGTTTTAAAATACTTTTAGCCTCAAAATAATCTTTATTTTCAATATCAGATTATCCTTGGTTTTAAACTATCTTTTAATTATAATATATTTAACTTTTAATATTTATACTTAGATTTAAATATAAAATTATAGTAAAATTTTATATATACCAAAATATTATTCTCTATACTTATTTATACATTTTAACTATAGTTAAGTATATTTATAAAGTTTAAAATAGTTTTAATACAAGATAGAAGTTATTTTCAAAGAAAAACAAATTACCAAAAATAACTTAGGCTTGTCAACAACCCCAAGGACCCCTTGTCGACAAGGTGACAGTTTATTTCAAAAGTTTGAATTTCAAAGGAAGTGTTTATTCGTCATATCCTTTCACGAATGGACATGGCTATTGTTTTACTATAAATAGGGGCTGTTTTAAACGAATTTATAACCATATTTTCTCTGATTTCACTCCTCTTCTTCTTCCACATTTCTTTATATACATTTTTACCATTACTCTGCCGAAATCACCATTGAATCTAACTAGATCATCTCTGGTTTGATTCTCTATCATTATCTCAACAAGATCCTAGTGCTATTCAGAGTTATAGACTTCTTTGTATTCAATCGAGCGAGAAAAGGTGTGATTGTAGCCTGGAAAATCAATCGGGTGAACTTGTTGCCTGTAAAATCAAGTATCTCTACCCAGAGGATTGTGAATTTGGAGCGGTGTTCCTCGTGGCCTTGAAATCGAGGGTGTAATTGTAAGAATTGATTTTGAAAGGAAATCCGTACTTGTGTTGCAGGACTGGATGTAGGGTAACTCCGAACCAGTATAAAATCCGGTGTGTTCTTTCCTTTATTGCTTTTACTTTATATCTGCATCTGTGTTTGATTCTGTGATCATATCTGTGTCTGAATATTGCATACATTTGTGTTCAAATTAATATAAACTCAAAAAGAATTAGTAATTCCTTAAAACACTATTCAGCCCCCTCTAGTTTTAATTCTAGCCTTAAGATCCGTAATCCGCATTTCTCACATTTGGTATCAGAGCAAGATTTTCAAAGTTTCATAATCTGAATTTTGAAAAATTTCAAAATGGCTACCAACACTGGTTCTATTACCTCTGTCACTAGTTCATTTGTAGAAGGTCATTCTACTGTCAGACCACCACTTTTTAATGGCAGTAACTATGCATATTAGGCATGTAGGATGAAAATATATTTACAATCTATAGGACTAGACACATGGAATATCACACAGACTGAATATTTTGAACCCACAACTGGTTTTGCACAGTGGACTGCTGAGCAAAAGACCGTCGCACAAAATAACTCTAAAGCTATGAATATTCTGTTGTTCACTTGATATGAATGAATTTAATAGAGTGTCAGTTTGTAAGTCTGCATATGAAATCTGGAAAACTTTGCAAGTTACTCACGAAGGAACAAGCAAAGTTAAACAGACCAAAATTTCCATGCTCACAAATCAGTTTCAATTATTTAAAATGAATCCTAATGAGTCTATTCAAGATATGTATAGTAGATTTCATGATATTGTGCATTCTCTAATATCCTTGGGAAAGGTATTTTGGAAGAAGATCAAGTCAGAAAAATCTTAAATTCTCTTACTCCAGAATGGGATCAAAAGACACTTGCGATCGAAGAGGCAAATGACATCAATACCTTAAAGATAGAAGAATTAATTGGAAATCTAATGTCGTTTGAAGTTCAAATGCTTGGGAGAAGAGAAAGCAAAGCATCTGAAATGAAATCAATTGAATTCAATGCATTGACCGATGGATCAGACTCAAACAGCGATAATGATGAAGAGATAGCCTTTATGACCAAGAACTTTCGGAAATTCCTGAAATACAGAAAGATGAATAATCTCAAGAGAAACAACTATAAGAACTCTGGCAATCAGAATGTAGTGCCAAACTATATCAAATGTTTCAACTGTGACGAACCAGGCCATATCAAAAGAGACTGTCTGCATCCAGATAATCAAAATCTTCCTATAAACAATGATTCCGCAAAGAAACGAAAACGTGCATTTACCGCTACTCTAGATGACTCAGACTCGTCCTCAAGCGATGATGATCAGAAGACAGATAATTCAAATATGTGTTTCACGGCAGTTCACGACTCCGACGAATTCAGAGAAACAGACTCAGAAAAAGGTACACGTTTACAATACATTGGTTGAAATTGCATGCTTAGGATTGGATGTTTGATTGGTTGATTTTGAATTTTAAAATTTTTATTATTATTTTATTATATTTTTACTATTATTTTATTTTTAGTTTTATTTTTAAATAGCATCATAATATTTTATGGAATATACTATAATTCTAGTAATATTCCAGATATTATATAGACATTAAATATATATATATATATATATTAGAATACTTAAGAGAAATAAATCATTAAAATTCAGAGACACCTATCGACAAGGGCCCCCCCACGTTGTCGACAAGGGTATAGAAATTTGAAATTCAAATTTGAATTCAAATGTTTGAATTTCCCTCCATCTTTTCACTTCATTCAAGTCTCTGAAAAGTCACCTTTTGACCAGAGAACCTGTCCCTTGAGAATCTATTTATTTACTATCTCTTATCACAACTTTTCCCTTTCATTTTCAAATTCAAACTCTTATTTCAAAATATCAAGCTCTCTACTCTAATGGCTTCTTCAAGCAACCCTTTCACAATGAGACTTTCCAAAAATATAAAAGAGCAACTTTTCAATAATCCGGAGGCTATAAAAGCATATATCAACTATGCTAACTATGGAAAAGTCCATCCCGGAAAGTTTGCTTTATTTCAAGATTTCTCTACTTATGAAATCGATTCTCTTTTTGCAAACAACCAAGTTCTTAGTCTTGTTGATGCTTCACAAAATGACTTTGTTTGTTATCCAAATCTTGTTAAAATTTTCTATGCAAATCTCAACCGTGGATTTTATAATGGAAATGATGATGAAATTTGGAGTAGTGTTAAAGTCACTAGAATCGTTTTAAATTGTGATGTTTTGGGTACCATTCTCAATTGCAAGAGCACAGGAATGGATCTTTCTAGTTTTAATATCGATGAAAATGATCATGAGACATTTCATCACATTTTCGAAGGAGATGATAACTTTGGATTCGTAAATCGAAATTTTCGACCAAAAGCAAGAATTGTTAATCTTCTTTTACAACATACTTTGACCCCAAGATCGGGGAGTTTTAACAATCCAACTTCAAAAGTTTGCAAAGCACTTTTTGCTATTTTTGGAAATTATGATATTAATTGGGCGCAAGTTATTTTGGATGAACTTCGTCCCAAAATTTTTGAAGTGGGTGAAAACACTTTGTATCATGGAATCTATCTCACTCGGATTTTTAATTATTTTGGAGTGGATTTCAAAGGAGAAGAATTTGTTTCAAGAAAAGTTTTTAATCACTCAAACATTTCTCTTATGAAAATTCCATATGTTTTTCAAACCATATGAGACTCTTGCCGAAAAGGAAGAGCGTTTGGCTCATGAGGAGATGGAAGAGGAGGAAGAAGAAGAAGGGGATGAAATGGAAATAGAGGAAGAAGACGAAGGTGAAACATCCTTGGAAAGTATTGACTATCACTCTAATCCAACCAACAAAACCTTACTCAAAAATCTAAAGACCATTGTTGAGAATCAACGGACTCTTAAACTGTCCGTTAGTAAGAAATTGGATAAAATGTCATCCAAGATGAACAAGTTTTTCTCCAAAGTAAGAAAGAAGCTTGGATTATCTTCATCTTCGTCATCCTCTAACTAGTTCTACCTTTTCATATCATGTTGTATTGGTTTTAGTTTGTTTTGATTTGAATGTTCGTATAATTCTTAATGTTTAATCATTGTATCGTTCTATTATGAAATCAAATTGAATTACTTTTCTATTATCTAGCTTATCTTATCTCCAGAATAAATGTTAGTATATTATATATATATATATACACAATTATTCACAAAATCAAAATGAGTCATCAAAATTAACCGACCCCTGTCGACAACCCCCCAGAGACCCTGTCGACAAGTACGGGTCAGAAATGACTTTTCTTTTTAAATTTGAAATTTGAATAACTACCTTGTGTCTATTCATTTCAAACGAATTTCTACACCTATAAATACATATTTCTTCCAGAATTCATCACTCAAAATCATTTCTTATCTACTTTATCTATATTTCTTCTCACAAACTCAAATATGGCCAATCCAATTCATAGTTTGACCGAGAATCTTGAAGAAACCCTTAATTCTTTCAAGAATATTCTTTCTTTCATTCTCTGTAATCAGCGACACTTATGGTTGAGTCAAATGCAGATGATTAAGGAGCAAGAAAAGCATTTTGATGCGATTCGATGGATGATTTCCTCCCTGCACAAAAATGATAATGAAGCACATCCTCCAGTCTCTCTCACCAATGAAAATGAAAATTGGGATGCCATTAAAGCAGACCCTATATTTGAAGAAGAAGGATGGGTGGAAGTTCCTCATAATGTTTGATTTTATTTGATTGCTTTGTTTGATTTGAATTGATTGCTTGGATTGATTTGATTTGATTTGGTTTGGTGTGGATTGATAATTGGGGTGCAGAACATAATATGTATAAATACACATTGATATTTATATGATTTTTGATTAGTTATCATGTCTATCAGTATAATTATCTCTTAATCTATCTATTATATACTCCATTATATATTTTTAATGCAGGTACTTTAGTACAAGAATAAGGGGGAGTTATATAGTTTGGAGTTAGTTTTTGTTGATGACAAAGGGGGAGAAGTATAAAATAGGATAGTTAGGCATAGATTAAGGGGGAGTTATTAGTTTTAGGGGGAGTTATTAGGATAGAAGTAATATTTTATAAACAAAGGTTGTCATCATCAAAAAGGGGGAGATTGTTAGTCCCTGAGAAGTTGGTTTTGATGACAACAACCTTAGAATAAGATTATAAAATATAAATACTAACATTATTGTTTAGATATATATGTATATGCAGGATATATATACATGTACCAAAGAATGAAGACTGTACAGTATAGGGATTCAAGAACTGATGAACTCAAGATCGAAGATATCAAAATTCAAGACTCATGAGTATCAAGATTATCAAGAGTTCAAGATTTCAAGATAAGTAATTTAGTTAGGAATTTTGTTAAAACTCCTAGAAAAGCACTAACATCTTAAAATCCATTTTATTCGTGGAATGGAATCCACTTCGAGCCCGTTAAAGGGATGGAACCCTAAGTAGGATGGAACCTACGAAAAATCTAGTGCAACATTGTTTTGTATCCACTAACTTTTATTCAAATGTTTTACAAAATTATATCTTGTTTTCAAAATGATTTCAAAATCTTCCTTTTTAAATCAAAAACATCTATCCTGGTTTTAAAATACTTTTAGCCTCAAAATAATCTTTATTTTCAATATCAAATTATCCTTGGTTTTAAACTATCTTTTAATTATAATATATTTAACTTTTAATATTTATACTTAGATTTAAATATAAAATTATAGTAAAATTTTATATATACCAAAATATTATTCTCTATACTTATTTATGTATTTTAACTATAGTTAAGTATATTTATAAAGTTTAAAATAGTTTTAATACAAGATAGAAGTTATTTTCAAAGAAAAACAAATTACCAAAAATAACTTAGGCTTGTCGACAACCCCAAGGACCCCTTGTCGACAAGGTGACAATTTATTTCAAAAGTTTGAATTTCAAAGGAAGTGTCTATTCGTCATATCCTTTCACGAATGGATATGGCTGTTGTTCTACTATAAATAGGGGCTGTTTTAAATGAATTTATAATCATATTTTCTCTGATTTCACTCCTCTTCTTCTTCCACATTTCTTTATATACATTTTTACCATTACTCTGCCGAAATCACCATTGAATCTAACTAGATCATCTCTGGTTTGATTCTCTATCACTATCTCAACAAGATCCCAGTGCTATTCAGAGTTATAGACTTCTTTGTATTCAATCGAACGAGAAAAGGTGTGATTGTAGCCTGGAAAATCAATCGGGTGAACTTGTTGCCCGTAAAATCAAGTATATCTACCCAGAGGATTATGAATCTAGAGCAGTGTACCTCGTGGCCTAGAAATCGAGGGTGTAATTGAAAGAATTGATTTTGAAAGGAAATCCGTACTTGTGTTGCGGGACTGGATGTAAGGTAACTCTGAACCAGTATAAAATCCGATGTGTTCTTTCATTTATTGCTTTTACTTTACATCTGCATCCGTGTTTGATTCTGTGATCATATCTGTGTCTGAATATTACATACATTTGTATTCAAATTAATATAAACTCAAAAAGAATTAGTAATTCCGTAAAACACTATTCACCCCCCCTCTAGTGTTAATTCTAGCCTTAAGATCCGTAATCCGCATTTCTCACAACAACTAGGCAATGCCAGGGTAAATATACTAATTACACTTCCAAACTATTGGTAATGCATAGCTGCAACTACCGCCCAACTCGATCCACACTCCCGAATCAAAGGTGCGCACCAAATCAATCACAAAGTAATAGAATGGCTAACGATGAAGTGTGTCCGATTAGAGGAGCTACCTCCTTGGCCCGTCAATTGCTCCTGTTTTAGCCACCTTATGCTAATTCACGGGAGTTAGGTCCACGTAAATATACCCTTAGGATCGTCGCCACCATTCTACTTCATTCTCGAATCTCTACCGCGTACACAGTTGTTAAAGTGGTTTTCGGTATCGATAGAGAGTATGCCCATATCTGATCCTGGTCTCTTTAACAACCAAACGTTATTATAACCCATGGTTATTTCAATTTCAAATGGTTTATTTTTCATATCAAACATATTTTTTTCAAAACCATATAAATTCCATGTCATTATTCTTTTAAAATATTATTCATTTATCCAAAGTTGTAACACTTCCAAATTCATTTAATTATAACCCCTTTAGAACATAAAAATTTAGAAATCATAGCACCTTAAAAATATAACCTTTAGAACCATACATTCGGAACTATAGCCCTTTTAGAAAATTTGTAGCATTCTGAAAATGCCACTTTTAAGAAACGCAGCAGTACAGAAGTGCTACTGTAAGAATTCGCAGCAGTGCAGAACTGTTACGGTAAGAATACGTTGTAGTGCAGAAGTGTTGCTATAAGAATCCGTAGCAGTGCAGAATTGTCACAGAAAGAAACTGCAGTAGTTTTGAATTGCTACCGTAAGAAATCGCAGCAGTTTTGAATTATTACTGTAATACTTCTTACCACAATTGTTTATATGATCAAATAGTATATATGTTTTCCGTTTTATCATAGTCATTCTATCATTCCTATTATATTACTCAAATTTAGCTATTTGGTCATTAAAGAAACTACACCTTTAGTAAAATAACTTTGTTACTAAAATATCAAATTTTAAAGCAGAAATCCTTATGCCAAGTTAAAAGTATTTTAATTTACCCTTTATTTTCTTTCAGTAAATAACATTTTATCATTTTTATTTCCCAAATGATACCATTTACATTAGTTAAAACTTACATTTTTTTTCACAAAACATTTATCATTTTAATTACTATTACATAAATTAAAACTTACAATTTATAGGTTAGAATAAAATACCATTATTAGATCAAATAGGATTATTAAATTTTTAATTAACCTTCATACTGTAAATTAGATTCCAAAACTTTACATTTCCAACTATTTATTTCTTATAAAATTTTTAACTCATGTAGACAAATCCACAGAAATTTTTACATTAAATTTTAGTTGAGATTCATATATAGAAATCCAAAATACTAAATTAATATTTAGAAAATCATTTTAAATCAACCACGGAGTCTGTATAAAATTCTCTACCCTAGGGTCAAGTAAATACGGACATATATCATTTCAATCCACAATTTATTAATTTTCTCGGTTTTATATCATTTCAAACCCGTAATCCCAAGTCAAATAAAATTGCTCAGGCCTATCATTTCAGCCCTTAACAATTTTCCTTAATCTAAAGATCATTCAGGTATGTATCATTTCAACCCATAGTGCAGGAACTTGCAGTAAGAGAACAGAGAAATAAATAAACATAACAGTATTCAATATCATGGCATATGATCATAACAGTTAAAATATGATATGAAATGACATAATAATATTCAATATATCATGGCATATGATCATAACAGGTAAAATATGGTATGAAATAACATAATACTATTCAATGTATCATGGCACATGATCATAACAGGTAAAATATGGTATGAAATAACATAATAATATTCAATAATGAAATTTTTTAACTTGCATATACAAATCCATACAATTCCATTGTCATCAATTTATCAAAATATAAGTACGTTGTCAAGAGTGATTACTCACCTTTCTTTAGTTAGCAAATTGATTCAAAGCGCAATAAGCACGACAAATTATGGACAAACTTGAGTGAGAGGAGAATCTAAATCCGACGCTTTGAAAATAAAATAAATTCCATACGTAAACAATAGAAGAGGCTTGTCTAGGGGGGTGCATAGGCTAGGGTTTAGAGGTGGTTTGGGTTAGGTTAGGCTCGGCCATAGGAGTTTGGGTTAGGGTTATGCTTGGCCTAAGGCTTTTGGACTTGGTTTTTGTGGTGCAAAGGCTAGGGTTTTGGTGGAGAAGGCTCGGGTTTGGATAGGTTCGGCTAGGTTAGGGTTTTGGAGAGGTGGAGGCTCATGTTTGTGTAGGGTTTGTGGTGGCAAGGCTCGGCTTTGGTAGGGTTTTGGTGAAGTGGTGGCCGAAAATAGAGAAGGGGGAATGGAGGCTGAAATTTGTGAAGAGGAGAGGGGAAAGGAAGGATAAAAAAGGGGTTTTGGTTGGAGTTTGGTGATGGGGAGGTGATGGAATAGGTATGGCCAAAATTTCTAAGGAGAGGAGGAGGAAAATTGTAGAGGAGAAGAGGAAGAAGGTCTAGGGTTTGGAGGAGAAGGATGAAGAAGACTTACATAATTCTCTGTGGAGGCACAAATGAAGGATGAGGAGGCTAACTAAAACCCTAGGAGATTTTATATAGGCTATTCAACAGGTGGCTTCTCATCTACTGCAGTGTGATAACCCTGATTTTGTGAGTAATTTCATGATTTAATTTAGTTTGTATTTGTTTGAAATTGCATTGAAAAATAGGAATAGGAAATTGATTTGCAGATACCAAGTATATAACATGTACAGGTGCACAAGGCAGTGCACAAACATGTACACAGTTTTCTGTGTGATAAAATAAGCAACAATCAATGGAAATAATAGGATATATGAATTACAAGTATATATACATGTAGGCAGAAATCATCAAGCCTTGGGAAAAAAAAAGGACTTAGGCCAGGGTAGGCATACATGTATTATACATGTGCACTAAATAATACTTGCAGAAATAAAAAGAAAAATTAACATTTGCATGAAAATGGTATGAGCTCTTGGACAAGCACTTTATCCATTTTTAGCAATTCCTTTTTACTTTAAAAAAACAGAAAACAGAAATCATGCAAATAACATGACCGGGGCAATGAGGTATATTTTCTGGAAAATATACCAGGACTATTTACCCATTTTCTCTAAAAATGTTAGAATAAGAGGCAGATCATAGTTGGTAGGGTAAAATTGGCATTTGGTAATTTCCTTAAACCCTAGTAGCAGCCAGAGTTCATATAAGAAGACCTGGTGTGGTAAGGTTTTATGATTGCTCTACCTCTTAAAAAGAAAAATATACAAGGCATAAACCAGAGAAAATAGGAGAAGGCAGAAGACTAAAAAGGGGTTCATAAGGCATAGGAAGAAGAAGGATTAAGGTGAGTAATCTCACTGAAAACTTTGGCATTAAGACCTGAATATTGAGGCAGCCAGTTTGAACTAATTTTCTTTTACAAGTTATGTTTTATGATTGGATGACTTTGGCTTGTTAATGATTTGTTTAAGGGTAAAACCTCTATCTGATTTACCCAGAAAAATAAGAGTCATGGATTCATGAACTAAAATGTTTGTCTGAGATATGGGTTAACTTTGAGATTGGGTGTTTTCTTTTATAAGTTTTCTTTGTAAGTTGTTTGTAAAATCCCCGGATTCAAGTAGTGGGTATATGGTCTGAAGGTAGAAAGAAATATGGGCTGTGACATTGTGTTGTTGCTTATGTCTCATATTAATTAAAACAAAAGAAAATGTAGAAGTGCAATGTTGTACATGTGCTGAGCTTCTATGTTTTATGAAATACCCAAATCAAATATACTTGTGGTTTAGCCAGATCATGAATCTGATTGAACCAGAGGTAAGGAAGAATATATATATATATATCTGGCAAATTACTCAGGACCATATGCTTACATCTTGATCCAGTGAAACCCATAGGCAAAATAATGTGCTAAGAAGTCACCTCACTCTTTTATGATAAAATGGTTGCTTCTGAGAATTTAACTTACCAAACTCTGGATGAATATATGTTGCTTGCATCATTTATGTTTCTCTGATTAAGAAGTGAGATGCAGAAGGGATTAGCACTGCTATGAAAAATATTAAAACACTTAGTAATTTAACTAAGGACTTGGGATCTTAGGGCTACCAAAGTATAGCTTGGCAATGGGAATATTGCAAGTTCACACATGGTATATTTATACCCAGGGGCCTGAGTGTGCTGGGTTAACAGAGAAAGGTCCCAGGCAGTGTGTGTTTAAAAAGAAGAAAGTAGCTAAAGACCCTGTTATATTTGATAATGAATTCTAGGAATAGATTCAGGAGAGGTCTGGGCAAAATCCCTGATGGCCAGTAAAGTTGAAAAGGGGCATGATAACCGAATTGATGTTTGCATTTGGTTGTTTTGGTGCTTTATTGGTGAACCTTGTGGTTGTTTTCTATGAACTAAATCATTGTGATCATATATAATCTGTTTGGCACTAATATGAATGCTCATGCTTCACAAAAACATGCACACAGAAGATATTGAGTTTCTTATTCTTGCAAAGTACTGGAATATAAATAGAATTGAAATAAATCATGTTTTCAGTTAGATTATTCACACCAGACAAATAGTCTGACCCTTTTGTGTTTATGCACCATTGGGTGTCTCATATTTATATGGGGCAGTTCATGGTGATTTTGCAGGGAAATAGGGATTGCTTTGATCAGGCTTTGGATGTTAAACTGCTTAAGATTTGGATGCTATGTTTTTAAAAGTCTTTGCTGAAGCTAAATTAGATATTCATGTTGAACTATGTTAAGATATTTGTTTAAGTTGCCTAGAAAAACCAATGTATTATTATTCACTGTTTTGTAAGTGTTGAACTTACATGTAATAGCTGAACTATGTGCTTTGTTTTGATGCTTTGCTAAGAAAAAATGAATTTCAAGCTTCAAGAACAGTTAGGCTATAATGGTAGAAAATCTGAGTTTGAAAGAATTTGTGGTTTGCAAGTATATCTATAGAACTGGCATAGGAAAATCCATGTTCAAGTCAAAATTAAATCTGATAAAAAGGGCTTGAGTTACTTTAAAAAGAAAATGATATAGCAGATACCTTGTATCAGAGTAGTGCAAACCAGAACAAGGCTAACATAGCCATTTTCTTGAGCCTGGGTTAAGACAGCACCCAAGTGTTTTTAATTAAGTTTTAGATCTGTTTCATAGCCAAATACAGGGTAGACTCAGGCAATTATGTAAACAGGGGAAAAATAAAAAGAAAAAAAAAACAAAAATTGGGTTGAACCGACCAACATAGCACTCGAACTTGTGACCTCTCATGTATAAGTTAGGCGCGTTTCCATTACGCCTAGATGTTGCTTGTGTTCACTTAGGATCCACTTTCTTATAGCCTGAGTTTGAACACACATGCACAGAAACATGCACACACACATGCACAAGTAAAAGCATAGTTACCCAGTAAGAAGATCAGAAGAATTTATGTAAAATAAGGAGCCTTGAGACCTAGAATCAATAGTAATGCATTAACCTAAGCCATTGGGAAAAACCTAGTTTTGAAAAAGAAACACTATTGCTATGTAGAGAGTATTTCTTTAAGCAATACTCAAACAGGTTTCTACCTTCAAAATTTCTATACTCTGATCTAGGTAGAAGATGACTTATATATCTTCATATATATAAGTTCAAGATAAAATGATTAAACCAATATTTATTGGCAGAAAGGTCCTGGATAGAAGAAAAATTGAATTAAATATTTTTCTTGATTAAATGGCCACTGAATGTTAAAAAAAAAAAAAAAATTTAAGTGGGTCATCTCATTTGGTATCAGAGCTATGTTGTTAAATAACATAGCAAAATTTTGTATGAATTTGTTTGCATTGGATGTATAGAAGTATTTACTGCTTAGGATGTTTTGTTTTCATATATATTTACACTATTGATATCTATTATGACCGAATAAGTGATAAATTAAAATGAATTAATCTATAGAGCATTAGGCAAAATAGACTAACCTAAGTGTTATATCCATAGAGCTATGGTAGGACCCAGACATCAAAATGTAGGAACAAGTGAACCACCCATGGTGAATGTGCAAGAATTCATGAGGGCCATAAGAGATGGAGTAGGCAACAGGCAGGAAAACCCACATGAGGAACTTTCCAAACTACTCAAGACTTTTACTAATCTTGGAGGCAAAACCTTTGATGGCACAGAAGGAGTTATGGGGGTTCAAAATTGGCTTAGAATTCTGGAAAGAATCTTTGCAGACATGCAAGTTGAAGACCAAAGGAAGAGGCAAATTGCATCCAGGCAATTGAGAGGAGCAGCTTTGGATTGGTGGGAAGTTATCATAGCTGGAAGACCTGAAGGAGAAGTGACATGGGATCAGTTTAAAGCAATGTTGGAAGGCAGATTTATCCCTGCATCAGCTAAGGAATCTTTACTGGAGGAATTCATCAAATTGAGGCAAGGGACTATGAGTGTCACTGAGTACACTCAGAAGTTTGAATCATTGGCAAAGTATGGTGCAGTGCTCATCACTACTGAGGAAGCTAAGAATGGCAGATATATCCAAGGGTTGAACTCTAGCCTTAGCAGAGCCATGCTACCATATAAGGATAAAACTTTTGATCAAGTTTTGGATTTGACTCTGAGCATTGAACAACATGATAAAGCTAGAGAGAATTTCAGGGCATTCAAAAATAATCAGAACAAGAAGGGAAAGGGTAAATTTCACCCTTATGATAAAAAGAAAACAGACATAACTTCCACTAAGAAACAGAAGAAGCTAGAACTGCTGAAGTTAAGAAGAGGATCACTTGTTACAACTGTGGACAAGAGGGGCACATGAAAAATAGGTGCACCAATCCTAGACCAGCATCCTTCAATTGTCACCATTGTGGGAAGGAAGGTCACATAAAAAGGAACTGCCCAGATTTTAAGCAAGGAAAATTAGGGGATTTGGAAGGGAAAGGCAAGGCAGCTGAGGGATCAAATGTTGAAAAGCATGGTCAAGTTGAAGGTACTTTGCTTATCCATTCAATACCTTTAACAGTAGTATATGATACTGGGGCTACACACTCATTGATCTCTCATGATATTGCACAACAATTAAAATTGAACTGTATGATTGTTGATAAACCACTGCTAATTAGAAGCCCTATAGGTAGTTCATGTGTCATGGGTATGATGTGCATGCAATTGGGATTAAATATAGGAGGACATGTGTTTGAGTCAAACCTATATGTGTTGCAATATCCAGACATAGGAATTATTTTAGGAGTTGATTGGTTGAGTAGATATAAGGCTATCATAAATATGGAGACATCCACCATATCATTGAAGGTTTCTGATGGACAAAGAATAATTGTTCTTTGTGAGGCAAACAAAATAGAAGTATAGCCAACCTTTCTGCATTGTCAAATGAAAAACCCATGCCTGCATTAGAAGAGATCCCCATAGTTAATCAATATGATGATGTGTTTGGGGAAGTAAGAGGAGTTCCTAATCACAGGCCAGTTGAATTTTCAATTAGAATAATTCCAGGAGCTAGCCCAGTGGTTAAAAGGCCAACTAGAATGGGGCCTAAGGAATTGATGGAATTGAAAAAGCAATTAGTTGAACTAGAAGAAAAAGGTTTTATTAGACCCAGTAGCTCATCATGGGGAGCACCAGTAGTCTTTGTTAAGAAACATGATGGATCCCTGAGATTATGTATTGACTATAGGGAATTAAATAAAGTCACAGTTAAAAATAAATACCCCTTACCAAGAATTGATGATCTCTTTGATCAATTGAGTGGTGCAAAAATATTTTCTAGACTTGATTTAGCTTCAGGCTTTCATCAGATGAAAGTAGAAGAGGAAAGCATTAAGTATACAGCCTTTAACACCAGATATGGACTTTATGAATTTTTGGTGATGCCATTTGGCTTAACAAATGCTCCTTCCTATTTTGTTGATTTGATGAATAGGATTTTCAGAGAATACTTGGATAAGTTTGTATTAATATTTATTGATGATATACTAATTTATTCTAAGTCAGTTAGAGAGCATGAGAACCATTTGCATATAGTATTTGGGAAATTGAGACAGGAAGACTTGAAAGCAAAGTTTTCAAAATGCACTTTTTGGCAGAATGAAGTGAACTTTCTAGGCCATATTATATCAGAAAAAGGAATAGCTGTGGACTCCAATAAAGTCATTGCAGCGCAAGCTTGGAAAAGGCCTACTAATGTCACTGAAGTCAGATCATTCATGGGAATGGCTGGTTACTATAGAAGATTTATAAAAGATTTTGCAAAAATCTCAATTCCATTAACCAGATTGACTAGGAAGAATCAAGTGTTCACTTGGACTGAGGAATGTGAAAATGCCTTTGGGAGATTAAAAGAAGCACTGGTACAAGCTCCAATTCTTAAAGTACCTGAGGGAAATGAAAACTTGGTGGTGTATACTGATGCAAGTGGACAAGGGCTTGGAGCAGTGTTGATGCAACAACATCAGGTAATAGCTTATGCTTCTAGGCAGTTGAAATCAAGTGAAGTAAGGTATGCTACTCATGACCTTGAATTGGCTGCTATAGTGTATGCCCTTAAGCTATGGAGACACTATTTGTTAGGAGCAAAATTTGAAGTATATACAGACCATAAATCCCTCAAATATTTGTTTTCACAAAAAGAATTAAATATGAGGCAGCAAAGATGGATTGAACTCTTGGCCTCATATGATTTCGAAATATTATACACACCAGGTAAGGCTAATAAAGTAGCAGATGCCCTAAGTAGACAACATGCTAAAGTGGCTAGATTAATGATAGAAGAGTTTAACACTTTATCATTATTAATTGATTCAGAGATAAAAAGTGATAACATAGAAAACATGAGCTTATGCAGTGGGAAGGTAGAAATGGGAAAATTAAGTTTTATTACTCTGGGATCAGAATTGAAAAATAAAGTTGCAATGCTACAAAACCAAGATCCATTTTTATTAGGAAAGAAGACACAAATAGTAAATGGTGAGACAGTAGAAGGTTTTCAGTTGGATGAGCAGGGCCATCTGAAGAAAGGAGAAAGAATATGTGTTCCAGCAATGGATGAGTTGAAGCAAGAAATTTTGGATGCTTACCATAAAAGCAAATATACTATACACCCAGGAAGCACAAGAATGTATCACAACCTCAAGAGAGATTATTGGTGGAATGGTATGAAGAGTGCGGTGGCAACCTATGTATCAAAATGTATGGTTTGCCAGCAGGTGAAGGCTGAGTATCAAAAACCCTCAGGAATGCTTCAACCTTTACAAATACCACAGTGGAAATGGGAAGACATATCAATGGATTTTATTGATGGGTTGCCTAGAACTAGAAGGGGAAATGATAGTATTTGGGTAGTGGTTGATAGGTTAACCAAGTCAGCCCACTTTATGCCAGTAAGGTCAGAAAGAAATGCTAATACCCTAGCCCAGTTGTTTATTAAAGAAGTAGTCAGACTGCATGGTGTACCAAAGACTATAGTAAGTGATAGAGATACCATCTTCACTTCAAGATTTTGGCAGAGCTTTCACAAGGCAATGGGGACTGATTTATGTTTGAGTACAGCATACCATCCTCAATCTGATGGTCAAACAGAAATTGTGAACAAATTGCTTGAAGACATGTTGAGAGCATGTGTATTGGATTGGGGAGGAAGCTGGGAAGATTACATATATCTAGCTGAATTTGCATACAATAACACCCATCACAGTAGCATAGGCATGGCCCCCTTTGAAGCTCTCTATGGAAGGCCATGTTTATCACCTTCAAGTTGGCATGAGTCTGGAGAAAAAGTGGTCTTAGGACCAGAAAATGTGAAGGAGACTTCTGAAAAGGTAGCCTTGATCAGAAAAAGAATTGCCTCTGCCCAAGATAGGCAAAAGAAATATGCAGATCAAAGGAGGAAAGCAGTACAATATGATGTTGGGGATTATGTGTTCATCAAGATATCACCCATGAAAAAGGTTCTAAGGTTTGGGAAACAAGGAAAGTTGATTCCTAGATATATAGGACCATATAAAATTCTAGAAAGAATAGGGACAGTAGCCTATAAATTAGAATTGCCAGAAGAAATGAGAGCAATGCATGATGTCTTTCATGTGTCTCAACTAAGAAGATGGGTTCATGATAAGGAAGCAATACTAGAATCCTCTAAAGATGTGCAGATTGATCCTAGAATGATCTATGAAAAGGAACCAGTGGGCATAGTTTCTAGAGGAACTAAGAAATTGAGAAACAAAGAAATTAAATTAGTAAAAGTACAATGGAGTCTAGACCCAAATGATTGCACATGGGAAGTGGAGGATAAAATCAGAAATGATTATCCCCAGCTGTTTGATTGAAGAAAAGGTAAATCTATATATATATGTACATACTAATGAATGTGTTGGTTGAATATGCATTGTGATTTTTTTTTTTAATCTTGTGTTGATATGCATAGTGCTTAATAGGTGATTGGTTTGAAAATGGTTTTGAAATCAGAAAAAAAAAATTCATTTTTTCTGAAGAGAAGATACTTAAGTTAAAGTATGAAAGAATTGTGGGACACAATTCCTAAAAGGAGGGGTATATGTGATAACCCTGATTTTGTGAGTAATTTCATGATTTAATTTAGTTTGTATTTGTTTGAAATTGCATTGAAAAATAGGAATAGGAAATTAATTTGCAGATACCAAGTATAAAACATGTACAGGTGCACAAGGCAGTGCACAAACATGTACACAGTTTTCTGTGTGATAAAATAAGCAACAATCAATGGAAATAATAGGATATATGAATTACAAGTATATATACATGTAGGCAGAAATCATCAAGCCTTGGGAAAAAAAAAGGACTTAGGCCAGGGTAGGCATACATGTATTATACATGTGCACTAAATAATACTTGCAGAAATAAAAAGAAAAATTAACATTTGCATGAAAATGGTATGAGCTCTTGGACAAGCACTTTATCCATTTTTAGCAATTCCTTTTTACTTTAAAAAAACAGAAAACAGAAATCATGCAAATAACATGACCGGGGCAATGAGGTATATTTTCTGGAAAATATACCAGGACTATTTACCCATTTTCTCTAAAAATGTTAGAATAAGAGGCAGATCATAGTTGGTAGGGTAAAATTGGCATTTGGTAATTTCCTTAAACCCTAGTAGCAGCCAGAGTTCATATAAGAAGACCTGGTGTGGTAAGGTTTTATGATTGCTCTACCTCTTAAAAAGAAAAATATACAAGGCATAAACCAGAGAAAATAGGAGAAGGCAGAAGACTAAAAAGGGGTTCATAAGGCATAGGAAGAAGAAGGATTAAGGTGAGTAATCTCACTGAAAACTTTGGCATTAAGACCTGAATATTGAGGCAGCCAGTTTGAACTAATTTTCTTTTACAAGTTATGTTTTATGATTGGATGACTTTGGCTTGTTAATGATTTGTTTAAGGGTAAAACCTCTATCTGATTTACCCAGAAAAATAAGAGTCATGGATTCATGAACTAAAATGTTTGTCTGAGATATGGGTTAACTTTGAGATTGGGTGTTTTCTTTTATAAGTTTTCTTTGTAAGTTGTTTGTAAAATCCCCGGATTCAAGTAGTGGGTATATGGTCTGAAGGTAGAAAGAAATATGGGCTGTGACATTGTGTTGTTGCTTATGTCTCATATTAATTAAAACAAAAGAAAATGTAGAAGTGCAATGTTGTACATGTGCTGAGCTTCTATGTTTTATGAAATACCCAAATCAAATATACTTGTGGTTTAGCCAGATCATGAATCCGATTGAACCAGAGGTAAGGAAGAATATATATATATATATCTGGCAAATTACTCAGGACCATATGCTTACATCTTGATCCAGTGAAACCCATAGGCAAAATAATGTGCTAAGAAGTCACCTCACTCTTTTATGATAAAATGGTTGCTTCTGAGAATTTAACTTACCAAACTCTGGATGAATATATGTTGCTTGCATCATTTATGTTTCTCTGATTAAGAAGTGAGATGCAGAAGGGATTAGCACTGCTATGAAAAATATTAAAACACTTAGTAATTTAACTAAGGACTTGGGATCTTAGGGCTACCAAAGTATAGCTTGGCAATGGGAATATTGCAAGTTCACACATGGTATATTTATACCCAGGGGCCTGAGTGTGCTGGGTTAACAGAGAAAGGTCCCAGGCAGTGTGTGTTTAAAAAGAAGAAAGTAGCTAAAGACCCTGTTATATTTGATAATGAATTCTAGGAATAGATTCAGGAGAGGTCTGGGCAAAATCCCTGATGGCCAGTAAAGTTGAAAAGGGGCATGATAACCGAATTGATGTTTGCATTTGGTTGTTTTGGTGCTTTATTGGTGAACCTTGTGGTTGTTTTCTATGAACTAAATCATTGTGATCATATATAATCTGTTTGGCACTAATATGAATGCTCATGCTTCACAAAAACATGCACACAGAAGATATTGAGTTTCTTATTCTTGCAAAGTACTGGAATATAAATAGAATTGAAATAAATCATGTTTTCAGTTAGATTATTCACACCAGACAAATAGTCTGACCCTTTTGTGTTTATGCACCATTGGGTGTCTCATATTTATATGGGGCAGTTCATGGTGATTTTGCAGGGAAATAGGGATTGCTTTGATCAGGCTTTGGATGTTAAACTGCTTAAGATTTGGATGCTATGTTTTTAAAAGTCTTTGCTGAAGCTAAATTAGATATTCATGTTGAACTATGTTAAGATATTTGTTTAAGTTGCCTAGAAAAACCAATGTATTATTATTCACTGTTTTGTAAGTGTTGAACTTACATGTAATAGCTGAACTATGTGCTTTGTTTTGATGCTTTGCTAAGAAAAAATGAATTTCAAGCTTCAAGAACAGTTAGGCTATAATGGTAGAAAATCTGAGTTTGAAAGAATTTGTGGTTTGCAAGTATATCTATAGAACTGGCATAGGAAAATCCATGTTCAAGTCAAAATTAAATCTGATAAAAAGGGCTTGAGTTACTTTAAAAAGAAAATGATATAGCAGATACCTTGTATCAGAGTAGTGCAAACCAGAACAAGGCTAACATAGCCATTTTCTTGAGCCTGGGTTAAGACAGCACCCAAGTGTTTTTAATTAAGTTTTAGATCTGTTTCATAGCCAAATACAGGGTAGACTCAGGAAATTATGTAAACAGGGGAAAAATAAAAAGAAAAAAAAAACAAAAATTGGGTTGAACCGACCAGCATAGCACTCGAACTTGTGACCTCTCATGTATAAGTTAGGCGCGTTTCCATTACGCCTAGATGTTGCTTGTGTTCACTTAGGATCCACTTTCTTATAGCCTGAGTTTGAACACACATGCACAGAAACATGCACACACACATGCACAAGTAAAAGCATAGTTACCCAGTAAGAAGATCAGAAGAATTTATGTAAAATAAGGAGCCTTGAGACCTAGAATCAATAGTAATGCATTAACCTAAGCCATTGGGAAAAACCTAGTTTTGAAAAAGAAACACTATTGCTATGTAGAGAGTATTTCTTTAAGCAATACTCAAACAGGTTTCTACCTTCAAAATTTCTATACTCTGATTTAGGTAGAAGATGACTTATATATCTTCATATATATATAAGTTCAAGATAAAATGATTAAACCAATATTTATTGGCAGAAAGGTCCTGGATAGAAGAAAAATTGAATTAAATATTTTTCTTGATTAAACGGCCACTGAATGTTTAAAAAAAAAAAAAAATTTAAGTGGGTCATCTCATGCAGGGGTTCTCAGCCCATTAGTACAAGCCCACATCAAAATATAAATATGGTAGAGGTTAAGAGAAAACAACTACGTGTAATACGCTGAAAACAACAAATTTGGAGAAGTAGAAATCAAAATTTAAAAAAAACGAAAAACCAGGAAAATTTAAGAATTAAATCCATCTTCACAAAAAAAAGTAAAAGTTCAAAATTCAAAATTTAAAAATTTCACAGAAAGTCAAACTTTGACCAAAGTTGACCAAAATTTGCATTTTAAGAAAAATCTTTATTTTATTAAATTTGGAAGAACATTTCACATCAAAACTCAAAATATTACATTAAATTTCCCATTTTATCAATTTTACAATAATTATATTCAAAATTTCAAATAAATTTTTATTTAAAATATTTTCAAAATTTGCGGGTTGTTATAGATAAGTCCTTGACCTAGGATTGAGGCCGGAGTAGGATACCCCATGGATTAAGTCCTCGATTAGGGATCGAGGCCGGAGTAGGATACCCCACGGATTAAGTCCTCACCCGGAGAGTCGAGGTCGGAGAAGGATATTCACAGATTAAGTCCTCAACTGGGGATCGAGGCCGGAGTAGGATACCCCATGGATTAAGTTCTCGACTAGGGATCGAGGCCGGAGTAGGATACTCCACGGATTAAGTCCTCGACCGGAGAGTCGAGGCCGGAGAAGGATATTCACGGATTAAGTCCTCGACCGGGGATGAAGGCTGGAGTTGGATGCCCCACGGATTAAGTCTTAGACCAAAGAGTCAAGGCCGGAGAAGGAATACCATGGATAAACCCTTGATCGGAGTATCGAGGCCGGACTTGGATAAAATGACCCAGAGAGGTCAAAGGATTCAGATATGGACCCGGAGAGGTCCCGGCTTTGGATATGGACCCAGAGAGGTCCCGGATTTGGATATGGACTCGGCGAGGTCCCGGATTTGGATTACAGGACCCAAAGTGGTCCTGGACTTGGATAAAATGATCCGGAGAGATCGTGGATTCGGTTAATGGATTTAGAATGGATTCGGAATTGTATATCGACTCAAAATCGTCAAGGATTTCGCTAACATTTTGGAGAAATCAAGGAATTGGATTGGCAATGAATTGGACTCAAGGTTGGATGATATGGCGATCAATGGATTATGGACTTTAGATTTTAGACTTATGGCAATTGAAAACATGCCTTCCAATACCAAGGCATGTTTTAGGGGCAAGTGTTAACCCGCCTTTTGGCAAGGCCATATACATGCGGATTTAACTCAATGGACTGCACGGTTATCGAGGCTGGAATATTATGGATTTGGTTTGGATGGATGAATGGACGATGGATTACGGATAATAAATATGAATATGAAGCCAGGATTAAGCATGGTTGATGGATAACCGAGGCAGGGTACTTGGAATATGGATTTTGGCAAGAGATGAGCTGCTTATGGTCTACTTCGAGTCACTGGAGGGGTTGCTTTGGGTCAGGAAAGCATTTACTTTGGGTCGGCTATAGGAACAACCTCGGGTCGGCATATTTGATTTGGGTCGGCATTGTTTGGGGTCGGTGTTAGAAATACTTCGGGTCGGCATTGCTTCATCTTCGGGTCATGTCAGCATACGACTTGGGATCGGCATAAAAGGGAGGTTGCATCACTTCACGGTGTCGGCTACAGGATGGACTGCAGGTCGGTAATTGTATAACTCCGGGTCGGCATCAGTTTAACTTTGGGTCGACGTTGGAATCACTTCGGGTCGGCATTGGGAGTTATAAGGGGTCGACATAAGGAGATGGCACCGGGTAGGCATTGGTTGGACTTCGGGTTGGTGTGGCATTGGCTTCGGGTCGGCATTAGGGAATACTTCGGATCGTTGTTGGAACTTCAGATCGGCAAGGAGATATGGGGTCGGCATATTACTTTGGGGTCGGCATGCACTCGGGATCGGCATGCACTCAGGGTCGGCATGCACTTAGGGTCGGCTATAGTGGTTGCTTCGGGTCGGTTTTGGATTCACTTCGGTTCAGCATCAAGTTCACTTCAGGTCGGCATGTTATCTACTTCAGGTCGGCATAGATGGACGAGTTGGGCTCGACGGTCACTATGGTGGGCCCCTGTAGGTGAGGAGGCCCTATAGCCGGAGTTTCGTCTAAAAATACAGCAGGTGTGGCTTTAGAAAAGGGCATTCTCATTTTGCTTCTCTTAATCTTCTACTTAGAGGCTATTCTGCCATTGTTATTCGAGAATTATGAATTGTAACTGTAATCAAATTTCAGTATAATAGAAAGGAATTTTCTGGAGTGGACGTAGGCCAGAGTCAGTCGAGCCATTATAAATCTTGTCTTTTTACTCGCTTTCATTTTAATTTTTTTTATTCTTCAAATTATATTCTCTACATATAGTCTATCTCTGATCTATGACTGGATATTGGTGCTTTCGCTTGTAATTGGGCGTTGGTGGTCAATTTTGACGCCAACACTTAGTTATTAAGTTTGTTGGTTGTTGGGTGGATTATGTTGGTTTGGTTTGGATATGTATGGGTTAAACGTAAATGTTGTCAAATTTGGAAAAGTAATGTAAAACTTAATAAAAGTTTCCAAGTTGAGACCTTGGCTTATATTGTAAGGTTATAACATGTATATTTGTTTGAAATCATAGTTTCAAATTTGTAGGCTAAGTGAGTTAGTATTTAGACTTGTTAAAACGACATCTAGATCCTTGGGTTTGAAAAATTGTTTTCTAACTTTACTTTTAGAAATGTTTACAAAAGTTTAAAAAAACTTTTTTTTCTAAAACTTGTTTCAAAGTTTTTATAGTAATTGAAATACAAAAGTTGAAGTTTTGGAAAGCTCGTTGACTCAAAAATAAAGTTTTGATATTTCGAGTCATATAGCGATAGTCGCTATAAATGCAGTTCGTGAAAAACGAACTCTTTTTGAATTTAAAATATTTAACTTAAGTATATTTTTGAAAAATGTTTTCAAAACTTAATATAAGTTTTTAAAGGTAATTATTATTAATTAATTAATTATTTATTTAACTAATGATTAATTAATTAAGGTAATTAGTACTTAATTTTTGATTAAGTTAGTTATAATTAGTTAATTAATTAAAGATTGTTTATTAATTAATAATTTATTTAAGGATTAATTTGTGTTTAATTATTAATTAATGATTAATTGTTATTTATTTATCTAATTAAGGGTTTAATTAATTACTGGTTAAGTTAAGATTTGATTAAAACTTAAGTAAGATATAATTATTTTTAATGAAGGTTTAAATACTATTTAAGTTTTAATGAACTATTATTTAATTATTAATTTAGATTAATTAATAGATAATGATTTATTTAAATATCGACTATTTCAAATAATATTTAATTAATAGTTAATTATTATTTAATTATTAACTAAAGGTTTAATTGTTATTAAATAAAGAGTTTAAATTTTATTTAATTATTAAATAAAAGTTTTAAAGTTTAAAATTACTATATTTCTAAAAAATCGGTTTTGTTTTGAAAGCAAACTCTCTTTTAAAAAAAGAATATTTTTAAATCTAAGAGATTTTCTTTGTCGATTACCCTTAAGTAACCCCAATTGAATATGAAATCCAATGACATCTGTTTAGCAGAATAAGACACCAGTCTGCTAATTAAATTGTATTTGACATTTAGCAGAATAAATCCCCGTTTTGCTATTATATTGTTTTGAACGTTGAATTGTATACTGGCAAATTTATATTTGATAAGAGATGTTTTCTACATGTGCACAGTTGTTATTTTCTTTTGTATATATCCCCATACTTAGTTTATGTAATGTTTGAATGGAGACATTATCCCTTTTGAAGTATTTTGTTAAATCTTGTGCGTGGGTTTTACAAAAATAATTAATTATTTGAATAATGATGGTTTAAAATAAATTTATTATTTCAATAATAATGTTTTAAAGTTAATTGATTATTTTAATAATAATGATTTAAAGTCAATTAATTATTTAAATAATAGTGATTTAAAATTGATTAATCATTTTAATAATGATGTTTTAAAGATAATTAATTATTTAAATAATGATGAGATTAAGACTAATTAATCATTGTATCAATGATGTTTTGAAAATTAATTAATCATTTTAACTAATGATGTTTAAGGCTAATGAATTATTTAAATAATTAGGTATTAAAGTTAATTTATCATTTTGCTAATAATGTTTTAAGATTAATTTATTACTATAATAATAATGTTTTAAATTTAATTAATCATTTTGATAATTATGTTTAAGGGTTAATTATTCTATAATAATGTTTTGAATTTAATTAATCTTTTTATATAGAGTTATTTTGAAGTAATAAATCAATATTAAAGTTAATTGATTATTTTAAATAAAGTTGTTTTGAAATGATAAATCATTGATTTAAAGTTGATTGATCATTTTAAATAATAGTATTGAAGTATTAAATTTGGGTTTTAAAGTTAATCAATCATTTTGATAATGTTATTATTTAAAATGTGAAGTCCTAGCTCAAGTTTGGTTTTAAAAGTAAAAGTTTTGATTCGGTTATGGAAAAGCAGTTTTCGGAATCCGATATTGTTTATGTGAAAAGGATTTAGTCAAACTTTAACACTAAACGTTGAAGTATGGACACGTTTCTATCTTGAAGGTTAAAAATGTCGTCAAGGCAATGCCTAGTGGTAACACTACCTAAACTTGCCCGACTTCATTTTCAATCCAGGGAAAGCACTTGTTTTGAATAGACGAGCAGTGATAAGAATATGATATTAAATTTCCATATACGATCCTTTTTAATTATTTCCGATAGTTGATTTATTAACTATCGGTTCAGCTTTTCTTGGTGTATCATCGGCTTAAAAAAGATTTGTTGCTCTTTTGAGCTTTGTCATCCTTTGTTGAAAATGACTAAACCGAAAGAGCGAGTAGAAGCCAGGCTATGTGGGGTTGCTCCCATTAGGATATTTTCATATCCACTCTAGATTGAATTCGATTTTACGTATTGAGATGTGAAATACTCGGACATTGGGTAACCGTTGGCGGGGTCCGGCTTGGACGTGTCCGAGAGCCATCAGAGTTCTCAAGTATATTTCTAGAGGTATACTTTCGGTAAAGGAAGAGCACCCTCCTAGTCATTTGTTAGAAAATTTCCCTATTCTTTCATTTGATCCCAAGTTTATAAATTAACTTCTTTCTTAGTTACATCAGGATGTGTTAAGAGCACATCGCGATGTTTAATTATTCACATCCATGGTTGAGATTTGATATAGTCATTATGAAAGGAAACTTGTTCCACAGTTGGCGGCATGGTCCCACATATATTGTTGGAAAATTCCTTTTCATATTGTTAATTCAAATCATTGAATTGTTTTTTAATTGCACCAAGAAGTGACTAAGGTTCTTCTCGATGTTTAATTATTTATATTCATTTTGTGCTCATTTATTTTTGTTTGGATTGCAGTTCTGATTTATTTCCCATTTCTTCATCTATGAATGTTGATCTTGTGAGGTAAAAGCTCATTCCGCGTTAGCTGTGTTATCTCATAGAAATTATTATATGTTCACCCCATTACTTAAGTTTTCTTACGCTGGTATTTCCAAACCGATCCGGGTGTTATTTTATTTTAACGCTTGGGTCAAACTGAACATATTTTCCAAATTAGCTTCAGATGATTTGGAATTCATGGGATGAGCTGGATGCCCAAGACGTATCTACATATTTCTTTATTTTTCCACTGTACCGATTGTTGTATTTATCAACATTTGTAAGGACAGCCTGTTATTACTGTCCAAGCCGATAATAGGATAAGGTACTCCGATGATTGTTTATGATAAAGTTCTTTCCTTTGTAAAGACTTGATTTATACATTATATGTTACTCGTCAAGTTTTTGTGAGATTATGTTCTATCTTCTTCTTTCTTCACCTTAAAAGACCTATCTTTCAGACATTTAAATGATCGGCACACGAATACTGATGGTGTATTAAGTGTCGTCTTTAGGTGTAAGAAAAGAAGATCGTTACATAAGTGCTATACGAGACCACCCCAAGTTGAATTAGGCTAAGTCCATAGAATTCCAATATATTAACAAACAAAGAAGCAAGAGGGAGTGACACCCATTTTCCAGATGCCCTAGTGTCCAGATAAAGAACCCTTCAAGGGTTCACTCCAATCGTCCTCTAGACTTAGAGCCTTGACATTGACTCCCTCAATCCCATAACTCTCTATTCAATTCTCCAGCTCCCCTTGATCAGTTATAGGTTTGTCCTTCGAAAGGTCTAACAGAGGACCAATGTTAAACTAGGTACTTAATAAGAATTTTGAAACTTCTACCGAAATGGTTTAAGGTCTTACTGTCCAAACAAGGAATTGGGCTTAAAATTAGGTTCCATAGCCCAAACTTGAAGTTTTAAATCCTCTCAAAAACCCATCTTGTCAATAAAGCGATTATCAACCTAAGTAGGTGAAAGATTCGGTCTGGGGCCGAAATCTTGGTTTAGCAAATAACAAGCATCATGGATTAATTAATCGGACAATACTCAAAATCAATCGTTGATATCACAATTGTGATCAAAATCAAAATTTTCATAAATTCAAAAAAGGGAAAAGCTCACAAATAATAATAGCAGTAAAAGATACTAATAAAACCATAGAAAAGATTGAAGACTTACTGATTCTAATTGAAGATTTGCAATAATCAGTAGAAGTCTCCAAGCTTTAATAGCGAACACAACTATTGGAAATATGAGTAAGGAAGAAGAGAAGGAAATGGTTTATTAAAAGCTTCAGGACCAACGGTAGAGATTACCTGGCTAATTAAACCTTAGCCATAGATTACATATGGCTAAATCAAATGGGGATCATCCTAAAGAGAGAAAAGGAATGCACTTTTTAGAAAGGCCAATGAAATTGTGACAATTGGCAAAAGCATTTAATGCACGAACAGGACTCGTCCTTTCAAAATTAGACTACAATTTCCCTTTAGATCTCACAAAGCAATTATCTCTTTGACATCGCAGTCTCAAATTAGATTTTACCTCTCGGCACCATGAAAGTTTCGCTTACCACTTAGCCTAGAAGGCTTTAATTGACAAGCATAGTTTTCAAAAGTTTTGACCTCACGGTCTCAAGTTAAATTTTTCCTCTCAGCAGCAAAACAGTTTCGATTACCACGTAGCCTAGATGACTTCAAGTGACAAACATAGTTTTCAAAAGTTTTGACCTCACGGTATCAAGTTAGATTTTTCCTCTCGACGCCAACATAGTTTTGCTTACCACTTAGCCTAGATGGCTTCAAGGGACAAACATAGTTTTCAAAAATTTTGACCTCACGTTCTTAAGTAAAATTTTGCCTCTCGACCCTAAAACGGTTTCGCTTACCAATTAGTCTTGATGGCTTCAAGTGACAAGCATAGTTTTCAAAAGTTTCGACCTCACGGCCTCAGGTTAGATTTTTCCTCTAGGCACCAAAACAGTTTCGCTTACCACCTAGCCTAGATGGCTACAAGTGACAAGCATAGTTTTCAAAAGTTTTGAGCTCATGGTCTCAAGTTAGATTTTGCCTCTCGGTACCAAAACAATTTCGCTTTCTACTTACCTAGATGGCTCAAGTGATAAGCATAGTTTTCAAATGTTTTGACCCAACGATCTCAAGTTAGATTTTGCCTCTGGACACCAAAAAATTTCCCTTACCACTTAGCTTAGATGGCTTCAAGTGACAAGCATAATTTTCAAAAGTTTTGACCTTACGGTTCAAGTTAGATTTTGCCCCTCGGCACCTAAACAGTTTCGCTTATCCTTAGCCTAGATGGCTACAAGCGTAGTTTTCACCTCACGATAGTAAGTTAGATTTGGCTTCTCGGCACCAAAACAGTTTCTCTTACCACTTAGCCTAGATGGCATCAAGTGATAAACATAATTTTCAAAAGTTTGGACCTTTCGGTCTCAAGTTAGATTTTTCCTTTAGGCACCAAAACAGTTGTAACGTCCTCCATTTTGAGGTCCAAAAGTATGCGCTACAGATGCTGTAGTCATCTATAGTACTAATTTCTAGTGACAAAATGCTGTGATGTTATTATATCATAACATCAGAAGCACAAGAATATGAAATAATTTTAAATGCAATTTCAAAGCAAACTTTCACATTTCATTTTAAAGATAATATTCCATATTCGTTACATATTCCCAAGCATTGAATACGTTCATATAAAATATAATTATTACAAAATACTCTAAGAGCAACATATGAAGATGCCCTTTTGGTTGATTAGAGTTACTAAATAGACGGACACATATACTGTCAATACACATACAATAACTAACATAACACAACGGATAATAGTAATAGGATATACTCCTACATAGCTAGCTTTGCCTCTTGCACGTCACCGAAAGTTTTATTCACCAAAACCTACTTCCCCTGAAAAACTTACTCCCGACCTACTCAAATAAAATTTTGAGCACCCGAGAGTTTAAGGGGAAAACAAAAACTTCGAGTCAGATAAAAAGCCTGGCGTGAATAATAATATGCCATCTCGGTTTATAGATATTCAGTGAGACTCCACCGCTAAGTGGAATGGGTTTTCCCTCTCTAATATCCCTTTTAAAATATATCTTTTGAAAATCAAATTCCTGCAGTCTGGTTAAAATAGATAATATAAACAATAATGTGCATGCATGCAACATGGGTAATCATGACCAATATGTCAAAATCAATGGACTATCCATCCCAATATCATAGTTTTCTCAAGGTAACTATAAACCTATGGCTGACTCGAGCCTACCAGATATACCAAATTCTCTAACATACTATTAGAAGACAATTGGATGGTCTGTCCGTAACTTACTATTCCTAGGGTCACTCTTATCCTAAAGTTTTGTGGGCTCACAAATAATCTACCTCATCTTTGTGTATTCCTTTCTATGCGCACACTTACTTTTAGTCTTACCCATGACAAAGCCTTACGTAGTAGAATTTTGGACTTTTAACAGCTTGGGGCTAACAGCTGAAGTATAGGGCGCTATCCTACACCTGTCCCATCTAGTTTTCTAATCACTCAGTCAATTTATTCTATCACAATTTATCTAAAGGTGATAAGAACACTAACCTCTTTAGTAAAATTCTAGGCTAAATAACCTTTTTATTTCCTTGAAAACATACATATTATAAATGATTTAAACCTTGAAATCATACTTTTAAAATAAGAAAAATATAGCTCTTTACTTTATCCGAAATATTTATGCCATGACATATGCTTGTTATAAAACAATGTTGATGAATTTCAAAACCAATTGGAAGTTCTCACTTCGAAACCATAGGTTAAAAAGCTAAAATAATATAAAGCCTTTATATTGATAAAACTCGACAAAGATACAGTCGACGAGGGTCTTCGCCCCTCAAAACATAGGCCAAAACAATAAAATCTTATATATTAATAAACCTCGGTGTCATTATCGCCACTTGGCCTTATTTGAAAACAGGCGATAAAGATTAAAGTCGATAGCCATTAAGGTCGAAGCAATAAAACGCGGTGGCAATGCCTTTTAGAGTCATTATTGACAGTATGTGGCAATTTTTCCTTAAGGGACTACCTTTGGTACAAATACGCGCCAAGGAATCACATCGAAGATCATGACATCGACTTCAATGCGGTGCCTTTTACTTCACCCAAGGCCAATGTATTTCAAATCAACAAGTATTGATGTCATATACATTGTCCACGGTTGACATCAAAGATCATAGAAATGGACAGATAGAAGGCTGACCAACCTTATCGACGTGGCATGATGGTAATTAACATTAAAACTAAAATTTAATATTAAAAGCATGTTCTTTTCCAACTACTCCATATATTTGTCAAATTCTTATTGGTTAACAAAACTTTATCACGTTTCTTTTCTAGAAATCTACACTACAATAGATTTATCATTTTCAAAATTATTTGTAAACAATAAATTTTATATTAATATTTGAATATAATAATTAACATTCTAGCTTAAATAATTCATAATAATCATAAATACTTTGGAAAAATCCCCAAAAATCAAAATAAGTCTGATTTATTATATACTTTAATATATAAATTTTTTAGGGCCATAATTTAATTATTTTAATAATTATACTCGAAATAAACCATTTTCCAAACTTAGAAAATTCACAAAATATTCCTATTAAATTAGAAAGTTATAAATTTAAAAAACCACTTCCAAAATAATGTTTCTAATATCATATCAAAATTTCGAGTCAGATGGTTATCATATGATAGGTTTTCTAACTAAAACTTATCAAACAGTTTTATAAAAATTCAATAAGTTCACCAATAAGCATATAATCATCCAAATGCCCATAGAGGGCATAATAATCATCAAAAAAATTCAGGATTATACTTAAAACCGGAATATAAAAAACTTAAGACGCATAACTATTATTCACCCTGAATGGTTAAAGAGGGATGAGATTTGTGTTTTAGACCTGATTCCCCTAAGCTTTGATCTTGTTTCCCTGGATTTACTTTCCCTGAATCCTCTAGCAATGGACGGCCTAACTATTTTAGTTTCGTTTGTAATGAATGAAGTGAAGGAGGAAATAAGAGAATAAAGGATTTTGTTTTGGAATTTAGATCTATTCCCATTTTGCCCTTAGCATATATTCCTCATTCTTATTAAGTTTTAAACCATTCTTCTTAACTCATTCATCAAGGCACGACCCCAATTAATTATCAAGTCTTAATCTCCTTAATCTTTTACATTATTTTATTCAATTTATCCAATTAAATATCCTAAATAATGTTAATTAGAATTAGGGTTGTTACAAATAGTTTCACTTACCACTTGGCCTAAATGGCTTCAAGTGACAAGCATAGTTTTCAAAAGTTTTGACCTCATGATCTCAAGTTAGATTTTGCCTCTCGAAACCAAAACAGTTTTGCTTACCACCTAGCCCAGGTGTCTTCAAGTGATAAGCGTAGTTTTCAAAAGTTTTGACCTTACGGTCTCAATTTAGATTTTGCCTCTTGGTATCAAAACAGTTTCCTTTACCACTTAGCCTAGACGGCTTCAAGTGAAAAACATAGTTTTCAAAAGTTTTGACCTCGCAGTCTCAAGTTAGATTTTGCCTCTCGGTACCAAAACAGTTTCGCTTACAACTTAGCATAGATGGCTTCAAGTGACAAGCATAGTTTTCAAAATTTTTGATCTTATGGTCTCAAGTTAGGTTTTTCCTCTCGACTCCAAAACAGTTTCGCTCACCACTTAGCCTAGATGGCTTCAAGTGATAAGCATACTTTTCAAATGTTTTGACCTCACGGTCTCAAAATAGATTTTTCCTTATGACATCAAAACAGTTTCGCTATCACTTGGTCCAGACGATTTCAAGTGGAAAGAACGGGTTTCAAAAGTTTTGACCTTACGATCTCGATTTAGATTTTGCATTTCGGTGTTCTGGCAATATCACTTATCATTTAGCCTAGATAGCTTCAAGTGGCAAATATGATTTTGAAGTTTTTAGCTTCATGGTCCAATTTAAATTTCACCCTTCGATTTTCAAAAACCTCTAGATAAGATTGGATCTTTACAAGTTGTCTAAGTGAAGCAGTGCTCACAAAAGTTCCTAGAATACTACTTTGTCTGAATGCTAAAGATCAACTTTATGATGTGAACTGATCAAATAAGCAAAAGAAAACGCATAATATGACACCGTTCTTTCCAAATTCTACCTCATATCAACCGTACGAGGTGAACTTTGGAGGGGCATGTGTTACACCATAATTTCCACAAAGTACAAATTACAACCATTTGTGAAGAAAGTTTCTTGACTTGTAATTTCAGGAACCATTATTTAGTTTCCAATGAGAACATAAACTCCGAACTTAGTATCCGAGAGCATCTAGTTCAAAAGCATGAGTCAAGGTATCGGCCGAGGCCAAGATCGCCATTCGGCAAAAACAAGAAGCTTAACCAAGGTCAACAACTGCCAAAACTAAGGGCAATTCAACAAGTATCAACAACTAACGGCTCAGATAGCCTAGGCCGAGACAAAAAATCAAGACAAATGGAAGATATCCAAGTAGCTATATATACAAGTGTTAATTCAGTAATCCACATTAAAATGCACCTAACTAGATGATGACAAACGTTCAAATCTAAGCCGCACATAGCAAGCGAGGTCATCAATCCCAAAGAGAAGGCTCTCTACCAATGGTGTTATGTCATATTGGCTATAAATAGACGGCAATCCCGAGGTAGAAGGGATCTTCTGGCATAATAAAGACTTGACATAAAATCATAACGTACGTTCCTATACTAGAGCTCTATTAAAAAATTTATTAATGACAAAAACTCCTAGATTTAATGCGATATGCCTCTCAGCCATAAGAGTGGCTATATAGGAAAAGGACAGTGGATGTAAGGACTTTCGGCCCAAACCACTTTAAAAGTCTCGGTGTTATTTACTTTCAGCTCTTTACCTTCTTCTCGTTTATTATCATGGCTATATAGTTCAACGTCCCACCATTTTGGCTTAGTTACATCATATCTTGGTCATTTCATAACAGAGACCTATAACTCAACCAGCCACTTTGGAGTTGTACCTTTGGATCTCGGGGTGTTGGCGTAGATGAAATTCCGCACTAACAACAGTGAAAATAAGCTAGAAAAGCATAAAGAATTGGGAGTCAATGGAGGACAAGGAAAATATAAGAGACGAAACCTGATACGTAATAAATGTCGTTGGAATAAACATGTTGCCAAGAACTGCAAGGTTAATATTAGAAAGATAAATTGTTTCAACTACAACCAGCTTGGATTTATGAAGATCAATGGCCAGCTTTAGGCAAGGGTGGATCATTCGTATAAGTTTATGAACCCAAGATAGTTCTTAGTGCTAGTAAACCACCACTGGCAGTGGATAAAGGGAAGAAAGTTGTCATGTAAGGTATACTTCTTATTTTTGATTTTCCCATTCATACTTTATTCAATACTAGAGCATCTCATAACTTCATATCTAGTACATTAGCAAATGATTTGTAGTTAGAAACTCATATTGTGATGATTCTATAATAGTGTCGAATCTTTTTGAGGAATTAACCTAAATGTCCATGATTTGCAAAAATTTGAATTTAGTTATATATGGTGTGGAATTTCTTTTTGATGCCTGTACTTAATTTTCTGAGATATCGACAGATATTAGAGATGGATTGGATGTCGTGTTATGGGATATTGATAGATGTGATATTAGGGTAAGTAGGCCAAGGAGTAACGAAGGCATGACTTATAATTGTATATTTTGATCCCAATAGATCTATGATGTTGAGTTACTTGTATTCACTAAACATACCACATTACGAGTTAGCTTCTGATCTAATATTTCAGAAATTCCCATATGTTTCAAGTTCACCACCTCGATGAGAAACTGAATTTCTTATTAATCCCTTGAAGGACGCTATGCCAATTGTCATTCCACTTAGGCATGTGTATCCAAAGGTGTTAACAAGATTTCTTGTCAACACCCCAAAATTGTGTTAAGAATGGTGGAATTCTTCTTTGGAGAACAAAGGGCATGACTCCTTTAAGGATTTTCTTTCAATTTAACCTTATTAGTTGATAAATCTAGTATCAGACCCTTCAACATCATTGAAAGGTTTAGAACATAGGCTAAGTGTCCTTTTGGCTTTGTTGAACTTATATGAGGTCTCCTATAAAGGTTTTCTTTTTCGACTATGCTAAAATTTCCTTAGTTTGTCCTTAAAAAGGGTTAGCTTTTATCTGGCCGAGGGGTTAAGGTGTTAACCTTCCTCGAGTTCAAGCAGGGTATGATATACTTTGGTGGATATGGAGTGGGTATCGACCTTATCGAAAGGTTAGACCACTAGTTGATTGGCTTCGGAAGGTTATAGGTGTTGAACCAATTGAGTTATCGACCTTGTCGAAGGGTTTAGATTGTAGAGTTAAAGGCTTTGAAGGGTTGTAGTAACTATTTATAATAGAAGTGTTGTCGACCTTGTCGATAAGAACCTTCCGATGAGGTTGAACCTGAAAATAGAAATTAAACACCAAAGATTTAAGAAAAACGGTAAAGTAATTAATAGAGCATTGGACTTCCCTCTTTCTCTATGATAAACTCTGTTTTATTAAATCCCCAAATCAGCACCCAATTAGGGTTACAATGTATTGATTAAGAAGATACAAGATTAGAATGAGAGAATTCGGATCCCCCAAAACATGACCCCTCGGGTCCTATTTATAGATGTAGGCGACCCCCCTTTCGTCTCCATGCTCTCGACTGTGTCGGAAGGTTCCCCTTTTATATGCAGCCACGAACCTTTCGACTTTGTCGAAAGGTTTGCCTTTCTTCTGCTATTACGGACCTTTCGATATTGTCGAAAGGTTTGTTTGTCTTTATGCCTTCATGAACCTTTCGACTTTGTCAAAGGGTTTTCTTTCTATATACTGTTGTGAACCTTTTGACCTTGTCGGAAGGTTGCTCTCCTCCTAATTGAAGTGAACCTTTCGACCTTGTTAGAAGGTTTCTCTTCACTTGTTTGTTGTGAACCCTTCGACCTTGTCGGAAGGTTGCTTCTCACTTGATTGTTGTTGAGTGCTGTGCTTCCCTTTAATGTTTTCGAAAGGTTTTCTTCCATTCTTTGCTGACTTTTGAGTGTTGCTTTCTTCATAAAAAACCTTTCGACCTTGTCAAAAGGTATTCTGGATGTGCTCCAACCGGTTCGAAAGGCTTGCTATGCTTTCGAAAAGGTCATTATAGAGTAGCTCACACTTGATTTGACCTCTTCATTCTTTTCGAATGGTAAGAAATCCTTGTATATTAAGAGATGGAACCTTTCAACTCCTTCGAAAGGTTTGATGCTAATGAATTCTGATGATTGCATCCTTTCGACTCCTTCGAAAGGTTTGATGCTAATGAATTCTGATGATTGCATCCTTTCGACTCCTTCGAAAGGTTTGGTTTGAACTTCTTTTCCTTTGTATTTGTTGAAAGTAAAAGGTGGATTTTTAAAGTATCATCCTGCCTATGGATTTTGAAAGATAGCCCTGGACTTTGCAGAAAGCTCCTTATCGGAAGGTACGATTAACCAGAACATCTTGATGCTTTCTGATCTTTCCCCATACTCTTGTGATCCTTCTTTCATACCTTTATTGCTGTGAATATTTTATGGTTAACATTTAGCCCCCACTTGTACGAAAGAAGCTTTTGTTCTTTAGGACAAAACTCCAATGGATTCCCTTCTTTACTTCCTGTATAATAGATAATAACTCCTATTAAGGTTGTAACTTTGTTATGAGACCTTAATGAGCAATCTTAAATTTATGAAGCTAATATTTAAGATGCCATTAAGGTAATATTTTTCAGATAATTTGCTCTGTAATGACCATAATTAAACTTCTTTAAGCTTGTGGAATAATATCTCCTGATTTGTTGATATCGGTTCAAATAAATGAACCTTTGGAGAAAGCTTACTAGATACTCTTGGTATTCCTTTCTCGAGTTAGGTCTTTTCAACTTGTGGAAATCAATTTCATGCTATTGGGGATTTTTCCCTGTTCCTTTAAGTTTCCTTTGTTTTCAACCTTAAACCATCGATTAGTGATTCTCATTTAGTGAAAGAGTAGAAAGTAGTTTGTTAATGATTCCATTTGATGCCATGAAGATCTCGTAATGAAATCAAAATTTAAATTTAACGAAAAATTTCATAGATCACCATAAAATTCAATAGCAGAATATAGAATTTATAAAGTTAGAAATTCAGTAAATATCCCATAAGGAAATCGAAGGTGTGAAATTCATAAATTGTCATCAAAATCCCCAAGGAAACTTTAAAGTCCATGAAATTGGTCAATTGACAAAGACCATTTAAAATCCACTAAGAAAATCTAGCATAGGACATCCATAAATCATCTGGGAAACCCATAAGGAAATTCCAGAATTCATTCGATCAGAAATTCAAATAGTGATCATCAAAAAACCTTAATAAGGTCAATGGAAATATGAGATTCACGAATTAAAAATGATTAAGGAAACACAAGGTTTTTAAAATCAGGAACCTGAAAATCCAATAAGAAATTTGGGATAGGAAAATCATAAATTCTCATCAAAATCCAAAGGAAAACGTGAGTCTCAATAAACTAGAAAACATGCAGAAAACCATCCAAATTATGCCATGGAAGTATAGAGAACCAAATTCGTGAATTATTATGAACATCAGTAAGGAAATTCAAAATTCACTGTATCAAAAGACTGATAAGAAATTATCCCAAATTCATTGAGAATGCAAAATTCACAAGTCATCATAAAGATTCACAAGGAAATTTCGGAATTCATTAAATCAGAAATCTTGGAAAGGATTATCAAACACCCAAAAAGGAAATCAGAAATTCTTAAATCATCATGAAAATCATCAAGTAATTTCAGTGTTCATCAATTCAAAACCCCAATAAAAATCATCCAAAAATTCCAATAGGAAAATTAGAAATACGAAATTCATCAATCATCACAAAAATCAGTAAGGAAGCTTAAATTCAATTAAATCAGGGAATTAAAATTCCAAGAATAAAAAATGTGATCTGAAACCCATCCATTCTTATTCAAAATCAAAAGATCAATAAAAAATTCATAAATTATCATAGAAAATCAATAAAGGGAGCCAAGAAATCACCTCATGAAACAAGTGATCAATAGAAAATTGTCATGAAAATTCAATACGAAATTGTACCACGTGAAATTCATGAATTATCAGAGAAATCAGCGGAGAAATTCATTAAACCAATAATTCAGCGAGAAATCATCACAGTGATTTAATAAAGAAATCATGAATACAAAATCAGTAAATCATCACATAAATTATTATAAGAACTCCACAAATGAGTTAAGAACTTAGGAACTCAATAAACAAACGAATGATAGGAAATCATCATGAGAATCCATGTATGTAAAATTCATAAACTATTTCGAAAGTTAATGAATATATTGAGAAATTGAAACTAGGAATCCAATTATGAAGCCTGTATAGAAATTCTCCAATGAAATCGATAAATCATCATGAAGTCAATGTAGGAGTTTAAGATTGATCAAATCAAAAATTGGAATTTCAGGCAAAGAAATCAAAAGTCCACGAAACCATGAATTTAATCAAAATTTTTGCTAGGATCTCATCTGATAAATAGATTGCTAGAAATCAATCCAATATTGAAATCAAAGACTTATCTGGTTATAGTAAATTCAGTAAATTCAAGTAATAAACTCCTGGACCTATGGGTTAGTAAAGTTTTTGACATATTGGAGTATTGATTCCTCAAATACTGGTAGTGTTTCTTTTGTTCTAAGGGATTACTCTATTTCTGGGTAATCTGTTGCGGTTTACTCAAATCATTCTTGGAGTATGGTCTCTATTATCTTTAGCGGCAACTTGCTGTTTATTCCATTCCTTTGAACATTTTATATATTTTGGCCTTTGATTCCATGTTAAGGATTCCTTTTATCCCTTTTCTTATCCCATGTCATCTCTTAGGATGCAGATTCCTTAGTCCCTTAATATAGTAATCATTTTTCCAGCATTAAATGTTCTAAGATTTGTTAATTCATATCTTGTCTCTTTTGGATATTATTCTAGACTCTTTGTCTGCTTTCGATCGTTGTGTTGGACATCTTTGTCCTGTTGTCCCTATATGTATCCTTCTTTAGGATTTCAATTTTGTCCCAGTTGATTTCTTTTGTAACCTTTTATTCTTTTGGGTTTTAACCTTTGGTCTTGAGTTGTGGGCACCTCTATCCTCATTTTCTGTTTGGAGCCCCCACTGGGCTTGGACATCTCAGTCCATTCTTTGACGAGCCACTCTTTAGGCTTGGACATCTTAGTCCATTCTTTGATAAGCTACTCTTTAGGCTTGGACATCTTAGTCCATTCTTCGATGAGCCACTCTTTGGGTTTCCCTTGTCTTAAAGGGATATATACTTAGCTGACTTTCCTCCAAAGGCCACTGATGGGTGCTACCCTGACCCATCCCCTAAGAGGTGGTTTTGACGTTAGGGGTTCTATCTCTCCCTCTAGGAGATGCTACAGAATAACGTCGTAGGCTTATGTCCCTCCCTCTAAGAGGTGCCACGAAATAGTGTCATGGGCTTATGTCCCTCCCTCTAGGAGGTGCTACGGAATAACATCGTAGGCTTAAGTATATGTATATGAAAATAATTTTTGGCCAATTAAAATGGAGTCTCCTTTAAGAGAAAGAACTATATAATTACCTCCCTTTAGTATATTGAGGGCTTATCTTTTGAAAAATAGTTTGGACTCATGAATCCTTTTAATAAAAGAATTTTCCCATAATATGGTCTTTTGCAATAACTTTCTTGGTGTTCTCACAATAGAGACACAGATCTCAAATAGGAGACTAAGAGGTCATGATTCATGAACCGATAGTCTTTTATTTGAGAATGGAGTTCTCTAGTTTGAGTTCTAATAAACTTTTTGCGCTTTCAAAATATTTCTTAAAAAAGAATAGATGGGCTTATCTCCACCCATGATTTTAGTAAACTTTAAAACATTGAAATTTCTCATTTTGAAGTCTTTTTCTGCGCACTTATTAATGCCATATAATATTTTAAATTAGTTGCATAAATCTGATTTTGGGATAAATAAGTATTTTTTCCCCCGGGCCATGGGGTGATTAAAAATAGTTTTCTTAAAAGGATATAATTTGAGAAATTTCCTTTTGAAATCATTTTCTAAAAATTGATTTGATATATATGGATTTTCTCCTAAATTGGTATTGAGTTTGGCAGTGATTCAACATTTCTTGCAGGGAAGCCTTGGTATTGTGTTGATTAACTATTGATAATTATCTCGTGTCAGGCATCTGAGTTGTCCTCTTTAAGTATTCTGGAGTGTGTTATGCTCTCAGGGCTCGTTGAGTGCTTCGGTTTGATTTTGTTTTTACCTGTCATAGCCCTCAAATTTTAATCAGTTCATGACCAATACACAATACAACTTCAAGTATAAATGAAAATTCAAATCAAGTTAAAGAGCCATGAAAAGAAAAGGATAGAATTCATAGTTGAATTAGTGTCGCAAGTCCTCATGATTTGATAGAGATTCGCATTCAGAAGTTGCTAAGTTGTTTTCCTCTTAATTTGAATAAGATGTCTTTCAAGTTTCTTGACGAACTCCTATAAAAATCCTGACCCGATCATGCCTTGAATTTTATCTGATAAGACACAACATTCATCAGTATCATGCCCATTTGCCTTATGGTACTCGCAGTAAATTCCTCCCTTATTTGGCTCTAGGGCGCTCCGAACCTTATGAGGCGCAGTAAAATTCACATTTCCTTTCATCTTAGAGAATATGTAGGAGAGGGGCTTGTTTAAGACTATGTAATTTATTTTGGAATTCTTCCTTCGGCTTCCCTTCGGGTTTTCACTTTCCCTTGGTCGCTTAAAATCTGATTTCTCTTCCTTGGATTCTCGATGGAATTCTTTCTTAGAATGGTGCATCTCGTCCAACTTAGTAAACTTCTCAGCCCGGAGAAAGAAATACTGCAGATCTTTGCACCCATTGATAAAAGGTCTTTCCAAAATGGAGTTTGTTCAATGAGCCCTGATCAGACTGCCATAAGTTTTTCTCTATTAGTTGTACTTTCTGCTCTTAATGCTTCTGCGTTAAATCTGTTTAAATATTCGCCAAGTAGCTCTCCTTGGTTTTGGCTAATGGTTGCTAGCAAGCAAAAGTCCATAGTTGTATCTCTGAAGTAGAAAACTGAGCCACGAAGTCGCAAGTAAATTGTTCCCAAGGGTAGATGGTTTCCATTCGGTAACTCCTATACCATTTAATAGCTGCTCCTTGGAAAGTAATGGGAAAAAATTACAGTGAACTGCCTCTGGAGCATTGTATAAGTTCATCCAATTTTCAAAGACGACAAGATGGTCATCTGGATCAGTTGTTCTATCATATTTTAGTGAAGAAATTTGAGGGGAGATTTGTCGCCATTATTTCTTCGGAAATGGGAGCCTTTTGTAGGATAACATATTCTTCAGGATCAAAAATTTCCTTTTCTCTTAGCGTATTCATCATTATTTGGTGTTGGGAGTTTTTTTGGTCAGTTTCATTTCTATGACTATCCATGTTGTTCCCTTGGATTGGGCCATTTGATTGCTCTAGGGACCTTTTTATTTGACTTTCTCGGTTTAACTCTTGGTCCTCTATTTCATTTGGAAGTCTCACTTCATCCTCTATTTCCATAATCCTTATTGATTCTCGAGATGGAGCTCTTTCAGGATATTCTTGTATCGCAGCCATTTGTGGCCACTGATTCTGGACCTTGATCATATCGCTTTCTAATTTTGTTAGGGTTGAAAGTTGCCCAACTCCCGTATTCCCTAAGTTAGAGTTTCTAGCCATATGATCTTTCAAAGTTGACTGTGAAGTGGCCTCTTCGCTTGGAATGTTGTTACTTATCCTCACTCTTACCATTTTTCTTCTTTCAAACGATTGACCTTATACAATTAATCCGAGATGAAAATTGTCAGGGATCGGAGGTTCGGCCCTCCTTCTAGCACAAAAATATTAACAAGATTTCTTGTCAACACCCCAAAATTGTGTTAAGAAGGGTGGATTTCTTCTTTGGAGAACAAAGGGCATGACTCCTTTAAGGATTGCCTTTCAATTTAATCTTATTAGTTGATAAATCCAGTATCAGACCCTTCAACGTCGTCGAAAGGTTTAAAACATAGGCTAAGTGTCCTTTCGGCTTTGTTGAACTTATATGAGGTCTCCTATAAAGGTTTTCTTTTTCGACTAGGTTGAAATTTCCTTAGTTTGTCCTTAAAAAGGGTTGGCTTTTATCTGGCTGAGGGGTTAAGGTGTTAACCTTCCTCGGGTTCAAGCAGGGTATGATATACTTTGGTGGATATGGAGTGGGTATCGACCTTATCGAAAGGTTAGACCACTAGTTGATTGGTTTTGGAAGGTTATAGGTGTTGAACCAATTGAGTTGTCGACCTTGTCGAAGGGTTTAGATTGTAGAGTTAAAGGCTTTGAAGGGTTGTAGTAACTATTTATAATAGAAGTGTTGTCGACCTTGTCGACAAGAACCTTCCGATGAGGTTGAACCTGAAAATATAAATTAAACAACAAAGATTTAAGAAAAACGGTAAAGTAATTAATAGAGCATTGGACTTCCCTCTTTCTCAATGATAAACTCTGTTTTATTAAATCCCCAAATCAACACCCAATTAGGGTTACAATGTATTGATTAAGAAGATACAAGATTAGAATGAGAGAATTCGGATCCCCCAAAACATGACCCCTCGGGTTCTATTTATAGATGTAGGCGACCCCACTTTTGTCTCCATTCTCTCGACTGTGTCGGAAGGTCCCCCCTTTTATACGCAGCCATGAACCTTTCGACTTTGTCGAAAGTTTTTCCTTTCTTCTGCTATTATGGACCTTTCGATATTGTCGAAAGGTTTGCTTGCCTTTATACCTCCATGAACCTTTCGACTTTGTCGAATGGTTTGCTTTCTATATACTGCTGTGAACAAGGTCGGAAGGTTGCTCTTCTCCTAATTGCTGTGAACCTTTCGACCTTGTCAGAAGGTTGCTGTGCACTTGTTTGTTGTGAACCCTTCGACCTTGTCGGAAGGTTGTTTCTCACTTGATTGTTGTCGGGAGCTGTGCTTCCGTTCAATGTTTTCGAAAGGTTATCTTCCATTCTTTGCTGACTTTTGAGTGTTTCTTTCTTCATAAAAACCTTTCGAACTTGTCGAAAGGTATTCTGGATGTACTCTAACCGGCTCGAAAGGCTTGCCATGCTTTCGAAAAGGTCATTATAGAGTGGCTCACACTTTCTTTGACCTCTTCATTCTTTTCGAAAGGTAAGAAACCCTTGTATATTAAGAGATGGAACCTTTTGACTCCTTCAAAAGGTTTGATGCTAATGAATTCTGATGATTGCATCCTTTCGACTCCTTCAAAAGGTTTGGTTTGAACTTCTTCTACTTTGTCTTTGTTGAAAGTCCTCTCGACCTAGTCGAAAGGTGGATTTTTGAAGTATCATCCTGCCTATGGACTTTGAAAGATAGCCTTGGACTTCGCCGAAAGCTCTTTGTCGGAAGGTACGATTAACCAGAACATCTTGATGCTTTCTAATCTTTCTCCATGCTCTTGTGATACTTCTTTCATACCTTCATCGCTGTGAATATTTTATGGTTAACTGAAGGAAAGATGAGAATTATATAAGTAGGTTTCTAATTATTGTAGAAAGGCTTTATTTCGTAGAAGTATTTTGGAATGCGGAGCATTCATTCTTCGCCACTAAGGTAGATGGTTATTTATGGCTATGCGATGATTATTGATATTTAAGTAAACTAACAAAAAAGAATCATTACCTATTACCTTATACAGATGATTTTGTCAATTAGTGGGGGCGTAGATATTTTCTCGGTTAGACTTAGCCACTAATTTTTCATAGTTGAGAGTGGCAAGTGATAATATTACTAAGACTGCTTTTCGTACACCAGATGGACTATCTGAGTGGTTAGTAGTTCCTTCTGGATGAACCAATGTTCCACCTTATTTTGTGGATTTGATGAGTAGAATCTTTCGGAAGTAGTTGTTCGTGGTTATTTTTTTGATGATGTTCTTATTTATTCAAAAAGCAAGGAAGAGCATAAGCAGCATTTGATTTGTTAAGGAGATATCTATTAAAAGCATAATTATCCAAGTGTTATTTTTGGAGAAGAGAAGTCCACTTTTTTAGACATGTTTCTAAGCATGGATTGTTTGCAGATCCGATAAAGTAGCAGTAGTATAGGATTAGCGCATGTTGAAGAACGCTATGGAGCTTTGGAGTTTTCTTAGTTTATATGGATGAGATGGGAAGTTCATTAAGGACTTCACCAAAATTTCATCACCATGGACGAGACTTACTCAAAAGAATCAGGTTTTCTAATGGAGTCTATGATGACGATTCCAGATGGCATAAAGCCTTTTACTATATAAACTGATGCTTGTCGTACTGGACTCGAAGCCGTAGCATATGTTAGTAGACATTTAAGACCCACGAGAGAAACTTATCAAACCCATGATCTTAAGTTAGCGGTGATTGTTTTTGCACTTAAGTATTAGAGACGTTCAATACATCAAAACAGAGGATTTCCTACAAGTATAACGGTTGTTAGTAATTTCAGTAACGTTTATATTCGCTATAAGGGCATGAGAATTTATTTGTAAAACTTATATCCATACTGAATTCTTTTCTCTGACAGTTATAAGAATTGGAAAACATTTTTCCCAATGGTTACAAGCATTAAAACTATTGTATTTGCAACACTTATATCCATTACTAAATTGTATCTTTCAACAGAAATAAGTGTTAATAATATCCATTTTGTAACACATATATCAGTTGTAATATTCATAATACCAACATATATAAGTGTGAGAATAAACAAAATTCATAATATAAGTATGCTTTCTAACACATAGATGAAAAATTCATGTTTAGATTGTTTATTGATTGACATTAAAGTTTTCTAATGGAAAAAACATTACAATTTTCTGCAATAAATATAATATCATTTTTAAACTATGTGGTCAGACACATATGAAAAGTTCATATCTAGATAGTGTATTAGCTTATTATACAGTTACTTTTACACTGTATAATATGCCTTATTGGGGGTTAAACTCCTTCTGATAACTTGGTAACTTGAGCCGGTGCGCCACACTCAATGTCAGAATCCTAGGGCAAGCTAGTCTTAAAACTCAATAGAGAAATTGAAAGATTTCTATTTTACTCTTACGGTTTTGAGGAATGTAAACATCTAGTATGAGCCTTATTAGAAAAATGAAATTACAACATTTAACTGTTTTAATATTATGAAAACACATGCTATTGCATTTGATTTATTATTAATGCCGAAGAAAATACTGGGAAAGGGAGATGTACCACTAATATCACTTTGATATACAAAATCAAAAATGCACGAGTAGACTATGGAGTTATGCATCACATAACTACATATGCATGTGTGTCAAATATAATGAAGCTGCTCAAAATGTAAGGTTCAAAATCCAAAATGTTTCCCATATTTAACAACAAATTTATATAGCTACAACATAAATGCCAGAATATTAATCTTGGGTCTTTATTCCATAATTGAATTATAAAATGAGTCCCTTTCTTGCTAATTATATAAATTAGGTCCCTGCTTCTCTAACATCACACCCGACAATTATTAGCATTCACCAACTCATTTATTTTCAATCTTTAAAATGTGATAACTTTTTGTATATTAATCGAATTTAAGAATCGTTTTCACCATTAATCATTAATTTAATAAACTTTCTAATGGTATCCATTGTTAGTATATAAAAATAAAATTTCGAAAAACATAATTTTATACAGAGTTTTTAACCGCATTTTAGTAATGTGGTTAAAAACTGCATTTTGAATAGTGAAATTTTTAACTGCATTATAAAAATGCAGTTAAAAATTGCATTTACATAGATGTATTTAAAAGCAGTTTTTATCTACGTTACATAAATGTAGTTAAAAACTGCATTTAAATGGTGTATTTAAGTGCAGTTTTTAACTTCATTTAAATAGGTGTATTTAAATGCAATTTTTAGCTACATTTAAATTGTGCAGTTTTTAACTGCATTACTAAAATGCAGTTAAAAGCCGCACCACTAAAATGCACTTTTTAACCGCATTTTGGTAATGCAGTAAGAAATGTAGTTAAAACTGTAACATTTGCTGCAGTTTTTAACCGTACTTATATAAAACTGCATTACTATAATGTAGTTTTAACTAGATTTTCTAAATGCAATTAAAAACTGCAACATATTACGTAGTTTTCAATTGCATTTCATTGCATTAATATTTTACAGTTTTTAGTTGCATTTTAAAATGCAAGAAAAAAAATTATATTATAATAATGAATTTTCTAAAATTCGAATTTGAAAAAAATGAGTATTGAAATTTTGATTTTTACAAATTTATAATATCTATCATTAGAAATTAGAAAGATAATAAAATTTATGATTTAATGATGAAAACGGTTTACTGATCCGATATATCTAAAAAAATTATTGTGTTTTAAAAATTGACAACTAATATGGTGCAGATTTTAAATAATAGTGTGAGAACAACAGTTGTTTATGAAAGAAATGAATGCGTAGGGAACTAATTTACATAAATTATTAGGTAGGGACATTTTGTTCATTTCAATTAATATTTAACAACATAGTATGTAATTACTCTGTATCTAATGTTTTCCAATTCAACAGCATAATTAATGAAACAATGTTATAGGAAAGAAATATTCAATGTCTACAAGCTTATACATTACCAAACATATATTATTTCCAAAGTAATAGAGAATGGGATTCTACAATAATAGTCCAATCTTAGTTAATAAATACAACATAAAATGAGCTAAGTTTTTATCTTCGTTTTCAATATATCTGTATCTAATGCTAACTGTAGCGTTTTTGACACTAACCTTTGAATGTACATAATTTCTAAAATTGTTAATTTAGAATATAGGTGACTTATGATGTAACGATCCAGAATTTTGGTCATTTGAAATTGGAATAGTTAATTGATTTTAAATATTTAAAAGTTAATTTTTAACTTTAATTTCAAATATAACTATATATTGGAAAATTTAAGTATTGAATTTAATAATTGAATATTGGTTAAATTATTGAATCTTGAGTTTTAAGCTTGATAAAAATAATTTAAAGGCTTATTAAATTTATATTAATGAAGGTAATAGAAATTTTAAAGTGAATTTAAAAGTGATTTTGTTCGATTTTAAAAATAACTCGTTTAAATTAACGAGTAAAAATAGCCTTTCGGGGCACAGTCTCAGAATTCGACGAAACGAGTTCCATTGAGTCCGTAATAGTGTATTATTGTCGGATTTTAAATTTCGTGGCGTTTGGAGTTATCATTTGGTCGTACGGGATAGAAACGCGCTGAAATTTATATCGAAAATTCAATATAATAATTGGGTCCAAAAAGCTATCTTCTCCATACGATCGAATTTGGACTCGAAACCTTTTCCATTGCGTTCGGAATAGGGGTATAATATTATCAACGCCTAACGGCATGCCTCGATAGGGGTTCGAGATTTTGAGTTACGTAATCGAGACGATTTGAATTTAAATAATAAACATATATTTATTGACTTGACTTTTTATTCACATCAGCTGTTTTTTTCCCACCTCAAAACACTGTAGCCATCTTCAAACACACCTCCTATCTTATCCATCGTTTTCCTCCTCCTTTTTAAATCAAACAGCATGCAACATAACAGCCGAAAAAAAATGGCCAACATTTTGAATTTCAAAATCAAATCCATTTATCAATTAAAAGTCTTGAAACTCATTTCATTGAATCGGCAATGAAGAGATCTTCGATTCTAGGTGGGTCATTGGGGCTGCGTTCGACCTCCGTTGTGATTGATTTTTCCTAGCCGGATTAGGGTTTACCCTGGACTTTGATCTACAGGGAATTGGATGTCGACGAAGGGTGCGTTGTATTTCACTTGAGGAGGAGCTACTGATTTTCGATTCTAGGAAGGTGCAGCTTCGTGTGGAGGAAATCGACTGTCGTTTCTCACTTACTGCTGCTCAAGGTCGCACGAAGCATGATGAAAGCCGAGCTCAGTGACGTGATGCTGGGAGGGTAGAGCGTGCGATGGCGAGTTGAATGGCAGGGTCGTTTCGAGAAATCGTCGAAGGATGGGAGGTGCACAGTGCACGTGGTACACAGAAATATCTTTTGCAGGAGGAGGAAACAAGGTATTGGGGAAGAAGCATTTATCGGGGCCTGGTTTGCATTGGTAATGGGCTGCCTCTTTTATAAATAAATATAAAAAAATTAGAAAGAAGGAAGACAAAAGGAAAAAAAATGGGAGGACTGCAGGCAAATAAAAACAAAGAAAGGGGGAAGAAGAAGTGGGTTAGGCGGGCCGGGTTTGAATGTGGTTATGGACTTTTTAAAAGTTATATAATATTTGTGTTAATTAATTATATAATTATCAATAAACTTACAAATGTATATCTCTCTCTCACGAGATCCGATTCGGACGATTCAAGTTGCGTTGGGATCGTATTGTCATCACCTACGCATAGGAATTGGACTGGTCGAGATCTGAGCTTGCAAATTTTTTAGATAATTTCAAACGCGTTCAAATTAAATCGGAACCGGAACGCGAAAGCGACAAAAAATCAAAGTGAGTTAATCTCACTCAAGTTTTGGATTACTAGTTAATTTTAAATAGTAAAAATTAATTATTGGATGTCCGGTTGAATTTGATAATCATTATCAGTTTGGATGTTATTATATATATGGTAGTATATATATATATATATATATATATATATATTGGTAGTTGGATTGATATTCCTGCATATTTTTAGCGGATGAGACCATATGTGCCCCGCATAATAGCGGATAACCCTATATACTGCGATATCCCCCTCGAAATGGGATTGGTATTTTTATGTTGTATTAACATCTATGGATGTAGGGAAACAAGTTGGAGGGATCCAACTGGATTCCTCAAAAATGTTGAATTAAATTTCGTATATATTGATATATGATCTGTTTGAATAATCTGTGGTAGATTATAGTATGATTTGAATTTATCAAATTATGGTAGTTTTGGCCAAGATTTTGGTATTTTTAAATACCAATAATATATGATTTGAATTTGAAAGAAATTAAAAAGAAATTTGGAAGTAAAATATTTATAGTGAATTTTGGACGCTTAAAAGAAATTTATTTGGATAAAATAAATAGTTTGACTTTAAAATTTGTACTTAACTATTTTGGAATATTGTAAATAGAGATTTTTGGAGTAATGTGTATAAAGGATTTTTAGTAATAATTCTTAAGTGGTACTTGTTAAATATAAAAAGATTTTAAAAATCGAGATTTAAAAATAGATTGGAAAAAAATAAAAAGGAAATTTGGAAATAATTATAAAATTGGTTATGATAGATCCTCAATAAGATTTCTAAATTTCGGAATGGAAGAAAAATTGAGTTTTGGTTGTTTTTGGAATATAGTTGGGTTATTTAAGAAGTTAATTTATAAATGGAATTCAATTTAAGAAATTGATTTGTAAATGGAATTTAATGTAGAAATCAATTTATAAGGGATGTAAGTAATGTGAAACCGTTATAAACTAGAACTGAAACCTGTGAGATTTATAAACAATGTTTATAAATAAAGTGAAGTGATTATCAGTGGATAAATTGAAATTACAAATTTACGGTGAGGATTTATAATGATATGGGTAAATCGGCTTAAAAATAAAAGATAGATTTATTTCTAAAATTGTGAAAAAGGGATTTACGGAATTGGGACGTAAATCAAATTGGTGATAAATCGAGAGAGATTTATAAGTATTAGGTTGGTTATACTGGAATCGGAAAAAGTATATTTTATCGAGAAAATGAGTTTATTTTAAAAAGAGGATTTTTAATTATTAACTAGGTAATTTAAAGGGTGTTTAATAATCTTTTAGAAAGTTAGTTATTTAAATATTTTAAAATTTTCAAAATGAATTATAAGTTTTTATAAATAAGTCTGGTAAATCGATTAGAATCTTATAAATAAATCGAAATTAATTATTGTTTCAAAGTTACATAGTTATTTCAAATTGTATTTAATTATTAATTAAGTTAGTTTATAATGATTGATATTAAGTTAATTATTATTTAAGAATTAATCGGTATTATTATTTTAAAGGATAAATCATTCAATATTAATATAGTTTATATAATAACTTTTATTTAAGGGTATTTTCCTAATTAAAGTTAGAAAATTTATATAGAAATTTTATAAGTATTATTTTAAGATAATTCTTAAATAAAGTTTTTGAAAAGTAATGGTATACTTTCATGGCGAAATCGGAGGCAAAGATTGCCTGCAGTTAAATTTTGAATTTTATGTGGGATAGAGACGTAATCATTGAGCCGTGAATCCATGGTGGATATCGCGTGGTGCTTTCCATATTTATTTTAAAAAGTTTTCAAATATTTTTAAAAAGAATGGTTAGTGAACGTACTTACTCCGATAAGATAAGTACATACCTTTTGATAAAAAGATTTAATTTATTAAAATTAAATTACATAAGACTTAGTGTTTTCAGTGGAAAATAAACTCTTTGGTTGAATGATTGTTTATTTGATAGTTAAATAACCGACTATAAAACTGGACCAAAAATATAACTTTGGGAATATCTAGAAGAAACACGGGAATTATGTGGTACGATTACCGTTCGAGGTGCTATATTGTACGTATAAACCTATTTCGTTCTTCTAGGACGATGAAAAGGAAACCCGTCCACTAACGGTGAGGAGATGATCTCCGATCTTATTTTCATCTGTTTATTTCCTAAAGAACCAGACTTGAGTTTATCGGAAATATCGAACGTCGTTTCAAAGAGACCGGGATCAGATAAGTTGTCCGATAACCACTTCGATCCAATGAATACGTTTTTGAAATGAAGACAAGAGCGTGGAATCGAAGATGGAGAATTGAAGTGCAAGGGCTAATCGCTACTAATCCTGAGGATGATTCCAAAATGGATGTAGTAGAAATAGCGCCTTCGGTTTCGTTCAGACCCAGGATGGACTTGTATGGATGAATGCTATCAGTACACTGTCATTGGAGGACAATGAGCATTCGAAGTATAACTTCCATAAAAGGTAATCGTAGCCTCAAGCCTCATCAATCAGGAATGACTGAAAATCTGGGGAGATGCAGCAAGGCTAAGTGGGTTGCACCCAATTAGGGTATGTTTATCACCTTTTTAGATAACCTCAAATATTATTACTACCGTGCATGGAAGAACTCGGTAAGGGTGGGAACACCCGGGGTGATAGCATATTCGGTCTATCCAGGATAGGGGTAGTCTGGTCTTGTGTTGTAGGGGATCCCGGCGGGGTCCTCGGTACATTTTTCTAGATGTGTACTGTGACAGGTGGTACCCCAGTGCCTGTCATTCATATGGAATCCATTCTTCAATACGTGCCTTTACGGTTTTGGTTGTAGAACCAAGTATGCTGGAATTTAATTAATGTAACAATTTCGGATATTTGAATAAGTATTTGTGCTTAGATACTATTATAATATCAGATGATTTTGATATAAAATGTTTTGTTTATCGTAAGATAAAAACCCGTCGTGTTTATGTGTGGCGTGGTCATACGATATACCTTTGTTTTTCAAAGGATTTTGATAACCTTAATAATTCAAATTGAGTGTGTTTTCTCACGCTGGTTTTCTAGACTGACTCAGGTGTTATTTTATTATAATGCTCGGGTTAGACCAAGTATTACAGATACATGATAGGATGCTATGGAACTTAGGAGATGAGCTAGATGAAGAAGATGTATTACACGTTTTTTATTCTATTCCACTGTGTATTGTATGTTGTATATTCAGTACTTGTGAGGATAAGGTATTATAACTGTCCAGTATTGAGTTATTGATTTATTGTACTCTGATGATGTAATGTATAAGTAATGTTTTATAGCTCTCTTTGCATAAAAACATGTTATTATCTATTATATATTGTTCCGCTGCGATTGTGAGATTCTGTGTTGTTGTTTCTGTTTCTTTTTCTACCTCTTCCTTCTTTTACTCTAACGATCTGGTATTTTCGGCACTCGATTGCTCGGCATGCTATACAATGGACGTGTTGATGTCGATTTTCGAGGGTCGAAAATCCGGGCCATGACAGTTGATATCAGAGCTGAAGGTTAAGAGAGAACCTAGGCTTTGATGGGGTAACTCATTAGATATAGGGTCAGTAGCACCCTAGAATGAGTTTGAGTGTATTAATAGATATGAGCGCATATTTGTTAGTGAATATAAAATTGTTTTATATTGTGTTGATTGATCTATTGAGTGGCTTATGGATTCTGGTCAATATGAGTAATTAACATTATTGATAGGGATCTCTAAAAACTTGAACAGAACAATTCGACACGGTATTGTTTTGAAATGGGGTAAATGAAATAATTTTAACCAAATTAATTTTATATATGAAAGAAATAATTTTTCAGAAATTATTATAGTTGTATATAGTGTGCTTGGTTGTTAGGAAATGATAATATTAAACTATTATCATTTGTTGTTGTGGTGATTGAATAAAAATTGATATTATAACCAAAAGTTAAGAAAGTAATTCATATAACAAAATGGGATTTTGTAAATATGGTTGTGTAAATGTGATTTAAAAATTGATATGGTTGATAAAAACGATTTATAAAGGATTTAAAGGTTGGAAAATTTGGGAATTTAATTCCCGTTGGTTTTGAGATGTTTTTCAAAGGTTTTGAAAAATAATAGGGATATTATTTGGACAATATTTGTGAATTGAAATATTTTTAAAAAGGGTTTTTAAAGGAAATAAAAGCACTGAACTCACTTCGGTCGCTGGAAAATATCTGATGATGATCGCGACATCATCGCTGTTCATTTTCGAGTTTCTAAGTGATGAATTGCTACCTTAGATTTACTATTGGAGTTTGTTTGGTAAAACTGGTCTTGGTTTTGAAATTCAAAGGGTGATTTGATATACCAATGGATTTTGTGTATATATATGATTTGAAATACTTAGAACCAAAAATGTTTAAAGCTTAGGAATTTGATTTCTACGTTTATTGGAAATATGAGAAAATAAGATTGAACTTATGAAATTTGGAAAGCAAAAAGTGAAACGAATCTTACCTTAAGGTAAGCTAAATTAGTGAATAAAATTGAATGTGAAAACAGAGAATAAAATTTAACTTAAGAAGAGTTAAATGAAAGTGGGTGTGATAATGGAATAAATTAGTAAAGTAAACTAATTAAATGAAGTGAATTGGAAGAAAATTAGTGAATGGAATATGAATAAGTTTGATAACTTATAAAAATTTGAAATTTGATTTTGGAATGAAATTTAACTTAAATTAAGTTAAATAAGAGTGAATCTTGAAAATTTAGCCTAAGTAGGCTAAATGAAATAGTTATTGGAAATGGAATTTATTGAGATTTGAAATAAATAAATAAATAAATAAATAAAGGAACTAATTAAATAAATTAGTTAATTGGATATGGTTGGGATATTGATTGATAAAAATCAAATGTGAAATTGGAAATTTTGAAATTGAATTTGATTGGAAATGAATATAAACTAAAGTGGTGGAGTGGAAATTAATCTAAGAAGTTTGGGTAAAATGTTTATATTGGACTTAAGAAAAATTTGACGAGGAAATTCTTAAGAGATAATTGGTATTGGAAAATATACCAAGTAAATATCTGAATACAGATCAAATAAAGGTAAATAACTGAAAGTGGAAAATTAGAATTGAACTGGAATAGAAAGGGATGTAAACTTAAGTGGTGATGTGGAAATAAATCTAAGAACATTTGTATAAAATGTTATAATAGACTTAAGAAAATTGATAGTAAAATTCTTAAGTGGAATTGGTATTAAAGAATTATACTAAGAAAATAGTGAATGTGATAATTGGTTAAAAATTAAATGAATGTGAATAAAAGAAATTGGTATAGCTAAGAATCAATGGAAATAAATATGTAAGTTGTACTTACATTGTTTATTCGCATGACGATTTGATCCAGATTGGAGCACAGAATTTCGAGATAATTTATATCGATCCGAGTTAGGATTATTCACTCGATTTTCGACGGCGAACACTGGATATGGATTTTTGATTGATTATGAGATTCTCTATCGTAGTATATGGCTATGCAAGGAGAACGATGGTTTCTAATCAAGAAACCAGATCTGAGTCCACACTAGAGAGTCGTGTGAATGATACTAGTTCAGAAATGAAATTGTGTGATCGAGTGAGCGATCAGATTTGATTTTGCGTTCGGATGATATATGTACATCGTACGGGTTCTGGTGAAATAAATATTGGAAGTTGAAAATGATGAATAAAATGATTTTGAATTATGTGATTAGATATTATTGGTAAGTAAAGTGCAGGTATCTAAAAGCAAAGGCTAAATTGATGTCTTCGATTCCAGAAGTAAAATTTGATTGCCCGACAAAAAGGTACATGTTTAAATTGTTATTTGAATTGATGGTTTTATGATTGAGCCACTTGGCTTTTGTTTTCTTTTGATGATTTGGGCCCGTAGAGGCGATTTGTAGTTGTTTGGATCTAGCCGTACAAAGGATACGCTGGCGAAATTTTTTGAAAAATTAAGGAGTTAATTTTTTTTGGAGAAATTTGATTATGGATTATAGCTTGAAATGGTTGAGTAAATAGTATTATTTAGAATCTATGAATGAATTTGGAAATTGTAAAAGTAATAATGTGGTTTCAATAAATTGATTTTGGAAAGTTGTTTAAACCGATTTGGTTTGAGGAAGTTAATGGGTTTTAGGCCATTCTTCTTACCTTCGCAATTTCGGGGACGAAATTCTTTTGAGGGGGGAGGAATCTAACAATCCAGAATTTAGGTTATTTGAAATTGGAATATTTAATTGATTTTAAATATTTAAAAGTTAATTTTTAACTTGAATTTCAAATATAACGATATATTGGATAATTTAATTATTGAATTTAATAATTGAATATTGGTTAAATTGTTGAATCTTGAGTTTTAAGCTTGATAAAAATAATTTAAAGGCTTACTAAATTTATATTAATAAGAATGAAGGTAATAGAACTTTTAAATGAAATTTAAAAGTGATTTTGTTCGATTTTAAAAATAACTTGTTTAAATTGACGAGTAAAAATAGCCTTCCGGGGCATAGTCTCGGAATTCGACAAAACCAGTTCCATTGGGTCTATAATAGTGTATTATTATCGAATTTAAAATTTAGTAGCGTTTGGAGTTATCGTTTAGTCATACGGGATAGAAATGCGCTGAAATTTATATCGAAAATTCAATATAATAATTGGGTCTAAAAAGCTATCTTCTCCATACGATTGAATTAGGACTTGAAACCTTTTCCATTGCGTTTGGAATAGGGGTATAAGATTATGAACGCCTAGCGGCACGCCTTGATAGGGGTTCGAGATTTTGAGTTACGTAATCGAGACAATTTAAATTTAAATAATAAACGTATATTTTGTTGACTTGACTTTTTATTCACATCAGCTGTTTTTTTTTCTCACCTCAAAACACTATAGCCATCTTCAAACATGCCTCCTATCTTATTGATCGTTTCCCTCCTCCTTTTTAAATCAAACAACACGCAAAATTACAGCCGAAAAAAGGCCAACATTTTGAATTTCAAAATCAAATCCATTTATCAATTAAAAATCTTGAAACTCGATTCATTGAATCGGCAATGAAGAGATCTTCGATTCTAGGTGGGTCATTGGGGATGCATTCGACCTCCGTTGTGATTGATTTTGCCTAGCCGGAACTAGGGTTTTCCCTAGACTTTGATCTAGAGGGAATTGGATGTCGACGAAGGGTGCATTGTATTTCACTTGAGGAGGAGCTTTTGATTTTCGATTGGAAGGTGTGGCTTCGTGAGGAGGAAAGCGACTGTCGTTTGTCGCTTACTGCTGCTCTAGGTCGCACGGAGCATGATGAAGCCAAGCTCGGTGATGTGATGCCGGGAGGGTAGAGAGTGCGATGGTGAGTTGAATGGCGGGGTCGTTTCGAGAAATCGTCGAGGGATGGGAGGTGCACGTGGTACACGAAAATCTCTTGTGCAGGAGGAGGAAACATGATATTAGGGAAGAAGCATTTATCTGGGCCGGGTTTGCATTGGTAATGGGCTGCCTCTTTTATAAAAAAATAAAATAGAAAGAAGAAAGAAAAAAGGAAAAAAAAAGAAAAAAAAGAAAAAGGGAGGACGACAGGAAAATAAAAACAGAGAAAGGGGGAAGAAGAAGCAGGTTAGGCGGGCCGGGATTGAATGTGGGTATGGATTTTTGAAAAGTTATATAATATTTGTGTTAATTAATTATATAATTATCCATAAACTTAAAAATGTATATCTCTCACGAGATCCGATTCGAACGATTCAAGTTGCGTTGGGATCGTATTGTCATCACCTACGCATAGGAATTGGATTGGTCGAGATCTGAGCTTGCAAAATTTTTAGATAATTTCAAACGCTTTCAAATTAAACCGGAACCGGAATGCGAAAGCGACAGAAAATCAAAGCGAGTTAATCTCACTCAAATTTTGGATTACCGGTTAAATTTAAATAGTTAAAATTAACTATTGGATGTCCGGTTGAATTTGATAATTATTGTCAGTTTGGATGTTATTATATATATGGTAGTGTGTATATATATATATATATATATATATATATTGGTAGTTGGATTGATATTCCCGCATATTTTTAGTGGATGAGACCGTATGCGCCCCACATAATAGCGGATGACTCTATATACCGCGATATCCCCCTCGAAGTGGGATTGGTATTTTTATGTTGTATTAACATCTGTGGATGCAAGGAAATAGGTTGGAGGGATCCAACTGGATTCCTCAAAAATGTTGAATTAAATTTCATATATATTTATATATGATCTGTTTGAATAATCTGTGGTAGATTATAGTGTGATTTGAATTTATTGGATGCTATGGTAATTTTGGCCTAGATTTTGGTATTTTTAAATACCAATAATATATGTTTTGAATTTGAAAGAAATTAAAAAGAAATTTGGAAGTAAAATATTTATAGTGAATTTTGGATATTTAAAAGAAATTTATTTGGATAAAATAAATAGTTTGACTTTAAAATTTGTACTTAACTATTTCGGAATATTGTAAATAGAGATTTTTGGAATAATGTTTATAAAGGATTTTTAATAATAATTCTTAAGTGGTACTTGTTTAAATATAAAAGATTTTAAAAATCGAGATTTAAAAATAGATTGGAAAAAAATAAAAATGAAATTTGGAAATAATTATAAAATTGATCCTCAATAAAATTTCTAAATCAAGGAATGGAAGTAAAATCGAGTTTTGGTTGTTTTTGGAATATAGTTGGGTTATTTAAGAAGTTAATTTATAAATGGAATGCAATTTAAGAAACTGATTTATAAATGGAATTTAATGTAGAAATCAATTTATAATGTATGTGAGTAATGTGAAACCGTTATAAACTAGAATTGAAACCTGTGAGATTTATAAACAGTGTTTATAAATAAAGTGAAATGATTATCAGTGGATAAATTGAAATTACAAATTCACGGTGAGGATTTATAATGAGATGGGTAAATCGGCTTAAAAATAAATGATAGATTTATTTTTAGAAAGTGAAAAGGGGGATTTACGGAATTGGGACGTAAATCAAATTGGTGATAAATTGAGAGAGATTTATAAGTATTAGGCTGGTTATACTGGAATCGGAAAAAGTATATTTTTATCGAGAAGATGAGTTTATTTTAAAAAGAGGATTTTTAACTATTAACTAGGTAATTTAAAGGGTGTTTAAAAATATTTCAGAAAGTTAGTTATTTAAATATTTTAAAATTGTCAAAATGAATTATAAGTTTTTATAAATAAGTCTGGTAAATCGATTAGAATCTTATAAATAAATCAAAATTAATTATTGTTTCAAAGTTACGTAATTATTTTAAATTGTATTTAATTTTTAATTAAGTTAGTTTATAATGAGTTGATATTAAGTTAATTATTATTTAAGAATTAATCGGTATTATTATTTTAAAGGATAAATCATTCAATATTAATATAGTTTACATAATAACTTTTATTTAAGGGTATTTTCCTAATTAAACTTAGAAAAATTATATAGAAAATTTATAAGTATTATTTTGAGATAATTTTTAAATAAAGTTTTTGGAAAGTAATGGTATACTTTCATGGCGAAATCCGAGGTAAAGATTGCCTGCAGTTAAATTTTGGATTTATCTGGGATAGAGACGTAATCATTGAGCTGTGAATCCATGGTGGATACCCCGTGGTGCTTTCCATATTTATTTTAAAAAAGTTTTCAAATATTTTTGAAAAGAATGGTTAGTGAATGTACTTACTCCGATAAGATAAGTACATACCTTTTGATAAAGAGATTTAATTTTCTAAAATTAAATTACACAAGACTTTGTGTTTTCACTGGAAAATGAACTCTTTGGTTGAATGATTGATTATTTGATAGTTAAATAACCGACTACCAAATCTGGACCAAAAATATAATTTTGGGAATATCTAGAAGAAACACGGGAATTATGTGGTACAGTTACCGTTCGAGGTGCTATACTGTATGTTTAAACCCGTTTCATTTTTCTAGGACGATGATAAGAAAACCCATCTACTAACGGTGAGGAGATGATCTCCAATCTTATTTTCATCTGTTTATTTCCTAAAGAACCGGGTTTGAGTTTACCAAAAATATCTAATGTTGTTTTGAAGAGATCGGGATCGGATAAGTTATCCAATAACCACTTCGATCCAACGAATACGTTTTCGAAATGAAGACAAGAGCGTGGAATCGAAGATGGAGCATTGAAGTGCAAGGGCTAATCGCTACTAATCTCGAGGATGATTCCAAAATGGATGTAGTAGGAATAGTGCCTTCGGTTTTGTTCAGACTTAGAATGGACTTGTATGGATGAATGCTATCGGTACATTGTCATTGGAGGACAATGAGCATTCCAAGTACAAATTCCTTAAAAGGTAATCGTAGCCTCAAGCCTCACCAACCGGGAATGACTGAAAATCAGGGGAGATGCAGCAAGGCTAAGTGGGTTGCACCCAATTAGGGTATGTTTCTAACCTTTCCAGATAACCTAGGATATTATTACTACGGTGCGCGGAAGAACTCGGTATGGATGGGTACACCCGAGGTGATAGCATATTTCCTCTATCCAGTTTAGGGGTAGTCCGGTCTTGTGTTGTAGGGGATCCCGGCGTGGTCCTCGGTACAATTTTCTAGATGTGTACTCTGACAGGTGGTACCCCAGTGTCTAGTCATTCATATGGAATTCATTCTCCAATACGCGCCTTTACGGTTTTGGTTGTAGAACCTAGTATGCTGAAATTTAATTAATGTAACAATTTGGGCTATTTGAATAAGTATTTGTGCTTATACACTATTATAATATCAGATGATTTTGATATAAACTGTTTTGGTTATCGTAAGGTAAAAACCCGTCGTGTTTATGTGTGGCGTGGTCTTACGAGATAACTTTATTTTTTAAAGTATTTTGATAACTTTAATAATTCAAATTGAGTGTGTTTTCTCATGTTGGTTTTCTAGACTGACTCGGGTGTTATTTTATTATAATGCTCGGGTTAGACCGAGTATTACAGATACATGATAGGATGCTTTGGAGCTCAGGAAACAAGTTGGATGACGAAGACGTATTACACGTATTTGATTCTATTCCGCTATGTATTGTATGTTGTATATTCAGTACTTGTGAGGACAAGTTATTATAACTGTACAGTATTGAGTTATTGATTTATTGTACTCTGATGATGTAATGTATAAGTAATGTTTTATAGTTCTCTTTGCATAAAACATGTTATTATCTATTATATATTGTTCCGCTGCGATTGTGAGATTCTGTGTTGTTTCTGTTTCTTCTTCTACCTCTTCCTTCTTTTACTCTAACGATCTGGTATTTTCGACACTCGATTGCTCGGCATGCTATACAATGGACGTATTAATGTCGATTTTCGAGGGTCGAAAGTCAGGGCCGTGACATATGAGGTATACCCTTTCTTCTAGAAGTCCGAAAACTAAATATAATGTGGCTTCCATGGAGGCAGAGAAATACAAAGATGGTAGCTTTTCTTTCTTCGTACCCATTGTGAGTATATTATTTTTTAATAATTGATGCTTCAAGAGAAGCACACTTTAACAGAGTTGACAGAAACTCACCATGGAAAACTCACACGCTTTACACAGTAGATTAACGAACACTTTCAATTGGGAAGATTCTAAACTTGATAAAACACGAGACAGTTACGTAGAGGTTAAGAGTAGTCAGATCTTGAAGCCATTATTGCAATGCACAAATGCATAACTTCTAATTATTTCATTATTTTCTGAAGCAATCGGTAGGTTCTTATAAATTTTTTACTGTTTGCACTAATGTTATGGACATGCATTGAGTGATATTTATTTTAATTTTTTCTCATTTAAACTGGATATCATTAGGAAGTACAAAAGTTTCATTTGTGAAACTAATCGTCTTGTGCAAGGAATCCCATTTGAAACAACCATTGATATACATCGTCTCCTCAACCCAACTAAAGTAATTTTTATAAAGTTCCGATAGAATTGTTTTCTCCATTATTTTAGACTAACAACAGTATTTACATAAGAAAATTCTTCATGCATCACTATTCTACGCTAGTAGCAAAAAATTTGTTTACAAGGAGCTCAACTTTTCTATTATATTCTTTAATAAAAGTTGCTCAATATTTTTCATTGAACTATACATGCACTTCAAAATAATTAGGTCTACTAGTTAGATCAAAATAATTATAATGTTCTTCATCAAGGGAGAGCATACATCATTGGTCTTCATACCTTGCAAACCTTAGATCAATTTACAAAAATTTCTACTTCAAACTAAAAATAACAGGAGATGACTTAATTAGTTCAAAACGGTAGACAAAAATATATTAAACAATAACAATCTTCCATGTCCATAATGAAAGATTTTGAATAAGAAAAACATTCTGAGAGCAATTTGATGAAGAAATGAAAAACTGAATTTTATTGAAAATGATATTGATCATTGATACAATAAGAATGTTTTGCATTTATACAAATCGTATCTAGATCAGAATGTAGTTATAGATGGGCTGAAGCCCATGACCCTGAACCCGAATCAAAAAATATTTCTTCAAAGTAAATGGATGGTCCAGATTGAAAGCAACATGAATCTGGTGGTTGAGAAGCAATGAGAAACAACATATATGCGGTATCAAGATGAAGGGTCTTCACTTTTTTATTTCATTACGCCCCTGCAAACCCTTCATCGGCTAGGGTTCGAAGAAAATTATCCACCAAATCACTTCAGCTCCATAAATAAATCATGAATCGGCTGAAATTGGTGCTGTATATCCTCAAAACAACTCTATTTGTCTTTAGAAGAGTGATTTCAGACAGCCGATTTTGTCAAAGCAACATTCAAGATTGAGCTTGATTTCTTTCCTTGTCCGTGTGTTGTTTGAGACTTAAGGTCATTCAATTCTGATACTTGTTGAGACTTATTGAGGCTAGAATCGCTTGGAAAAACTTGAGCTTCAGTCCTTTTAGTGGCATGATATCTGAAGCTTGAGATTCTGCAACTTTGAGGCTTATTAAGTCATGTTGAAGCTATCTTTGCTTTGAGACGACTCCGGTTAATGATTCCAGTGAGTCTCCTTTGACATTCAACTTCTCATGTGATCTCTGTGAGTTGTTCACTTTTAGCTTGTCTCTAAGATGCACAAAATTAGCTTTGGATAGTGCCTTGGTTAGGATGTCAGCAATTTGGTAAGAAGTGTTAGTCCCTGAGGAATTGGTTTTGATGACAACAACCTTAGAATAGATTATAAAATATAAATACTAACATTACAAGTTTAGATATATATATGTATATGTAGGATCTAACCATGCAGGTATCAAGAATGAAGACTGTACAATATAGAGATTCAAGATATAGAGATAGAAGACTCATGAGTATCAAGATTATCAAGAGTTCAAGTTTCCAAGATAAGTTATATAGTTAGGAATATTGTTAAAACTCATAAAAAGGCACTGACATCTTAAAATCTATTTTATTCGTGGAATGGAATCCACTTCGTGCTCGTTAAAGGGATGGATTCCTAAGTAGGATGGAACCTACGAAAATCTAGTAGGACATTGTTTTATATCCACTAATTTTATTTCAAAATGATTTTACAAAATTATCGTGTTTTCAAAATGATTTCAAAACTTTCCTTTTAAAAGATTCAAAACTCTCTATCCTGATTTTAAATAATTTTAGCCTCAAAAACATCTTTAATTTCAAAGTCAAATTACTCCTGATTTTAAACTATCTTTTCAAATAATATATTTAACTTTTAAATATTTATACTTAGATTTAAATATAAAATTATAGTTAAATTATGCTCTTTATATTTACTTATGTATTTCAACTATAGTTAAGTATATTTATAAAGTTTAAAATAATTTTAATATAAGATAGAGGTTATTTTCAAAGAAAATCAAAACACCAAAAATTCCTTTGGGATGTCGACATGCCCAAGTACCCCATGTCGACATAGTGTCAGTTGGTTTCAAAATTCAAATTTCAAAAGAAGTGTCTATTCGCCATAACTCTTCACGAATGGACATGACTGTTGTTCTTCTATAAATAGGGGTCAGTTTCAATGAATTTTTAATCACTTTTTTCTGGTTTTCACTCCTCTTCTTCTTCCACATTTCTTAATACAAAATCATACCATTACTCTGCCGAAATCAACATCGAATCATACTCGATTACTTCTGGTGTTATTCTCCATCACTATCTTTACAAGATCCAAGTGCTAATTTGAGTTATAGACTTTTTGTAATCAATCGAGCGAGAGAAGGTGTGATTGTAGCCCTGGAAATCAATTCGGTGAACTTGTTGCCCCGGAAATCAAGTATCTCTACCCATTATTCTAGAGGGTGTATCTCGTAGCCTTGAAATCGAGGGTTGTAATTGTTGAATTGAGTTTGAAAGGAAATCCGTACTTGTGTTGCGGGACTGGATGTAGGGTAACTTCGAACCAGTATAAAATCCGATGTGTTCTTTCCTTTACTGCTTTTACTTTATATTTGCATCTGTGTTTGATTCTGTGTTCATATTTGTGTTTGATTAGTGTATACATTGTTAACAAAGTAAGATAAACTCAAAAAGATTAACAAATTTCTTAAAACACTATTCACCCCCCCTATAGTGTTAATTCTAGCCTTAAGATCCTTAATCTGCATTTCTCACATTTGGTATCAGAGCTTTGTTTTCAAAAGTTTCATTATATGAATTTTGAAAAATTTCAAATTGGCTACTAACACTAGTACTGCTATTTCCACCAACACTAGTTCATTTGTAGAAGGTTAGTCTACTGCCAGACCACCACTTTTTAATGGTAGTAACTACGCATATTGGGCATGTAGGACGAAAATATATTTACAATCTGTAGGATTAGATACTTGGAATATCACACAAACTGAATATTCTGAACCCACAACTAATTTTGCACAGTGGACCACTGAGCAAAAGACTGTTGCACAAAATAATTCTAAATCAATGAATATTCTGTTTTGTTCACTTGAAAGAAATGAATTTAATAGAGTGTCAGTTTATAAGTCTGCATATGAAATCTGGAAAACTTTGCAAGTAACTCACGAAGGAACAAGCAAAGTTAAACAGACCAAAATTTCCATGCTCACAAATCAGTTTCAGTTATTTAAAATGAATACTAATGAGTCTATTTCAGATATGTATAGTCGATTTCAAGATATTGTGCATTCTTTAATATCTTTGGGAAAAGAATAATCGGAAGAAGATCAAGTCAGAAAAATATTAAATTCTCTCACTCCAGAATGGGATCCAAAGACACTTGAAATTGAAGAGGCAAATGACATCAGTACTTTAAAGATAGAAGAATTGATTGGAAATCTAATGTCGTTTGAAGTTCAAATGATCGGGAGAAGAGAAAGCAAAGCATATGAAAAGAAATCAATGGCATTCAATGCATTAACCGACGGATCAGACTCAAACAGTGATAATGTTGAAGAGATAACATTTATGACCAGGAATTTTCGGAAATTTCTGAAGTACAGAAAATTGAATAGTTCCAAGAGAAACAACTTTAAGAATTTTAATCAAACTACAGTACCAAACTATATCAAATGCTTCAATTGTGACGAACCAGGTCATATAAAAAGGGATTGTCTGCATCCAGATAAGCAAAACTCTCCTACAAACAATGATTCTGCAAAGAAACGGAAACGTGCATTTACTGCTACTCTAGATGACTCAGACTCGTTCTCAAGTGATGATGATCAGAAGACGGATAATTCGACTTTGTGTTTCACCGCAGTTCACGACTCCGACGAATTCAGAGAAACGGACTCAGAAAAAGGTACACGTTTACAATACAATTGGTTGAAATTGCTTGCATAGAATTAGTTGCTTGATTGTTTGAGTGATTGATTTTGAATTGATATGTTGTTTGAATTTTAAAATTTATTTTCTATTTTTTATTATTATTTTATTATTATTTTTATTATTTTTGACACATTCTGAAATATATTATAAGTACAATAATATTTCAAAAATATAGACATTAATAATAATATTTATATATATATGTATATTAGATAACTTAAGAAAAATCATGAAAATTCAAAGCCACATGTCGACATGGCCCCTACCATGATGTCGACATGCCTACCTGGAATTGAATTTCAAATTTTGAATTCAAATGTTTGAATTTCCCTCCACCTTTTCACTTCATTTACTTCTCTGAAAAGATACCTTTTGACCAGAGAATATGTCCTTTGAAAGTCTATTTATTCACTATCTTTTATCATATCTTTTCACTTTCATTTTCAAATTCAAACTCTCTCTTCATATCTTCAAGCTCTCTACTCTAATGGCTTCTTCAAGCAACCCCTCAACCATGAGAATTTCCAGAAAAATCAAAGAGCAATTATTCAATGATCCGGAGGCAATTAAAGCATACATCAATTATGCTAATTATGCCAAAGTCCATCCCGGAAAATTTGCTATTTTTTAAGATTTTTCTTCTTATGAAATTGATTCTCTTTTTGCAAACAATGGTGTTTTAAGTCTTATTGACTCTTCTCAAAATGATTTTGTTTGCTATCCTAATCTTGTCAAAATCTTTTATGCTAATTTAAACCGTGGTTTTTATATTGGAAGTGAGAATGAAATTTGGAGTAATGTCAAAGGCACTCAAATTGTTTTGAATTGTGACATTTTGGGTACCATTCTCAATTGCAAAAGCACGGGAATGGATCTTTCTAGTTTTCAAATCGATGAACATGATCCTGAGACATTTCATCATATTTTTGAAGGAGATGAAAACTTTGAATTTAAGAATCGAAACTTTCGTCCTGAAGCAAGAATTATCAATCTTCTCTTACAACATACTTTGACACCAAGATCGGGAAATTTTAAAAATCCTACTTCAAAAGTGTGCAAAGCACTTTTTACTATTTTTGGAAATTATGATATCAATTGGGCGCAAGTTATTTTGGATGAACTTCGTCCTAAAATTTTTGAAATGGGAGAAAACACTTTATATCATGAAATTTACCTTACTCGGATTTTCAACTATTTTGGAGTAAATTTCAAAGGAGAAGAATTTATTTCAAGAAAAGTTTTTAATATCTCAAACATTTCTCTCATGAAAATCCCATATGTTTTTCAACCTTATGAAACCCTTACGGAAAAGGAAGAGCGTTTGGCTCATGAGGAAATGGAAGAAGAGGAAGAGGAAGAAAGAGAAGAAGGGGATGAAATGGAAATTGAAGAAGAAGAAGGTGAAACCTCTTTGGAAAGCTTCGAATATCCTTCCAATCCATCCAACAAAACCCTTCTCAAAAACCAAAAGATAATTGTGGAGAATCAACGGATTTTAAAATGATCCGTTAGTAAGAAGTTGGATAACATTTCTTCGAAGATGAAAAAGTTCTTTTCAAAAGTCAGTAAGAAACTTGGACTATCTTCATCATCTTCATCTTCTAACTAGTTTTATCTTTTAGTATCTTATTGTATCTGTCTTAATTTGTTTTCGAATGTTCGTGTAGTTCATTATGCTTAATCTTTGTATTACCGTAATGAAATGGAATTTCCTTTCTGTTATCTATCTTATCTTATCTCTAGAATAACTGTTAGTATATTATACAAATATATACATATACACAATTATTCACAAAATCAAAGTTGTCATAAAATTTTCACTAACCCATGTCGACATACCTCCTAGACCATGTCGACATGTACTGGTCAAAAATAACAATCCATTTTGAATTGGAAATTTGAATAACTACCATATGTCTATTCATTTCAAACGAATTTCTACACCTATATATACCCTTTTCTTCAAGAAATCTTCACTGAAATATATTTCTCATTATCTATATCCTTCATTTCTTTCTCTAATTCACTTATGGCCAATCCTATTCACAATCTATCTGAAAATCTTGAAGAAACACTCAATTCATTCAAGAATATTCTCTCTTTTATTCTACGAAACCAGCGTCACTTAGAGTTGAGTCAAATGCAGATGATCAAGGAGCAAGAAAGGCACTTCGATGCAATACGATGGATGATCTCCTCTCTACACAAGGATGATAATGAAGCACATCCTCCTGTCTCTCTCACCAATGACAATGAGAATTGGGATGCAATTAAAGCAGACCCTATATTTGGAGAAGATGGATGGGTAGATGTTCCTCGAAACGTTTAATCTTCTTTCTTTGTTTGATTTGTTTGAATTAATTTGTTTGATTTGGTTTGAATTGATACTTTGTGTGGATTGATTTTATTTGGTTTGAAGTTTGGTGTGTGAAACATATATATATACACACTGAAATGAATATAGTCTTTAATTAAGTTATTATGCTTATAAGTATCATTATTTCTTAATCTATATATTATATATCCCATTGTATAGTTTATCAATGCAAGTACTAAAGTCCAAGAATAAGGGGGAGTAAGTTTTTTGTTGATGACAAAGGGGGAGAAGTATAAAATAGGGTAGTTAGGCATAGATTAAGGGGGAGTTGTTAGTTTTAGGGGGAGTTATTAGGATAGAATGAATATTTTATAAACAAAGGTTGTCGTCATCAAAAGGGGGGAGATTGTTAGTCCCGAGGAGTTGGTTTTGATGACAACATCCTTAGAATAGATTATAAAATATAAATACCAACATTACAAGTTTAGATATATATGTATATGCAGGATCTAACCATGCAGGTATCAAGAATGAAGACTGTACAGTATAGAGATTCAAGATATAGAGATAGAAGACTCATGAGTATCAAGATTATCAAGAGTTCAAGTTTCCAAGATAAGTTATACAGTTAGGAATATTGTTAAAACTCATAGAAAGGCACTGGCATCTTAAAATCTATTTTATTCGTGGAATGAAATCCACTTCGTGCTCGTTAAAGGGATGGAACCCTAAGTAGGATAGAACCTACGAAAATCTAGTGGGACATTGTTTTGTATCCACTAATTTTATTTCAAAATGATTTTACAAAATTATCTTGTTTTCAAAATGATTTCAAAACTTTCCTTTTAAAAGATTCAAAACTCTCTATCCTGATTTTAAATAATTTTAGCCTCAAAAACATCTTTAATTTCAAAGTCAAATTACTCCTGATTTTAAACTATCTTTTCAAATAATATATTTAACTTTTAAATATTTATACTTAGATTTAAATATAAAATTATAGTTAAATTATGTTCTTTATATTTACTTATGTATTTCAACTATAGTTTAGTATATTTATAAAGTTTAAAATAATTTTAATATAAGATAGAGGTTATTTTAAAAGAAATCAAAACACCAAAAATTCCTTTGGTATGTCGACACGCCCAAGTACCCCATGTCGACATAGTGTTAGTTGGTTTCAAAATTCAAATTTCAAAAGAAGTGTCTATTCGCCATAACTCTTCACGAATGGACATGACTGTTGTTCTTCTATAAATAGGGGTCAGTTTCAACGAATTTTTAATCACTTTTTTCTGGTTTTCACTCCTCTTCTTCTTCCACATTTCTTAATACAAAATCATACCATTACTCTGCCGAAATCAACATCGAATCATACTCGATTACTTCTAGTGTGATTCTCCATCACTATATTTACAAGATCCAAGTGCTAATCTGAGTTATAGACTTTTTGTAATTAATCGAGCGAGAGAAGGTGTGATTGTAGCCCTGGAAATCAATTGGGTGAACTTGTTGCCCCGGAAATCAAGTATCTCTACCCAGAGAATTGTTATTCTGGAGGGTGTATCTCGTAGCCTTGAAATCGAGGGTTGTAATTGTTGAATTGAGTTTGAAAGGAAATCCGTACTTGTGTTGCAGGACTGGATGTAGGGTAACTCCGAACCAGTATAAAATCTGGTGTGTTCTTTCCTTTACTGCTTTTACTTTATATTTGCATCTATGTTTGATTCTGTGTTCATATCTGTGTTTGATTAGTGTATACATTGTTAACAAAGTAAGATAAACTCAAAAAGATTAACAAATTTCTTAAAACACTATTCACCCCCCCTCTAGTGTTAATTCTAGCCTTAAGATCCTTAATCTGCATTTCTCACATTTGGTATCAGAGCTTTGTTTTCAAAAGTTTCATTATCTGAATTTTGAAAAATTTCAAAATGGCTACTAACACTAGTACTGCTATTTCCACCAACACTAGTTCATTTGTAGAAGGTCGGTCTACTACCAGACCACCACTTTTTAATGGTAGTAACTATGCATATTGGGCATGTAGGATGAAAATATATTTACAATCTGTAGGATTAGTACATAAACTATTATGGTTTTACTGAATTTTGTAAATAGAGAGTTGTCAGATTTTATAGATTTGTAGCCTAGTCCAATGAGAGTTGTCTTGAGCTCTTCAAACCTCACTCTCGGAGCCTGTTTTAGACCATAAATAGCCTTATTTAGTTTGCAAACAAGATTCTCTTTTCCTTTTTGCACAAACCCATGTGGCTGTTCCATGTAAACTTCTTCCTGTAAAACACCATTTAAGAAAGCATTAGTCACATCAATTTGTTTGATGGTCCAATTTCTATACAAGGCATTTGTAATAACTATTCTTATAGTAGTGGATTTCACAACAGGTGAAAATGTTTCATTAAAGTCAAAACCACTCTATTGTGAGAAACCCTTAGCTACTAATCTTGCCTTGTATTTAGAAATTGTACCATCATCATTCTTCTTTAATCTAAAGGTCCACTTGCACCAAACAAAATTTTTATTCTTTGGTAAAGGAACTAGACGCCAAGTCTTGTTTCTTATGAGAGCATTGTATTCATCTGACATAGCTGATTTCCAGTTTTGATTTTCCATGGCTTGATAATAAGTGTTTGGCTCTTCAGTATCTAAAGTTGTATTATAAATTTTGGGTTTGAAAATACCACTTTTAGACCTTGTGGCCATATGATGACCTGCTCTAGTAATTTGTTACTGAAGAACACTCTCATCTAGTTGATGTTGTTCATTGTGAGGCACTGTATCCTCTGATGCTTGTTGTGAAACAGATTGTTCACTTACTCTTTGTTGAGGTGTCTGAACAGGTGTATCTACATCAGTTACCTCATGACCTGGTCCACAACTGGACACTGTGTGTTGTGAGTTGACATTATCTTCAACTAATTCTCTGGGAGCTTGTATCACTTCCTCAGGTAAAGCAGGTATAGAAGGTAGTGATCCTTTTGAGTTATATACTTTCTTGGATGATTTAATTTCCGATTCTTTAAAAGGAAACACCCTTTCATTAAAAACAACATGTCTAGAGACAAATATTCTGCCAGTACTATCTAAGCATTTGTACCCCCTTTGATTAGCGGCATAACCAAGAAAAGTACAAGGGGCTGATCTAAAGTTTAACTTGTGAGTGTTATATGGTCTAAGATAGGGAAAACACAAACAACCAAACACTCTCAAGTTTAGATAATCAGGCTTGACATTGTACAACATTTCCAAAGGACTTTTAAACTTTTAAACTTTTGTTGGTAGTTATTAATTAAATAAACAGTTGTAGTAAAAGCATTAGGCCAGAATTTTAAAGGCATGGCTGCCTGAGCTAATAATGTGAGACCTGTCTCAACAATTTGCCTATGTCTTCTTTCAATTTTTCCATTTTGTTTAGAAGTGTAGGGACAAGTTGTTCTGTGAACTATCCCTCTCTTCTGAAAATAATGCCTTAGTGGCATATACACTGTTCCACCATCAGATTGAATCATTTTGACTTGGCAGTTGGTTTGTTTTTCTGCCTGAGTAATAAACTGTAACACAGCACTGTGTGTTTCATTTTTGGATTTCAAAAAATATATCCAAACATATCTAGAAAAGGCGTCAATAAATGATATATAATATTTGTCCCCATAATCACTGTTAATAGGTGCAGGCCCCCATAAGTTTGTGGCAATTAATTCAAGTGGTTTACTATAAGTAGTTTCAGAATTCAAAAAAGGTAATTTGTGTGCTTTACCCATTTGACAGAATGTGCATATATATATGGCATAAAGACATCTTTGAAAGAGATATTATTATTGCTCAATACATGTTTTACAATTATAGCATTGGGATGTCCCAATTTATAATTCCCCATATCAAATGCCTTACAATTTTCTTCCTGTTTGTATTCAGAATTATTACACCAGTTTCTTTTAATTTCTGAATTTCTTGAATTAGCCACATTGAACTTGTACAGCCCTTTATGTTCATTACCCTGCAAGAGAATTTCTTTAGTTAGGATATCCTTAACTAAACAGTATTGTGGTTAGAACTCAAAATACACACTGTTGTCCTTGGCAAACTGTCACACACTTAAAAGATTTTTCCTTATTAATGGTACTCTAAGCAAGTTATTTAGATATAATTGCCTTTTTCCCATAATATATGATCTGCCAGTGTGTGTAATAGCAATAGACTTACAATTACCCATATGTATATAGTTCATTCCTTTATACTCCCTGTTTCCAAGATTCAAATTGCTCAAGTTGTTTGTGATGTGATTGGTTGCTCCAGAATCTGGATACTAATCTTCATCATGTATATGCTCTGGCTTTGCTGCTTCTGTTTGCTGATAGTTTTTGTTGTCAGATTGATTATTTGAATTGTACTAAACTTGAGCAACATTTGCACCGAGACTTTGATTTCTTTGATAGTTTGAATTTTGTCCCGGAACATAATTCAGATTTAATCTGAAATAACACTTAGTAGCAATGTGTCCTAACTTTTCACAAATCTGACATCTTGGTCTATTGTTATTATTCCATTTTCCTCTGCCTCTGGCTATGTTAGAATATCCACCCCTTTGCATAGTTTGATCAGTCTTGTTACTATTTTGATTTTTGCCTTTGCAATTTGCTGCATAATTGACTGTGAAATCAGAATCTTGAGATTTCTTATTATCAATTCTTGCCTCATGAGCAAGTAACACAGAGTGAACATCATCTATAGATGGCATATTCTTTTGAGATGATATTACAACCACAGCTTCATACTCATCACATAATCCATTTAGAATCGTCATGATCTGTTCTGAATCACTGATTTTATGGCCTGATGCCTCAAATAGGTCACAAGTAGTCTTGACTTTAGAGAGATATTCTCTCATATTTTGGCTGTCTTTCTTGATGTTGTGCAACTATCTTTTGAAAAACATGACTTTAGCTGCAGATTGTGTATTGAAAACTTTGTCAATGGTTACCCAGATTTCATTGGCAGTCTTGCATCCAATAACATGTGATAGAAGATTCACATTTATTGAAGACAATAGCCAAGAACATATGAGTCTAACTTGTCTATGATATATGATATATTCTTCATTGCTGATTATTTTGTTTTCTTTGTCAGTGATGCAAACAGGAGGAATCTGCATTGTTCCTAAAATATAACCTTCAAGTCCAAATCCTTGTATGGCAGTTTCGACTTGAAGCTTCCATAGAAGATAATTATCTTCATTAGATGAACATCAACCAATTGGCTCTGAGGACTGATGACAGTTTTAATCAAAGTCTCTGCAGTGTTAGTAAGTTGAGAACTATTGGCATTTAATGATGTCTCTGAGTTGCCTTCTTCGGCCATGATAATTCTGAGACAATCTGATCAGGAGGGAAAGATAAAAGAATGATGCAGTCAAGGTAAGAATTGAGTTCAAGAACTCAGAATGAAATGCAGAACATGTAAAATGCAACTAAAGAGATGCTTAGATGATGACTTTCTGATAAGATTTCTTTCTGGATGGTACTTTTCTGTTTCTTGTGTTGTTTTTTCTGGTTTCTTGATCTAAATTTTTGAGAATTTGATTGCAATCTTTCAAGATTCAATGATGAATCTTGCTGCAACCAGTTAGATAGAAACTGGTGAGGCACAGGATTTGGAACTGAATCAATCCCTTAAGTGATGAGATGCAGATTGATGCAGATCTCTGATAAGTAAACTCAAATGATGAGATTATCCTCTGATGAGAATTTTTTGCTATTAAGCAATTTTTGAATGGCTCTGATACCATGAAAGATTTTGAATAAGAAAAAAATTGTGAGAGCAATTTGATGAAGAAATGAAAAACTGAATTTTATTGATAATGATATTGATCGTTGTTACAATGGGAATGTTTTGCATTTATACAAATCATCTCTAGAGCAAAATGCAGCTATAGATTGGCTGAAGCCCATGACCCTGAACTCAAAAAATATTTCTTCAAAGTAAATGGATGGTCCAGATTGAAAGCAACATGAATCTGGTAGTTGAGCAGTAATGAGAAACAACATATATGCGGTATCAAGATGAAGGGTTTTCACTTTCTTATTTCATTACACAAAATAGACAAGTTGCATACATGAACTTTCCAAAAAAAATTAAACAAATATATAAAATTCAGTTCCTAAATAAAATTCACTTCTAGAAAATGTTGTAATTACCTAATGAATAAAATATAAGATACAATCTGTTGTATCTCAATGTAAATTTGCAGCGCCTTTTTTTTGGCTCAATCGCGGACTAGGTCGCTCTCTTTGAGACGATTCGTGGCTTAGCCTCAAGGTGCAAAACTATCTATCAGTCATTCCGTTCGCATAGTAAAACAGCCTCCGAAATTAGGTCAATTTGCTATTTGCTCCACATCAAATTGTTCGGAATATAGCATTTTTGTAACACCCCAAATTTTTTATAACATTATTCAAGAGATTTAATTAGATAAATTAAATAGAATAATGATGATAAGGGGATTGACATTTGAATAAAACTATAAGAAGGCCATGCTTAATTTACCTTAAAATGGCTTTTAAATTATTAATTAAAACATGGGCATATTAGTAAAAATAGCCGCACCTTATTATTCATGGCCATAGACTCTTATTTGCCCATTCACGTTCATTTTTTCAAAAAATCAAAAACGCGAATTTAACCTAAGAAGAGCTGGCCATTAACAAGCAAGAAGAGGAAGTGAAATTCAATCAAATTAAGGAATTAAAGTTTGGGGAATCAATTTTCTACAAATCTCAAATTCCTTATCATATCTAAGGTGAATAATAATTCATCAATCTCTATTTTGTTTTTATAATCATATGTTTTCGAATTTATGATTAAATTCATTTTTATGATGTTTTGAATGATGATATGCTTGATTTATTATATGTTTGATTTAAACCAATTCATTTACATATGAATTTGCATGGTTTAGGGCAAAACCGATTGTTATTGAATTTAGAATGCCATGGAAAAATTATATGTTAGGTAAAACATGATTTTAGAGATAGGTTTCAATTTACATAATTTTCCAAGCTATGGAAAATTTATTATGAATTTCTAAAGGAAAGTATGATATATTTGGGTTTAAAATTTATTTCGATTATTTCAAGAAGAAATTGGGTCTAAATTTTAATATGTTTGATAACAGGATGAAAGTGAATTTCTATGATTTTTGGGGATTTTTCCTAATTAATTTGCTATGGAAATTAAATTATTTTAAAAAGAAGGACTTATTTGCAAATATTGGTTTTTCTTAATGGAAGGGCTTAAACGTTACTTTTTCCCTTAATTTAGATCTGGTAAATGCGACCGTTATTTTGTAAAGTATTTGAAAAGTTTAAGGCAACCAATTAGGTGTTTACAAATAGGCAGGTTAGTTATAAAGCAATTACTAAATTTAGCATTAATTAAGCCTTTTAAATAAAAAGTTGGTTCTGCCTCTTTTGGAAGTGGCCTTCGACCCAATGCTTTCGTCTCGACTCAGTCGAAACCAACTCTGCCGAAACCTGTGTAGTCGAAACCAATGCACAAGGTATCACTTAGTTGTGTTGAATCATGAGTTTTGATTCATGAAAAAAAGCTTAAATGATCAGTGATGAGACTATACGATCAAGCGACAAAATGAGAATGAGATATGCAAGCTTATTAAACAACAAAGGAGATGAGACTACAAATCTAAGTATAATATGGTTATTTACTGAAGTTTTAGTCTTAGATATGGTTTATAATTGTTAAAATCTATCCTCAAGTAGTTTGCACATACTCAAAGTAGTTTTAAAGTTCAATTTTTTTAAAAATATGTGCAAACTGTGCGCTAACGACCAGGTCAGTCAACTGACCGAAAACAACCAGTCGACTGAACCTGTTCGGTGCACAGAAATGCACCATTTTACTTTATTTTCGAATATTCAGTTGACTGATCGATTTTGCTCAGTCGACTGATCGGCTCTAACGGCTAGTTTTCCTGAAGAGTCGCTTCTAATTACGAAGAGTTTCGATCCAAATTGAAGAGATATGGCTGCACCTTTTGATTGAAACTTTTTGTGAATAGTTGTAACTATTTGTTCACTATATAAACATGTTAGAATCACTTCCCAAATCACTAAATTTTATTTTGATTTCTTGCTATATTCTCTACTATCTATCTTTGCAATCTAAAAGCAATCACAATCTATAAATTGCTTGAATCTACGAATTAATTAATATATTCTTCGATTCTAAGCAATATCTTCCTTTCATATCTTCACACATACAATATATACTTGAGGATTTGATTATAGGAAGGGTGTACTATTAAAGACATATCCGCGTTATTCAGAACAAAAGCTACAACTATTTACTTGTACTAGTAGAAGTCTTGTTCGGTTGTTCAGGCGGTAAAAGTCCTCTTCGGTTGTTTGAGGCGGAAAAATCCTATTCGGCTGCTCAGGTGTTGTATACCTATTCCTCCGGGTTAAGAGAGGGGTTTATAGAGTTTAAATCCAGAGTGTAGTCTGGGACAGGACGTAGAACGAGAAATTCGAACCAGTATAAATTGTCCTGGTGTGCTTATTTCATTTACTTTATTACTATCATCTATTATCTAGTTTATATTTCCGCACTATTATAATATTCCATATTACACGATCCTAAGTATTAACTAGCCACACAGCTTACACACCTTCATTTGGTATCAGAGCTTGGACATCCTATAACCGTAACACAGTTATTTGATATATTTAGTAATATGGAAAGTAACACCAAATCTAACATTAACATTAACACTAGTTTCACTAAAGGACAGTCAACTGCATAACCACCATTATTTAATGGTCTTAACTATATTTACTGGTCTACTAGAATGAGGATATATATGCAAGCTAATGGTTTTGAAACCTGGAATATTACCCAAAAAGAATATACCATACCAACAGAAGACTTTTCAACTTGGACTGCTGGACAAAAAACTGATGCTACTTCAAGTGTTAAAGCTATGAACATGTTATTCTGTGCATTAGGCAAAAATGAGTTTAATAGGGTCAGTATGTGTGCAACTGCTTATGATATATGGAGAACTCTAAAAGTAACTCATGAAGGAACTAACAAAGTCAAACAAAGCAAAATATCTATGTTGAAAAATCAGTTCCACAATTTCAAAATGAAACCAAACGAAACTATAAATGACATGTACTCTAGATTTCAAGATATATATCACTCACTATTGGCACTAGATCAAAAATGCTCTGATTTTGATATTGTTACAAAAATCCTCAATTCTTTAATGGACAATTAGGAACGAAAAGTCTTAGCAATTGAAGAAGCTAATGATTTATCAATCATGAAACCAGAAGAATTGATAGGAAATCTAATGTCATATGAAGTGAATTTGTTGGCAAAGAAAGTACAAGCACAAGACAAGAAGAACCTAGCATTTCATGCAGAAAAAGATGATTCAGATTCAGATGAAGAGGATATGGCACTTATTGCTAAAAATTTCAAAAAGTTCTTGAAATTAAAAAAGAATAACAAATTCAGGAGTTACAAAAATAACTCCAACAACAACAATAATAGAAGTAAACCATCATCCTCTGTCATGGAATGTTATGAATGTCATAAAAAGGGTCATATGAAGAAAGATTGTGCATAGAAAAAGAAAATAAAATTCAAGAAGGACAGATTCAAGAAGAAAGCATTTTTCGTAATGTGGGATGATTCGGATTCTTCATCATCATCAGATAGTGACAGTGACGGTCACATAAAGCAAGCAAATGTATGCTTCATGGCTACAAGTGATGATGTAAGTGAATTAAGTTTTGAAGATCTGGTTAAAATTAATTCAGAACTAGTAGACTTAGTAAAACAAATTAAAAAGCAAAATAAAGAGTTACAAGGAAAACTGAATAGATCTGAATTAGAAGTTAGTATGCTAAGATATGAAAAGAAAATTCTAGAACAAGAACTTGAAATGACTCAAGAATCTAATTCTAATTTAACATCTCAACTTTCTATGATAACTCAGGAATTAGAAATTCAGAAAAATAAAAAAAATGGTTTACCAGTAGAGGGTAATGATTTAAAATCTAACACTAAAGTGTTAGAGTTAGAAAATTCTAGTCTCAAAACCAAGTTAGAAGATATTAATAATAATATTTCTAACTTCAATAAAGAATCTTTCTACAATAATAGAAAATTCTCGGTCTACTTTAAATAAAATGGGACTAGGATATAAAAAAATTGAAAATCCAAAGAAATCTGGAAAGTTTAAAAATAAGATTAAAAACAAAATTAAGAAAGATATTAAGAAGACAGTTTCTAAAGATATTAAAACTATTAAGATATGGATTCCTAAAACAAATAACAATTTAATTAGGAATAGACATATCAAAACATTTATGGAAACTATTCATAAAAATAAGAATTATATTTATAAAGGGAATTTTGAACCCGCTTGGGTTTGGTTTCCTAAGACCTAACTCTTAGGACCCTAAAAGAAAAGTGGGTACCAACTTAATCTTTATTTTTTGCAGGTACCGCTTAAAAAGAGAGGAAAATGGATCTTAGACAGTGGTTGCTCAAAACACATGACTGGTAATAAGGACATGTTAACTAACATTGTCTACTCAAATGGAGGATCGATCACTTTAGGAGATAATTCAAAAGGTTATATCATCAGCAAAGGTGATGTGAGCAATAACGGTATCTCTAACTTACCTCTCATTTCTGATGTTTTATTAGTTAAAAACTTAAAACATAATTTATTGAGCATAAGTCAATTATGTGATAAAGGTTTTAATATATCTTTTTCAGAAAATAAATGCAATATTTCTTATAAAAATCAAAATTTAATTTTTGAAGGTATAAGAGATAGAAATATTTATATTTTAAATATAAATGTAAATCATAACACAAACATGTGTTTAGTAGCTACAGAAAATGATTCTTGGCTATGGCACAAAAGATTTTGTCATATAAATATTAGTACTATTAATAAAATAGCTAAAAATAAACTTGTTAAAGGACTACCTGATATGAAATTCAAAATTGATAATATTTATGATGCATGTCAGTTAGGAAAATTAACAAAATATTCTTTTAAATCTAAGAAAATCATATTTACAACACAACCACTTGAACTACTACATATGGACCTCTTTGGACCTACTCAAGTTCAATCTATTAATCATAATAGATATGTGTTTGTTATTGTAGATGATTTTTCAAGATATACATGGACTATTTTCATGAAACATAAAAATGATACTTTTGAAAATTTTAAAATTTTTGTTCAAAGAATTCAAAATATAAAGAGTTTAAAAGTTAAAAATATTAGAAGTGATCATGGAGGTGAATTTGAAAATGAAAATTTTGAACATTTTTGTAACAAGAAAGGAATTAATCATAATTTTTCTTTTCCTCGAACACCACAACAAAACGGAGTTGTAGAAAGGTAAAACATAACATTACAAGAATGTGTAAGAACTTTATTAAATGGAAGCACTCCACCATAACATTTCTGGGCAGAAGCTGTTGCAACTGCTTGTTATGTTTTGAATCGTGTTTCTATTCGACCATTAACAAAACACACCCCATATGAACTTTTAAATGGTAGAAAACCTAATATATCTTATTTCAAAGTATTTGGTTCAAAATGTTTTATACTTAACACTAAAGATCAGCTTGGCAAATTCGATCCAAAATCCGATGAAGGAATATTCATAGGATATTCGGAGAGAAGCAAAGCTTATTGAGTTTTTAATAAAAGAACTAAAGTAATTGAAGAAACTCTTCATGTTTCATTCGATGAAAATTTCAAAATTTCTTCTAATATTACAAACTTTGAAAATAATTCTAATAAAATCATAACAAATATTTCAGAAGATGATGATATTATGATTCAAGATAATAACATTAATAATACTAGAGAAGATGAAAACATTGTTCATAATGAAAATATTGTAAGATCTCCTCCAAGAATTCTTAGAGATCACCCTGTTCAAAATATAATTGGAGAAGTAAATTCAAATATAAGAACAAGACATCAATTAAATAAAATGGGCCATGTAGCGTTTCTCTCTAATATAGAACATAAAAATATTAAGGAAGCCTCCACTGACGACTATTGGATTATAGATATGCAAGAAGAGCTAAACCAATTTGAAAGAAATGAAGTTTGGGAATTAGTTCCTAGACCAAGTGATCAATCGATCATTGGTACAAAATGGGTTTTCAAAAACAAAGCTGATGCACTAGGTAATATAACTAGAAATAAAGCTAGATTAGTAGCACAAGAATATAATCAAGAATAGGAAATAGACTATGAAGAAACGTTTGCTCCTGTCGCAAGATTAGAAGCTATACGTATTCTACTGGCCTTTGCATGTTTTCATAACTTTAAATTATATCAAATGGATGTTAAAAGTGCTTTTTTAAATGGATATATAAAAGAAAATGATTATGTTGAACAACCTCCTCTTTTCGCTCATGAAAAATTTCCGGACGATGTTTATAAACTTAAGAAAGCCTTATACGGTCTGAAACAGGCACCCTGTGCTTGGTACGACCGACTTAAGAGCTATCTAATAGACTCTGGTTTTGAAATTGGGAAGGTTTATCAAACTTTATTTATTAAGAAAACTAAACAAGATATTTTAATTATACAAATATATGTTGATGATATTATATTTGGTTCAACTAATGAAAAATTATGTCAGGAATTTTCGACTATCATGACAAATGAATTTGAAATGTCACATATGGGAGAACTATCATATTTTCTTGGATTACAAATTAAACAATTACAAAATGGTATTTTTATTAATCAAGAAAAATATAGTAATAATCTAATTAAACGATTTGGTATGGAAAACACTTCTGCCAAACCAACTCCTATGAGTACAACTATACATCTCGACAGAGATGAAGATGGTAAGAGTGTCGACCAGAAACTATATCGTAGTATGATTGGATCATTACTTTACTTAACTGCTAGTCGACCTGATATAATGGTGAGTGTTTGTTTATGTGCTTGATTTCAAGCAAATCCTAAAGAATCCCATATGCGAGCAGTAAAACGTATAATTCTTTATCTTAGCAAGACCAAGGATTTCGGACTATTTTATCCGAAAGAATGTCCTTTTGAATTAGTATCCTATAGCGATGTTGATTTTGGAGGAAGTCAGACAGATAGAAAAAGTACAAGTGGAACTTATCATTTATCCGGACGGTCCTTAGTATCTTGGTTTAGCAAGAAACAAAACTGCGTTTCACTATCGACATGAGAAGCAGAATATATATATCTGCAGCTTTAGCATGTGCTCAAGTCATCTACATGCAACAAACACTATAAGATTTTGATATAAAATTAAATAAATCTATAATATACTGTGATAACACAAGTGCAATTAATTTATCTAAAAATCCTGTCAACCACTCACGAACTAAACATATTGACATTCGTCATCATTTTCTTCGTGATAATATTGAAAAGAATATAGTAAATTTAGAATTTGTAAATTCTGAAAATCAATTAGCTAATATTTTCACTAAACCACTCAATGAAAATATTTTTGTAAAACTAAGAAGAGAACTAGGTATAATTTCTTTTAAAGAATTATAATATTTAAAATTCTATAAAAATAATTTTTTTTGTAATTGCTAGCACTTGAAACTCAGCACCTCTAGATTGGAAGTCGTATATCTTTACCATTTCTCTATTTTTTATTTCACAACTATTTCTATAACACACTTTTTTTTAACCATGCAAAATTCTGTTTATTCTACTCCTTTCATTATTTAATGGTTATCTTTTGTTTAACCAATCATTTACTCTATTTTTAGAATACCTATTTTATATAAATTTAAGGGTTGTTTGTTTATTTTCTCTCCACCTTGATTGTTTGATAAAAATATTGATTATTCCTTGCAACAATGTCTTCCCAAAACAACTACCAGAATGACTCTGCTTACTCTTCTTTATATTTTTCCACACCATCCTCTAATTCTTCTAGTTTACCTACACCTACTCCATGTTATAAACCTGCCAGACCATCCAACTATCATACTGGTTATACTCTAGATAAGAAGAAGGCACGTCATTTCTTATTCTTTGGTTCTCCGTCAACAAAACAAAAGACTGATGATATACATCATTATCAACTGGAATCAATAGAAATACAACGAGAAATGTACTATGAACAAAAGGTACTTAATTCAAAACGACTTAGCTTTCTAGAGCAACTTGGCTGGAAATTCTGCGGGACATCTACATCCGACGTTCATCAACCCACAACGTTTTCCTATCGGTATCCATGGGACCAGACGCCACAACCTCCTCCCGTGTCTCCAAATTCATGGGAACGTGGAAATCACTGGTCTCCATTGAAACCATGCATAGAGAAGACTAAAGTTGAACCGGAAGATTGCAAGACTCCGCATTCATCCACTTCTTCTTCATCTAAATAATTTTTATATATCTTTTCTTTTATTTCAATCTAATTTGTATGCATTCTAAGTTTAATATATATTTTTTAATTTTTTAATTTTTTAAGCAGAAAGACAGATAATGCTGAAAAAGATCATTCAGTCGACTGACGAATTTTGGTCAGTCGACTGCTGGAAACAGAAAGTTTTGGGAAAATTGATCAGTCGACTGACCAAACTCGATCAGTTGACTGACTGTCTTATCTGGGCCTATTAACTCCTATTTCACCTACTTTTTACCCATATAATCTATCTTCTTCACTTTTACTCCTCACTTTTACTTTTTACCATCAGAATTTCAAAACCCTAGCCCTTCAAATTTTCAAATTCCATTACTTAATTATTCATTCTAATGGCTCCAAGACAATCAAAACACTCTAGAAATACTTCATCCTCAACCTCTGAACCTATAGACACCCAAATAGCTCAATGGCTTTATGATGCCACCGCTATCCAAAGATTGAACAAGATGAAGGAAGCTCGCTTTCTAGAAGGATCATTTGTTGTATTTCCTAACTTCGCAACATATAGAATTCAAGATCATGCTAGAAGAAGTCGTCTAGAATCTCTCCTTCACTACAACCGAACAATCTCAAGATAAATGATACAATGGTAAAACTCTTTTACGATAACTTGCATTTGGGTCATCAAAATCCAAGAAACCGTAACAACTGCGTATGGAGTTTAGTTTGTGGTCAACAAGTCTTCTTGTCGTTAGATAGAATTGGGCACATCCTTCAAACACCAACAAATGGTATTTCACTGGAAGATTTGAATGTTGTTTTAGGAGAACGAGATGAAGTGAGTCATAGATTTTTGGAGGACGACATGATTGAATTAAAATCTACCGCCTTACGTCCTACAGCCCGAATTATGCATCGAGCCTTAATGCGCAGAATCCTTCCTCGTACCGGGTCTTACGAACTTGTCTACCCAGAGAATTATAGAGCTTTATATGCAATTTGGGGTGATGTTCAAATTAATTGGCCTAAGCTTATACTTGATGAATTCCTAGCCTTCAACCAAGGACGGATGAACATCATTTACTATGGTGAGTATATTATGCGGCTCCTAATGAATCTACAAGTTCCAGTTCCAGAATTCGACACTTCCTCAGTTAAAACACTAAATAGCCGCACAATTAGTTTGATGAAATTGCCTCCAAGACCGCTCACTATCATGTCATTCCAAGATTGGCAATCAAGGCCACGCCAACAAGCTGCTACTCCACAACAACGAGGAGATGAAATACGCAACACCACCCCATCCCAAAGCACCCGAGAGTCCATTGATCTCATTGCACGTAATCAAGTAATTTTGGATTCTCGCATTAAGAATCTCGACAAGAAGATTGACAGGAAGTTTGACAAGATCAAAAGCTTTTTTGGGATTCTATGGGATGCAATCTCTTGTTCCTCTTTGACCACTGCCGAAACTTCACATCGTGATCCGGGAAAACGCCAGGCACCTCATTTTACTTGGTCTACATCCGAAGAACATACAAGTTCTGACACTAGTGGAAATGGTGGTAGCAGACAATATATGGAAAGCTCTTCACGAGGCAAAGAACCAGCACGAGAAGAAGAGGATGAAGAAACAGATTCAGACTCTGATGAGTAATGATGGTAATTCATGATGGTGGTAGTAAGTTACTTTCTTAAAAAAATTCTAGTACCGTTTAAGTTCTTTAATGTTGATGGGCTTGTATAAATAGCCCTGTAGAATTTAAAAAATATATGCTTGTTTGTGATTTTTTTTAATATGCTGTTAGTTCACAATGCTTATGCGATAACATATTATATGGTTGTTTATTTCCTTTTTGTCGATGACAAAGGGGGAGAAATTTGTATGACTAACCAATTTTTGCAGGATTAGATATGTCGCCACATATTCAGGGGGAGAAATATATAACTTCCGATATATAATTCTTAATATATAGCATCATCAAAAATAGGCTGTCATCAATCAAAAAAGGGGTGAATGTTGAATCATGAGTTTTGATTCATGACAAAAAGCTTAAACGATCAGTGATGAGACTATACGATCAAGCGACAAAAAGAGAATGAGATATGCAAGCTTATTAAACTACAAAGGAGATGAGACTACAAATCTAAGTATAGTATGATTATTACTGAAGTTTTAGTCTTAGATATGGTTTATAATTGTTAACATCTATCCTCAAGTAGTTTGCACATACTCAAAGCAGTTTTAAAGTTGATTGGTTTCGAAAGGGGTACTTTCATTGGTTTCGAAGCTATATTTCTAAAGATTATTTAACAATGTTTTTACACATTCGAAAGGTATGATTTGGTTTCGAAAGGATTGATTTATAGAGCTTCAGAAAGAATATGCTTAGAGTTTTTAAAAGAGGTTTTCTACGCTTTCGAAGGAAGTCATCCAGTGGTTTCGAAAGTGATGTTTAAGGTTTCAAAACAAATAACCAATTCCCATTTTGAAGTAAAAACCATGACATAAATAAAGATTTTTGAGAGTATTATTTTGTTGTTATGATTGCTTCTTCATATATTCATTCACATTGTAATTAACCCATAACGGTACTTTGGGGAAGGGAAGAATAACTAGCTAAGTTGACCCAAAGTGAATATAACTTAAGAAATGTTAAAATCTTAATTAAAGTATTGGCAGGGGCCAATAGGTTCACAGTAAGCCCATGAAAACTGTGTAAAGGGAAAGATATTGGCAGGGGCCAATAGGTTCATAGTCAGCCCATGAAAACTATGATTTATATTGGCAGGGGCCAATAGGTTTATAGTTAGCCCATGAAAACTACATCCAGAACAAGATATTGACAGTTAGTCAATAGGTTCCTAACCAGCCCATGAAAACTAGGATAAGAGTAAAGATATTGGAGTTGCCAATATGTTCTTAGTGATCTCATGAAAACTATATAACTGGACAAGGAGTACATAATCACTTTACCGGTTAATAATCAGCCCATGAAAACTATTAGGTTAATAGTAACCTTAGAAACTAAAACTGTGACAGATCATCAAAATGAATAGGGATGGGTAATCCAGAATTGATTCACTTGTTTTGCATATCATCATATTATACTGTTTTAAATTATTTAACCATTGTGGATGCAGGAGCATAGTATATGGTTTTATAAAGGTTTTAAGATACTAGTGAAGGGAAAACCCGTTCCGCTAAGTGGCATGGTCTCACTAGATATCTAAATAATTTGAGATGGTAGATTATTATACATACCAGGCTTAATGTCTGACTCTATGTTTTAGTTTTACCCTTAAACTCTCAGGTACTCAAATGATTTTGAGTAGTTTGAGGTTTAGGGTTTTCAGGTGTTCTTTTTGGTGAATAAAGCTTCCGGTGACAAGCAGGAGGCATGTTAGCTACATAGAGTTCTTTTATTTCCACCGTGTTTGGTTGTAAAGGCAAACTTGTTTTATTGCCTTATTATATACTCTGATCATCCAAGGGGGCATCTTAATATGTTGCTCTTGGCTTATTTGGTAATAAGTATATTTTGTTTGAACGTGGTTTGCACTCTGGGATTATGTAATGAATTTGAAATATTTTGAAATGGAATGTGGACTTTGTTTGCTATTTTAAATTTTTTCCATATTCATGTGTTTATGTGTACCAATGTATCTAACATTTCCATATTTGGTCGCCGAGGATTAATAACTATGGATGACTGCAGCATCCGTAACCGTTAGTTTTGGGCCTCCAAGTAGGGGGATGTTACAAGTTGGTATCAGAGCATAGGTTTATGAAACTTTAAAAGGAACTTATACCTAAAAGATTTTTCAAACGTAATCTAATGAATCAGACAACAAGATTGAGGTTTGGGTTAATGCTATAGTAACGTACTTGTATTTGATATATAGTTATATATATAAGTACGTATTCCCCGCTCTATTAGACTGTAACGACCCGGAAATTTTAATGATTTAAATAACGTAATTAACTATATTTTCATGAAAATATATAATAAATTTTTTGCAATGAAAATTTGGTATTTGGTATGCGTTTATTTAAGCATAGCAAGTGTCATATTTTCAATGGAAAATATTTAAGCTTGTTTGGTTGTGAAATTTCAATTTTAAATTTCAAATCAGTTAAATTTGCTGGAAGTTAAATATTTTTGAAGTCTGAATATTTTTACAGAAGAAGAATGTAAATTATTTTTTAAGTGAGACGTCATATTCCATTTCGCCAAATTTGGACTGCTCTACCATCGCTTATCTTATTTTCGGCGATTTAGCAGGAGTTGGCAGCGAATATCGAGTTTTGATAGGAGGGTCGTGTCACTCATATCTATGTACTATTCTGTTAGTCTCGTCGTGCTGATCTCCATAGTATATTCATTTGTGCATTTCGGCATCCGGTACACGGCGAAATCTACGAAACGGTTAGCCGTATCGGTACCCGTTTTTGAATGTCCATTCCTTTGTCCTGCCGTGAGAAAATAAATGGACGCTAGCCTTTAATATTTTCCAGTATTCATTGTTGTGGTTGTCACTTTTCCCTATTTTAATTTATAGCATTTTGGTTCGTTCATTTTTCTATCTGTCCCTTCCCTTTCTCTTTTTCATTCTGAAACGTTAAACTAAAAGAAAATTAATATAATAATCAAAGTTGTATATATTTGATCTGTGATAATCCTGCTCATTCTCTTCCTATATGCAAACACGACTGCCCTCCACTCTATTTCCACATCCGCATCCACTTAAGCCACATCAAAACCTACATCACCCAGCAGCTTGCTCGCGCCACCCGAATCCCCTCACCTCCGCCCCACTCGGACCACAGCCACCTGCACCCTTCGGCCTTCCCACAACCAAACTTCGACGACCCATCACCTTCCAAAGCCTCATGACCCCATCCTATTTCCATTTCTGACCCTCTCCATGCTATTCTCCAGCTGTTCGCACACCAGAACGCATCAACACCCCTCCGAGCACTGCCTCCAGCCCCTCAACCTCACCGAAGCCACACCCGAACCCACTAACAGCTGCTTCGAACCCTCCACCTTCACACAGCCCACTTCCCACACGCCGAACCTCCCCTCCTCCGCTTGCCTCTAGTTTCTGCCACCTTCTCCACCGACCTTGGCCGCAACCAAGTCAGCTGCCCTTGCTACAACCGCAGCCACAGTCCATGCATCGTCAGCCACACCACCTCAATGCTCTGACCCCTAGTAGCCCAGTCACCAACCCTTCCCTCCGCCTGCAACTCGCCCATTGCCCTGCCTTGCCGCCAGCAGCTCATCCCCTTCTCTCCACTCTTATTCTCTCCAACCGAAGCCACTCCATCTTCTCATGCAACCAGATATAAAGATTTTATTTTAATATGTGTTTTAAATTAAATATTGATTTTAATATATATATATATATATATAAAGATTTTATTTTGATATGTGTTTTAAATTGAATATTGATTTTAAAATATAATATATAAAGGTTTATTTTAAATATGTAAGTAAATTTTAGATTTCTAAAAATTTATATATTTTGTTTCCATCGAACTCAGTCCACCGTTGTTTTCATCAAACTCGAGTCCAATCACCCTGATTTGCTTTGGAATCTTCGTTTGGATCGGTAGCGCTTGTACAAGCTCGAGATTCCGATTGATAGATTGTTGTGTTGTCTATTTTCTCTAACCTCAAAAGGTGAGCGATCACTCACGATTGACATTCTTATGCTTAGTAAATTAAATTCACATGAAACGACGATTGAAATATGTTGTTAAATTTGAATTTGTTTGTAATTTAATTGTTAAATATGATATGTTATTATTTTAAAATTGTTTACCTATGTAAATTGCCATATGACACCATAACATGTTATGTGTGTGTGTGTATTTAAATTGTTAATCATGATAGGCTTGTTATGGAGGCGTATGTCACTTATATTATTATTTTATTTATTCTCACTCTGCAAGTTCCCTATTAGTTTAGAAATTCCCTATGGGTTGAAGTGATACATGCCCGAACAATCTTATAGATTAGGGAAAATCCTTATGGGTTGAATGATAAACCCAAGCGATTTTATTAAAAAATTTAAAATTTTGGGATTGCGGGTTGAAATGATATATACCCGTAAATATTAAATTTTTACAAATTAAAATGATAAATATCTGTATCACTTGACCATATGATAGAAAATTATATACGGACACCATTGTTCTATTTTGAAAAAAATGATTTTTCAAAGTTTTGAAAGTAAATGGATTGGGTTTTATTAAATATTGATTTTTAAAATATAATACAAAGATTTTTATGTTAATATATGTGTGTAAAATTTAGATTTTTAAATTATATGTTTGAAAATTTTAAATTATAAGTTAAGTTTGAAAATATAAATTTTAAGATTTTACTTATACTTTTATTATTTTTAAATATATAAAATAATTTAATATAAATAAAATCAGATTTAATTTAATAATATTTAATATGGTAAAATTTAATTTAATAGAATTTAATTGGATAAGTATATATATTGTATTTGAAATATTTATTTAAAATTTATATTAATATTTTGAAAATAGATTTTGTAATAACTTTAATAAAATAAAGGTTGGGAAGATAAATTAAGTTAATTTGAAATTTAATTTGTTTGAGAATTGAATGTAAATAAGAATTGATTGGAAACTTATTGATTTTGAGATTTTCAGAGGTATAATTTTATAACTTGATTTAATTAAAGGTGATTAAATGAATATTTTCAAATTTAAATAAAACTGAATATTTAATTTTGATTTAATTTGTAATTTGAGATTTTATTTAAATGCTTATAAAAAAGTGATTAGGTGAATATTTTATAATTAAATATAATTGGAGTTAGATATTTAATTATTGATTTTATTTAAATGTTATTAATAATGATTAAGTGAATATTATCAAATCTAAATAAAATTAAAGTTGAATTGTGAAATATAAATGAATTTATCAAATTGAGTTATTGTAAATGTTTGAATATTTAAATTTGAAACCTACTGAATTGGAAGTGGTTGAAATTTGTAGTTCAAACCTAGATTTGAAATCGACATAAATTAAAGTGGTTTTAGTGTGAATTTGAATTGAACATTTAACCTTTTTAATTGAAATTGTTGGACTGAGATTGATTTAAATTGAATTTTGGAACTAAAGTTGATTTGAATTGATTTGTGAAATTGGAATAAACAATTCTAATTTGAAACTATTTTCGATATATACTCTTTTTAGTATATAAACTATTTTTAATATATAACTATTTTAATCTATAAACTATTTTTAAATATAAACTATTTTTAATGTATAACTATCCCACTCAGTCCGGGAGTGCAAACGGTAGAATCCTACCCTGGCATTGCCTCGCGTGCCTTGTCACATGCCTTATCACGCCTTCTACGAGTTTGGTTTGTGTCGTACCTATGGAGTGCTCCCTGATAGCCCACTGGTTTGGTGGAGTTTATAGTACTGTATAGACTACGCCATTTATATAAAAATGTGGTAAGGGGGATATGGGTAACGCCTTAACGCTATTTTAATATTACTTTACTGTAGACATTATCTATGTAGCGTATTGTACTATGTATGTAGATAGTTTAACAGATCCTTAAAGGATGGAATCCCAACATCCTTTAAGTTATATTGCATTTCACTTGGACATTTCACTTGAATTGATTTACTTGCATAAGAATGTTAATCCCGACTCGAGTGTTTTGTGTTTTGCTTTATGCTCGGGTCAGACTGAGTGTCACAGCATTTGAGACTCACCTTTGGAGCTTGGAGCTTTGCTTGGAGATCTACCTTTTATCTATTTAGCTTTCAGTTATTCCAGTTATTTCCAGTTATTTATGTTTTGACTTGTCATTCGCTTATGTATTAGAGATTCCTTTATATTTGGATTTCTATTATATTTGCTTTAGGCTATGATATTCTATAGTAGCTTCACGAACTACTATTTATCTATTCCGCTGCTTATTGTTGTATTACTCTATGTCTGTGATTCTGTGATTAATTTATTTACTGTATATGTTAAGTTTTGCCAAATTCAAATTAACAATTTGTTATTTTGAGCAATTCAAGTCTGACATGTGTTGATTATTGTCGATTTGAATGGTTCGAAATGGCAGGCCTTACATAAACCGTTCTTCTATATCTTACTAAAGCTTGTATGCAGATTTATGAAAAAGAAGATATGGAAGCAGGAAATAGAAGAGGAAATCTTGGTGGAGGAAGCACCACAACCAATGGAAATGCTCGACCTACCACTAGGAGGAACTCGGATTGACCGGCTAATGCTAATAACCAAAATGCTAATGCCAATGTGAGCGCTGGAAATCCATCAGTAGATATTGGGGCGATGTATCAGTTCTTCATCAATATGATGCAAGCAGGAGTTACTACTTGTGTTGCTGGAAATGTTGGAGGAGCTAATCCTGTAGCTCTAGTTGGGAATAATTATGCTAAGCTGAGTAGAGACTACACTAGTCTCGGTGGGAAGCCATTCATAGGGACGGAGGATGCTATTGAAGTTGAGAATTGGTTGTTGCATTATGAGCGTATATTTGCTGATTTGGGTTTAGATGATGCACAAAAGAGAAGGTTGGCCTCTAGACAGTTGCAAGGGTCAGCACTTCACTGGTGGAATAGTGTTACTGTCGGAGTTCCGGAAGAACAGTTGACTTGGGCTGTGTTTAGAAGGAGATTTGAGCAAAAGTTTGTGTATGAGTTTGCTAAGTCAGAGCTGATAGGGAAGTTTAAGGATCTGGAGCAGGAAGAGATGTCGGTCATTGAGTATGCCACTAAGTTTGAGGAGTTATCCCATTATGGACATAATACTATAGACACAGTTATCAGAAGGAACGAGAAGTTCATTAGGGGACTGAGTCCTGAAATTGCTAGGGAGACCGTGCCACATCTCCATGATCCTAGTAATTTTAGTTATGGAAATGGCCATTTGCCATGAGGAGATGCTTGCTAGTTGTATTAGGGAGAAGCCAGTGGAAATTCAGGGTTCTCTGGGGAAGAAGAGAAATTTCTTTAGAAAGAAGGGAGCCCAGAAGGGAGATACTGCCAAGAAGGCGAAGGCTGAGTTTGCTTTAAGTGTGACAAGAAGGGTCATTATGCGAATGAGTGTCGGTTAGGTAATGGTAAGAAGGCTACAAATAAGAAGAATGTGAAGTGCTTCAACTGTGATCAATTTGGGCATTATAGGAACCAGTGTCCAGAGCCAGTTAGGGAGGACAAAGGAAATGTTTTTGCTATTGGACCAGCTAGGCCTACTGCAGCTGATAAAGGAAAGACTGTGATGGAAGATATGATTTTGATTCAGAGTATACCGGTTAGGATACTATTTGATACCGGTGCATCACATTCATTTATATCTCAGTGTTTGGTTGGTAGATTAAACTTAGAACCCACCTACCTTATTACTTCCTTAAGGGTTGCGAATCCAATAGGAGGGTATGCAACTCTAGGATGAGATGTGACCAGTTAAAACTTGGTTTGTTAGGTCATAAGTTTGCGTGCAGTCTGTATATTATTGATTTCGTAGATTTCAGGATCATTTTGGGAATGGATTGGTTGGGTAGGTATGAGGCTATAATATTTTACTAGGATAGGGAGATATATCTGAGACATCATGATAGTCATAACCGAGTAATATTCTTTGTGGAGGATTCCGACCGAAGTGTTAGTACTTTGCTTAGTGCTATGGAGACAGAAGAAGAGTTAAGTCAGGTTCGACTAGCAAGAGAGTTTGCAGATGTCTTTAGACCAGTCACAGGACTACCACCGAAACGAGCAGTTGAGTTTCATATAGATCTTGTGCCCGGAGCTGAACCTGTTAGTAGACCACCTAGTAGGATGACACCTACAGAGATGAAGGAATTGAAGGTGTAACTAGTGGATCTTGAAGGAAGGAATTTTATTAGGCCAAGCAGTTCGCCTTGGGGAGCGGCCGGAGCGTTTGTAAAGAAACCAGATGGGTCATTGAGGATGTGTATTAACTATCATAAGTTGAACGAAAGGAAGATTAAGAATAAGTATCCTTTGCCAAGAATAGATGATCTGTTTGATCAATTAAGTGGAGCCAGAGTGTTTTTCCAGTTGGATTTGGCGACAGGATTCCATCAGTTAAGAGTGGCAGATGACAGTATTCCTTTGACAGCATTTCAGACTAGGTATGGTTCGTATGAGTGGTTAGTGATGCCATTTGGATTAAAGAATGCACCTGCTTTCTTCGTGGATTTAATGAATAGAGTTTTCCGAGAGTACTTGGATAAGTTTTATTGGTATTTATAGATGACATTTTAATATACTCTAAAGATGAGAGGGAACATAAGGTTCATCTTAGAGTGGTGCTTGAGACGCTGAGGCAGAATCAGATGAAGGCAAAGTTTACCAAGTGTCATTTTTGGAAGAAAGAGGTTAAGTTTCTTGGTCATGTGGTTTCAGAGAAAGGCTTGTCAGTCGATCCAGATAAGATCGAAGTTGTGAATAATTGGAAGAGACCAGAGACGGTGACTGAGATTAGAAGTTTTCTTGGACTTGATGGCTACTACCGGAGATTCATCAAGGATTTCTTGCGGATAGCAGCACCTTTGACTAAGTTAACCAGGAAGGCGGTGAAGTTTATCTGGTCCAACAAATGTGAGGAAGCATTCCTTAAATTAAAGCATTTGTTGACCAATGCAACAGTTTTAGTAGTTCCAGACGGAAACCAAGGGTTGGTGGTATATACTGATTCATGCGGAACTAGATTGGGAGCAGTATTGATGCAGAAGGGTAAAGTTATTGCCTATGCATCCAGACAGCTTAGAACGCATGAAGTGAGGTATCCTACTCATGATTTGGAGTTGGCTGCGGTAATTTTCGCATTGAATATTTGGAGACATTATCTCTTAGGGGAGAGGTTTGAGCTTTATACCGATCATAAGTCTTTAAGGTATTTATTCCCTCAGAAGGAGTTGAATATGAGACAGTAGAGGTGGCTGGAGGTTTTAGCTGATTATGATTTTGGTATAGAGTATACACCTGGGAAAGGTAATAAGGTAGCGGATGCTCTTAGCAGAAGACCTCAGAATATGGCATTAACTATGTTGGCGGAGTGGAAGGATTTAGATGCTTTGGCCAGTTATGGTGTGCAGTTAAGATCGACTGCTAGTTCTAGTCAGAGTACCGACATAATGTCCTGTTTAGAAGTTCGACTAGTGTTAATCGAAAAGATTGCTTCTAAGTAGAAAGAGGATCCAGTGTTAGCTAAGAGGATTAGAAGGCTTGAGGGTGGAATTGAGATTGATGATCTAAAAGACTTTAGTCTTAACCAAAAGGGATGGTTGAGAATGAAGGGAAGGTTGTGTGTTCCTAATGTTGGGGACTTGAGCAAAGAACTTCTTAGAGAATGTCATCGGTCCAAATTTATGATTCATCCTGGAGGGACCAAGATGTATCAAGATATGAAGAGGAGCATCTTTTAAGAAGGTATGAAGAGGGATGTTGGCTTATGGGTTAAGCAATGTGCAATCTGTCAACAAGTGAAAGCTGAACATCAGAAGCTGAGTGGGTTGCTTCAGCCTTTAGAGATTCCATTTTAGAAATGGGATTCGATATCTATGGATTTTATAGACGGGTTACCAAGGTCAAATAGGAGAAATGAAAGTATATGGGTCATAGTTGACAGATTGACCAAGAATGCTCATTTCATTCCAGTAAAGTCGACCAGGATGACACCTGTTTTAGATAAGTTATTCATGAAGAACATAGTTAGACTACATGGAGTTCCTATTAGTATAGTCAGTGACAGAGATGCCCTATTCACTAGTGAATTCTGGAAGAGTCTACAGGATGTATTAGGCACTAAGCTCAAAATGAGTACTGCATATCACCCTCAGATGGATGGGAAAACAGAGAAAGTCAATAAGGTACTCGAGGATTTGTTGACATCTTTCGTATTGAACTTTGGTGGATCTTGGGAGGATCATCTACATTTGGTTGAGTTTTCCTATAATTATAGTTATTAGACTAGTATAGGAATGACGCCTTTTGAAGCTTTGTATGGAAGGCCATGCAAATCACCAGCATGTTGGTTGGACACTGGAGACAGACTGGTCTTAGGTCCAGGTTAGGGAGGCGTCAAAGAAGATTGAGTTGATCCGAGAACGGATGAAGGAAGCTCAGTTTAGGTAGATGAGTTACGCAGAAAAGAGGCGTAAAGACCTAGAGTTCTCAGTGGGAGACAGTGTTTTCATTAAGGTATCACTGATGAAGGGTATGGTACGGTTAGGGAAGTCAAGGAAACTGGCACCGAGATATGTTGGTCCATTCCAGATTATAGAGAGGATCGGGAAGCTCGCATATAAAGTAGAGTTACCGAGCAATATGGTAGGTGTCCACAATGTATTCATGTGTCTTATCTTCGTAAGTATGTGCATGATCCAGAGACTATGGATGACTTGATAGTAGATCCTAATTTGACTTTGTTAGACAACCATTCCGTTTTGTAGCGAGAGATGAGAAAGGATTGAGGAACAAGACTGTCAGGTTGGTGAAAGTTCAGTGGAGCGACAACGAGAAAGACTGTACTTGAGAGACAGAAGACAAGATTAGAGATACTTATCCTGATTTGCTGTGAGGGTATGTCTATATTAGATTTATATAAATAGTTGCTAGTTAGATAGGCTAGTATGGATGTTAGGAGTTGTTACAGCTAGTTGCTATGTTGAGTATTTAGTCCTTACTGTATTTCGAGGACGAAATTCTTTGAGGAGGGGCAAGCCTGTAACACCCTAATTTTTGATAACATTATTCAAGAGATTTAATTAGATAAATTAAATAGAATAATGATGATAAGGGGATTGACATTTGAATAAAACAATAAGAAGGCCATGCTTAATTTACCTTAAATGGGCTTAAAATGGCTTTTAAATTATTAATTAAAACATGGAAATATTAGTAATTATAGTTGCACCTTATTATTCACGGCCATACACTCTTATTTGCCAATTCACGTTCATTTTCTCAAAAACTAAAAAACGCAAATTCAACCTAAGAAGAGTCGGCCATTAACAAGGAAGAAGAGGAAGAGAAATTCAACCAAGTTAAGGAATTAAAGTTAGGGGAATCAATCTTCTACAAATCTCAAATTCCTTATCATATCTAAGGTGAATAATAATTAATTCCATCTCTATTTTGTTTTTATAATCATATGTTTTTGGATTTAAGATTAAATTCGTTTTTATGATGTTTTGGATGATGATATGCTTGAATCATTATATGTTTGATTTAAACCAATTCATTTACATATGAATTTGCATGATTTTAGGGCAAAACCGACCGTTATTGAATTTAGAATGCCATGGAAAATTATATGTTAGGTAAAACATGATTTTAGAGATAGGTTTCGATTTTCATAATTTTCCAAGCTATCGAAAATTTATTATGAATTTCTAAAGGAAAGTATGATATATTTGAGTTTAAAATTTATTTTGATTATTTCAGGAAGTAATTGGGTCTGAAATTTTAATATGTTTTATAACATGATGAAAGTGAATTTCTGTGATTTTTGGGGATTTTTCCTTATTAATTTGCTTTGGAAATTAAATTATTTTAGAAAGAAGGACTTATTTGCAAATATTGGTTTTGCTTAATGGAAGGGCATAAAGGTTATTTTTTCCCTTAATTTAGATCTAATAAATGTGGCCGTTATTTTGTAAAGTATTTGAAAAGTTTTAAGGCAACCAATTAGGTGTTTACAAATAGGCAGGTTAGTTATAAAGCAATTACTAAACTTAGCATTAGTTCGGCCTTTTAAATAAAAAGTTGGTTCGACCTCTTTTGGAAATGGCCTTCGACCCAATGCTTTCGCCACGACTCAATCGAAACCAACCTTGTCGAAACCCACGTAGTCGAAACTAATACACAAGGTATCACTTAGATGGTACGTAGTGGATTGGAGGAAAGGCGGAAGCCAATGTGTCGAAAGTAATACTTCCGATGGGGTCGAAACATTAGTTCTGTTATCAAATGTTAAGTGCCTGCTTTGTTTTACCTAAAAATTTTGACATAGTCAAAACCTATGTTTTCGAAAGCGGTTTTTCTAAATGGCTTTCTAAGTAGGTTTCCATATCATGATTTAAGTAGGAGTTTTCGAATGGCTTCCTTTGTTTTTTATATAATGCTTTCGAAAGAGGTGGTTCCGACCTTGTCGAAACCCAACCGCTATTCTTTTACCTTTCGGATGTATTTCATCCATCAATGCTTTTGAAGGGTTCCCTTTGTTTTAAACTTAATCTAAGTCACTTCCTAAATGTTTTCAAAGGGGTTAAGGGGTCTTGAAGGCAATGGTGTCAAAAGGGGGTTTCGATGCTATCGTTCAAAGTTTTATTCCAAGGTTTTGAGCTTTCGAATAGATAGTTCCAACACCATCAATTTTTCCCCAAAAATATTTTATTAAAGGTTTTGAAAGAGATACTTTCATGTGTAACACTTTGACCCAAAAGATGTTTTTAAAGAGTAAAATCCAATGTTTTTGAAATGGGTACTTTCATTGGTTTCGAAGCTATATTCTAAAGATTATTTAACAATGTTTTGACATATTCAAAAGGTATGATTTGGTTTCGAAAGGATTGATTTATAGAGCTTCGAAAGGTATATACTTAGAGTTTTGAAAAGAGGTTTTCTATGCTTTCGAAGGAAGTGATCCAGCGGTTTCGAAAGTGGTGTTTAAGGTTTCAAAACAAATAACCCATTCTCATTTTAAAGGAAAAACCATGGCATAAATAAAGATTTTTGAGAGTATTATGATTGCTTCTTCATATATTCATTTACATTGTAATCAACCCATAACGGTACTTTGGAGAATGGCAGAATAACCAGCTGGTTGACCCAAAGTGAATATAACTTAAGAAATGTTAAAATCTTAATTAAAGATATTGGCAGGCGCCAATAGGTTCACAGTAAGCCCATGAAAACTGTGTAAAGGGAAAGATATTGGCAGGGGCCAATAGGTTCATAGTCAGCCCGTGAAAACTATGATTTGATATTGGAAGGGGCCAATAGATTTATAGTTAGCCCATGAAAACTATATCTGGATTAAGATATTGACAGTTAGTCAATAGGTTCATAGTCAGCCCATGAAAACTAGGATAAGAGTAAAGATATTGGAGTTACCAATAGGTTCTTAGTGATCCCATGAAAACTATGTAACTAGATAGGGTGTCCATAATCACTTTACCGGTTAATAATCAGCCCATGAAAACTATTAAGTTAATAGTAACCTTAGAAACTAAAACTGTGACAGATCGTCAAAATGAATGGGGATGGGTAATGCAGAATTGATTCGCTTGTTTTGCATATCATCATATTATATTATTTTAAATTGTTTAACCATTGTGGATGCAGGAGCACAGTATATGGTTTTATAAAGGTTTTAAGATACTAGCGAGGGGTAAACCCATTCCGCTAAGCGACGTGGTCTCACTAGGTATCTAAATAATTTGAGATGGTAGATTATTATTCATTCCAGGATTTATGTCCGACTCGAAGTTTTAGTTTTCCCCTTAAACTCTCGGGTACTCAATTGATTTTGAGTAGTTTGAGGTTTTGGGTTTTCTGGTGTTCTTTAGATGAATAAAGCTTCCGGTGACGAGCAGGAGGCATGTTAGCTACTTAGAGTTCTTTTATTTATGTCGTGTTTGATTGTAAAGGAAAACTTGTTTTATTTCCTTATTATATACTCTGATCATCCAAGGGGGAACCTTCATATGCCGCTCTTGGCGTATTTTGTAATAAGTATATTTTGACTGAACATGGTATGTGCTCTCGGATTATGTTATGAATTTGAAATATTTTAAAATGGAATGTGAACTTTGTTTGTTGTTTTAAATTTTTTCCATATTCATGTGTTTCTGTGTATCAATTTATCTAACATTGCCGTATTTGGTCACCGAGGATTAATAACTATGGATGACTGCAACATCCGTAGCTGTTAGTTTTGGGATTCCAAGTAGGGGGATGTTACAATTTTCTAAATTTAATTGCTTGTAAAGTTTCTTAAAGAGATAAAAATGCAAAGAATAAAGAAAAAGAAAAAAACTGTTTGTTATTCACATTTTCTCTTTTTTCTGTCTATCGTTTAAATAGGCAGAATGGAAATTGTATGCGTTACCGGAGTGAGAGAATGTTAATGGATTTGAATTTGTTGTCATTTAAAACAAATTTTAATACCATTAACTTTTGCACCGGCTCAATAATAATGGTTCATGAATATATATTATCGTTGTACATTTGCAACGGCTCAATTATAATAATGGCTCATGACTATATGATCGTTATACATTTGGAATGACTCAATTATAAAAATGGCTCATAAATATATATTACCGTTGTATATTTGCAACGGCTTAACTTGTTTTTATTTATTTTTTAATTAATCCACCTAAAGTTCCAATAATCCCCCACTTGAATTACTAAAAAATATATTTCCAAGCAATTTCTAAAAATATAGGATTGTGCCTAAACAAAAGGTATCTTTCAATTTTAAACCTTTGTATAGTGTGTAGGATTCATTTTATTAGAGTGATTCGTAGTCTTAAACTCTATTCCTTATATCAAACCACACACAACCTTTCTAAAGTGCTATCAACTAAGCCCGTGTTTTATGGTCATGCACGTCTATCCTAGTTTAGTGAATGTTCTAAGAATCTTACCCAAAATTCCATAGAAAACTGCCACATTTCCACATCCACAGAGGTGAGTCTACCAAGAGTACTCCTGAATCCTGAAGGTAGGTACTCCACTCCATTTAGAGTATAGATCTCATTAAGAGTTTCTATTAACTCATCATCTAATCACTTCAGTAATATATGTTTCTAAGTATATAAAAATAGCATGTTTAACTCATGTCACTTTACAACTTGTTATTATTCATTGAACCTAGTTCTTAGGATCTCCAGTCATTAGTTCGGGTGAGCATTGTGCCTGACTGAACAATCAAAAGGCAATAGTCCTATTCTTTTAGATGTAGAAACGAATTTCTCTCTGTCCAGTCCTTTCGCCAAAGGATCCGCCAAATTCTCATCAGTGCGTACACGATCCACTCTTAGTGATCCTGAAGAGATATACTCTCTTACAGTATCGTGCTTAGGAAGAATTTGTAGTCTTTTACCATTGTAATGATGGTTCTCAACTTTTTCAATAGATACGGTACTATCACAATGGATCAACACAGTCGGTATCGGTTTTTCCCATAAAGGGATCTCAGCTAGCAGATTTCTTAAGAAATCTTCTTCTTCACTAGCATTGGCTAGTACTATCATTTCTGGCTCCATAGTGGATTGAGCCAAGATAGTCTGTTTCTTCTATTTCAAGAAACATCTCCTCCTGCAAAACTGAATATATATCTACTAGTAGCTTTGGAATCGTCTGATAAAGTATTCTAATCTGCATCACTGTATCCTTCAAGGACAGTGGGAAATTTCTGATAGTGTAATCCAAGGTCAGTTCCTTTAAGGTATCTTAAGACCCTTTCAATAGCATGCCAATACCCTATACTAGGTCTACTAGTAAATTTGTATAATAATCCCATGACATATGCAATGTCAGGTCTAGTACAATCAGTGGCATACCGAAGAATGCCAATGATGCTTGCATATTCAGACCGTTTTACACATTCACCAGTGTTTTTAAATAGTTTTACACTTGAATCATATGGTGTACTAGTAGGTTTACATTCAAAGTAATTATATTTCTTTAACATCTTCCCAATGTAATGAGATTTATCCAAAAAAATTCCCTTTTCATACTTAGTAATCTTAATTCCAAGAATTAGACCTGCTTCACAAAGATCTTTCATATCAAAATTGGCATATAGTATGGACTTGGCATGATTTACAGCATGAATATTTGAATCAAATATAAGTAAATCATCAACATATAAGCATATGATAGTGCAAATGTTATTCTCGGATTTATAATAAATAACTTGTGACGCCCCACCCCGAGACCCACATTAACAAAGAGTATTACTGGGTAATACTGTCTGCTGATGCGGAGAATAGGGCTGGTTAGGAGCGACCATCTATAGCTTTGTCTTAAAGAACTATTAAATACGTCGATTTAATTCTCTAATTTTTTTTCTTTCTCAAGTGGATCGACATATTCAATAAATGCTTAATACAAAACTATAGTGGCTAACAGATCTATCAGAACAAAATACAACAATGAAATGTACAACACATCACAGAACAACAAACATACATATATATATACATATACACTGATACATCCCCAGTACAATACAAAATGATACATCATAAGTGGTACTAGGACCACACTATATACAACGAGTCAAAAATATAGATACATATCAGAGTCAATCAAAAGGACTACAAAACTACTCAAAAAGAGATAAGTAGACATCCTAGGCAGAAGCAATCAATGCAAAGTCCAAAGCAGATATCTGACCTGAAACAACTCGGTTTGACCCGAGTATATAAAAATACACGGGTCAGTCTAGCTAAAACTTCAGATTAGTAACAGATATATGAAGTATAAGGTAAATGGGTGATATCTCTTCTCGAATGAGAAGAAGAATGCAAGGAACATATCATTAGTTCAAGTGAGGTAGTATCACTAAGTACATATATCCTCGAAAGAGGTAAACTCAACAATAAAAGCAACTAAGCATAAAGCATGCCTCATATCATCGGCATAATCCCAAAAGCAATTATAGTGGTTTCTCTAAACCATACTCCTAAATAGAAGAAATAAAAAACTCGCCATAAATGGCAATCAAAAATATATTCTCAAAATAGAGAAGTCCCAAAACTCAAGATACGCCAAAAATGGAAAACACATATATCTCTAAAGGGAGATTAGAAATCTCAAAATAAACACCAGCTGTTGGCAAACCCAAATCTCAAAGTATAGAACTCGATAAGGAGTACAATTTCCCAAAGATGTAATCGCTATATATAATGTCTAGAACGGCTCAAATGGCCAATAATGTAAAAAGGCGATACACTTGGAAAATCACAAATAAATCAATGAAATCATCTCAAAAATTAGCACGTGCTTAAAAAATGGCCGAAGCCCGCCAAGTCCTGTTCTCTCAAAATAAGGTGCCACGTCTCAAATGAACAAACGTCCCGAAGGACAACATCCCGAAGGACAAATACGTCTCGAAGAAAAACATCCCGAAAGACAAATGCATCTCAATGGACAAACATCCCGAAGAACAACATCCCAAAGGACAAATGACTCGAAGGTCCAGTACTGGCAATACTCGAGAATGTGTCATAAACTCTCAGATAGGTACCCGAAAAGTGGTAACACTACATCCCATACAATATCTTCTGACTTATCGGTTTACTAACCGCTAGCCAATGCCACACTAGAAAATCAGTAAAAATATTTCCTCATCTCATCGACAAAAACGACCCGAAGGTCAAAACGTTCAAACGAACAAGTCAGGAATTAACCGATAAAGTAAAACGTACGTGTCACATACCACGTGTTTTACTAAACCATTTAATTCTCCTTCTCATATGCTTGAATAGTGCAAAAACCTGTATTTTATATAGAAAATAATTTGTTTGAGAAAACAAGCTTTTAAAACCATTTTCGAAATCGTTTTTGGAAAACAATCTTTGAAATTCCCTTATTATAGAGGATATATAGTTTTTATAGCTTGAAAATAATTTATAAATATTATATAATAATTATTTCAAAAGCCAGTTTATTTTAAAATCATTTCAAAATTATTTAGAAAAACCCGTGCTCGAAATCAAAGAAAAATCATCAAATAACACAAAAACCGACATTCGAAAACATCTCAAAATCGATTCATTTTGATTCACAAATTCACCAAAATTCTGGCTCGCCTATAGATAGGCTTCATGGCCTTCAAAACAGTTCAGAAATATCACAAAAACAAGATGCAGAAGTCGGAAAACGAATTAGAATAGAAGGTAGAACACAAAAATGCACAGGCCAAAAAAAACAATACCCATGCCTGAAAACCCTTTCGGATTCAATTTTCAGACATAATTCGAATGGATTAACTACCTCGGAATGGTCTGAAATTTGATGCATAGAAAGTAGAACAATTTATTTATGAACCGGAAAAAGATTCACTGAATTCCGACATGAAATGGTAAAGATATGAAATTTCAAACATGGACTCAGGCCATGTTGAATTCTGCCCAGGTTTGAAATCCCTCTCGGATTCAACTTTCAGGCATGAAACAGAAGGACAAACGACCTCAGATTGAACTGAAAATTGGTATGTACATAGTCGAAAACTTAAAATTTCAAGTAGAAATAGAATCAATGAATTACAACAGAAAATGAAAAAGATACACTGTCTCAAACATGGACTCAAGGCCATGTTTGCAGTAGCTCAGAAAAAGGAAATGTGCCCAGACCTCAAAACCATCTCGAGTTCAACTTAAAGGCATGAAATAGATGACTAAACAACCTCAGATTGAATTAAAAATTGGTATTTCCATAGTAGAAAACTTTAACTTTCAAATACAAAAATAATCGAAGAATTCCAACAGGAAATGAAAGAGATACGCTGTCTCAAACATGGACTCATGCCATGTTTGCAACAGCTCAGAAAACGGAAATGTGTACAGGACTGAAATCCATCTCGGGTTCAACTTACAGACATGAAACAAAGGATCAAATAACCTCCAATTGAATTGAAAATTGGTATGCACATAGTAGAAAACTTCAACTTTTAAATAAAAAAAGAATCAATAAATTTCGACATAGGAATAAGAAGATATGGTCATACAAAGAAGCAACTCAAAACTGTTTTACTGTAAACTAAAAAGCAAGCAATTTCTTAGCGTTTTTCAGCCTGCATCTCATTACTTCAGCTAGATGATGTGATTTTAGCACTCACCATGCAAATTGAAGAGCAAACTAAGAAAACTTGGCGAAAGATGAAGAAAGATGAAGGCTTTCCTCTTAAGATGGCTTCAGCAGCCTGTAAAATAGCAATATACAGACATGCAACACAAACAAAGAAATTACAGACAATCCAAAATCATAAAAAACAAAACTTGATGAAATAAATTATGTTTTGGAGTTGATTACCTATGAAAAAGAGCTTTAATTTGATAATTTATAGCAAAGGATTGATTTAATTGAAGGTTGAAGGCCTAGGTTTTAAAAGAGAGTAAAGTTTTTCTTCTGTTTTGTTTGAGAAAGCTTTCACTGTACATACAAAGTAAAGAAGAAAGAAAGATGTTTTCTCCATCAGGCTTGTATAAGTTAATGGGCTTAGACCCAAAACCAAATTAATTAGCCTAAGAAAATCAATTATCTCTAAATCACATATACACTAATATACACTTGTGTAAACTCATATTTTTACACAATTTTAACACAATAAAATTATACAAACATATTTTCATGTTTAGCAAAATATTTTACAACTAATAAAAAGATAATTTTTTTATAAGAATATTTTTATTATTAAAAACTCTTAGTTTTAAATAAATACACAATTTACACAAATATTTACACAAAACTCTATTTTTAACTCCAAAAATTACACAAAAATTATTTTCTTATGTAATAAAATATAAAAAACCATTTTACCATCAAGTTTATATCCAAAACTTATTTTTAAACAAAATTCCATCTTTTAATTTATAATAAACAACATATTAAATTAAATACTCCATTTAAAAATCAATAAACGAAGCATTTGGCAATAATCACTAGAATTATTGCATTTTCTCAAATAAAAATCATATATCCCTCATTTTTGTTACAAACAACCAAAATAAAGTTTTTAAAACTTTATTTCCACATTTTTCATTTAAAATCCATTGTTTATTCCAAATAAACAATTTTAAATCTCCAATTTATTTTTGTTTCTCAATATTAAATTATAACCACTGTTATAATTTAATATCTATAAGTAATCACCAAAACCAGAGTTGTTACAGACTCCCCCTCCCCTTATAAATTTTGCGTCCTCGCAATTTCTAGAGAAGATCTGTATTCAACACTATTTATTTCATCCAGCAAGAGAAAATAGACAAGCTAGAGTTTAAAATTTTCCACTCTTAACACAGGATGATAGAAAACCAAGATAAAATTGCTCGATAAATTCTATGGTTTTCCAAGTGTAATTACCGGGAGTAGTGGACCATTGGATTTTTACGAGCAATACATCATGATTTCGAAGGCATCTCACCTTCGAAACAAGAACACAGACAGAATGCTACACAAAAGATCAATCGAGTGAGATTGATTTCTCAGAAGCTTCTCGAATAGAGTCGGGATTTAACATAATTTTATCCCGGGTTCCAATCAACTAGATAATTATCGACATGTTCTTCCATATGTCACTACGCAAAGAGCCACACCGACATTAGATTGACAACAATTGAGGTAAGAAAATTCAACAGGGGGTTTCTTCAAACACCACCAACCCAAATGATCGCGTAAATGCAAGTCGCTAGATAATTGCACAAAGGCAAGACAAACTCAAGGAATGGATTTTTATACTCCTATTTCACTCTAAAATATTTTTAAGGTTTTCAAAACCCATTCTCTTCATACTCAAATTCTCAAATTTCAACATTTTGAAAATTTTCAAAACCTCTTATTAAAATCCAATTTAATCCCCAACCTCTTCATTTAAAGTGAATAAAATTATTCACTCTTAAATTCTACTACAATATATTTCATTTTGAAACATATATTTTTCATACTAATCATCAACTCAATTACATTCACAAAATAGGTAGATTACACTTGAACAGTAAGAAAACAAGTCATTTTCAATTTCAAACTTGTTGTAAAGAAAACAAGTTTTGACACAGCAAACAACAAAATTTGAGAACTCTTATAAAATAAAAGTTGTTCTACTAAGTCTATGCTTTCCAACAATATAATGATCATCAAAATCAGATTCACGGTTTGAAAGTTATGCAAAATTTACTTTCAGCTTAAATTTTAGAGATTTTATAATAAGACAGAAATGTTTATTCACTTTCAAACCTATTTTAGACAGAATAAAAAGCAAAATCTTCCAAAGTGGTAAAGAAAATTTATAGCTTTCTGAAAGCTGTTCCATTTACAAAAAGTTTGAACTCATTCGGTGTTATAAGTCTCAAGTTATTGTTGTTTTAGCACAGCACTATTCCAAACCAAATTTTAGCTTCCAAATCAATTTAAAATTTGAAATTTTCCCAAACCATTTTAATTTAAACTACATTTTCAAGCAAGCTTTTTGCTACATTATTTATAAAATGATTTTCTTTTTCCCTGGAAAGCCAAGACATACAAAATTATGATTAACCTTATGTAATCATCATAAAAAGGAACAATCCATTAGTTGGAAAAAAATTCCTTACCTTCGAAAATCTAATTTAAAAGCAATTAACTAAGAAAACTTATTTTGAAAGAGATAACTAATCTCTTCCATTATCAAGAAATGATTGTTGATTATTCATCAAAATAATTTTTTGGGATATATATATATATAAAGTTTAAAATTATTCTCACAATTTAAAATGATTATACTACATAAATTGTTCATTTATCAGAACAATTCAAATTCACATTTCCACTATGTCACAAAAATTAAATTTCCATCTAATTATCAACATAAAACTAATTAAAGTTGATAGTTAATTCAAACTTGTTTTCAAAAGAATTTTACAAATTCGCACCAACAAATTTTTAATACAACCAAAATTTAAAAAAAAAACTTTTTCACAAATTCATGCTAAAAATTTAAAATTAGCATATCCAATTTCAAAAATTTCAAATAATATAAGGGTATTGCCTCGCTCTTGATTTATAGTGAATGTCCCCATCGATTGGCTGTAGAGTTGACCAAATGATCAATACTGCCTCGCCACTCATCCAACCCTCACTATGGTTCACTGGCTACATTACATATTCAAATAAAATTTAATACTCAAACCATATTAATATATTCCAAACTTTACTTATTAAAACTCAATTTACTGTGTCTGATTGTCTCATCATAGCGTTTAGGAAATTCCTATCGATAACGTTGATCAGGCGCCTCAACCAGAATTCTTAAAGCACTCGATGGACAATCCAACACAAAAATCATTTTCTATAAAAATGCCTCTTATATAATTTACAAAATATTCTTTGCTTGTCTCAATAAACAAAAATCCAATTATACTTAAAAACATATCTTCTATTTGAAAGATTTGCAATATCAATTTGTTGCTTACACTCAAATTCAAAGAACACAAGGAGAACTCATCGAGATATTCCCAGAATAATCGATTCACAAGATTGACGAAATAAACTGGAGTGTTCGTCAAACCAAACGGTATAACGAGCCACTCACAAGAATCATACGAGTGCGGAATGCGGTAAGAGGAACGCTATCCTTCGCAACTCGTAGTTGATGAAAATTGGTGCAAGGTCAAGCCGAGGAAAGACTCTAACACCACCCAATAGATCGAATATGTCATCAATCATAAGCAATAGATACTCATTCTAATGGTTAACTTGTTAAGCTTGCAAAAATGGATGCAAAGCCTAAGAATACCCTCAGATTTCATAACAAAGATGACCATGGCATCCTACGGTAAAGACTGAACTAAATGAATAGCTTGGCTTCAAGCTTCAAAAATCACACTTAGAGTTCCTCTTTTCCTTAGTGGACATCCTCGTGGGAGGACGACTAACAGTTTGAGAATCAGAAATGAAGTCAAAACAATACTCAATTGCCAGCTTGGGTGGTAAACCCTAACGGACTCAAATACATCGGCAGAATTACTAACAACAGGATTTCGAGATACTTCATCATTATATCGAGACTCAAAAGCAATTAAAGATACTTCGGAATCTCCATCAACATTCCGAAGGACAAGAAACAACAGATCAGCCGAATTAGGATACCTAAGATATAAGATCCTTTCAAACATAGAATTTAGGCTTGATACATACAAGCCAATCCTTCCAAATTCTCATCAAACCCAAGATAGTAAATAACATGCAATTACGCACGGAAAGAAAAACTACAAAGAACAATCTCAAAATCCTCACTCAACAAGCCAAATATTGTGGATTCCCTCAATAGGATTTGCAATCCTCATAGAAGTAATAAGACAAGAACATCCAATGGCATCAACAAATTCATCCAATATGGATGAGTATCAAACACCCGTATCGAAGAGGACTCGAATAGAACAATCACAATTAGGATTACTCCTAGGATAAGATATCATCAATTTAATTATGGAATACTACAGAATTAAAATACATTCCTAGACATATTCCCATCTTATATCTACCCTAAAGGACACGAAAAGGTTAAGGACATGATGATTAAGGAATTTGTAACACTTGTAATATACTTTGATGTACCGTAATATATGTTTCTGTTCTGTGTTTATCATATTTTGTTCTGAACTCAGCTCTGATACCAAGCTGTGATGCCCTACCCCGAGACCCACATTAACAAAGAGTATTACTGGGTAATACTGTCTGCTAATGCGGAGAATAAGGCTGGTTAGGAGCGACCATCTATAGCTTTGTCTTAAACATCTATTAAATACGTCGATTTAATGCTCTAATTTTTTTCTTTCTTAAGTGGATCGACATATTTAATAAATGCTTAATACAAAACTATAGTGGCTAACAGATCTATCAGAACAAAATACAACAATGAAATGTACAACACATCACAGAACAGCAAACAAACATATATATACATATACACTGATACATCCCCAGTACAATACAAAATGATACATGTACGAGGACCACACTATATACAACGAGTCAAAAATATAGATACATATCAGAGTCAATCAAAAAGACTACAAAACTACTCAAAAAGAGATATGTAGACATCCAAGGCAGAACCAATCAAAGCAAAGTTCAAAGTAGGTATCTAACTTGAAACAACTCGGTCTGACCCGAGTATATAAAATTACATGGGTTAGTCTAGCTAAAACATCAGATTAGTAACAGATATATGAAGTATAAGGTAAAGGGGTGATATCTCTCCTCGAATGAGAAGAAGAATGCAAGGACCATATCATTAGTTCAAGTGAGGTAGTATCACTAAGTACATATATCCTCGAAAGAGTTAAACTCAACAATAAAAGCAACTAAGCATAAAGCATGCCTCATATCATCGGCATAATCCCAAAAGAAACTATAATGGTTTCTCTAAACCATACTCCTAAATAGGAGAAATCTCAAAACTCAAAACTCGCCGTAAATGGCAATAACAAATATATTCTCAAAATAGAGAAGTCCCAAAACTCAAGATACGCCAAAAATGGCAAACACATATATCTCTAAAAAGGAGATTAGAAATCTCAAAATAAACGCCAGGTGTTCGCAAACCCAAATCTCAAAGTATAGAACTCGATAAGGAGTTCAATTTCCCAAAGATGTAATATCCATATATAATGTCTCGAACGGCTCAAATGGCCAATAATGTGAAAAGGCGACACACTTGGAAAATCACAAATAAATCAATGAAATCATCTCAAAAGATAGCACGTTCTTATAAAATGGCCGAAGCCCGCCAAGTACTGTTCTCTGAAAATAAGGTGCCACGTCTCAAATGGACAAACGTCCCGAAGGACAACATCCCGAAGGACAATTACGTCTCAAAGACAAACATCCCGAAGGACAACATCCCAAAGGACAAATACGTCTCAGTGGACAAACAACTCGAAGGACAACATCCCCAAGGACAAATGACCTGTAGGTCCAGTACTGGCAATACTCAAGAATGTGTCACAAACTCTCAGATAGGAACCCAAAAAGTGATAACAGTGCATCCCATACCACACGTTCTCACTTATCGGTTTACTAACCGCTAGCCAATGCCATACTAGAAAATAAGTAAAAATATTTGCCTCATCTCATCGGCAAATACGACCCGAAGGTCAAAACGTTCAAACGGACAAGTCAGGAATTAACCGATAAAGTAAACGCACGTGTCCCATACCATGTGTTTTACTAAACCGTTTAATTCGCCTTCTCATATGCTCGAATAGTACAAAAACGTGTATTTTATATAGAAAATAATTTGTTTCAGAAAACAAGCTTTTAAAACAATTTTCGAAATCATTTTTGGAAAACAATCTTTGAAATTCTCTTATTATAGAGAATATATAGTTTTTATAGCTTGAAAATAATTTATAAATATTATATAATAATTATTTAAAAAGCCAATTTATTATAAAAATCATTTCAAAATTATTTAGAAAAACCCGTGCTCGAAATCAAAGAAAAATCATCAAGAAAACACCAAAATCGACATTCGAAAACATCTCAAAATCGATTCATTTTGAATCACAAATTCACCCAAAATTCTGTCTCACCTATTGATAGGCTTCATGGCCTTCAAAATAGTTCAGAAATATCACAAAAACAAGATGCAGAAGTCAAAAAACGGATTAGAAAACAAGGCAGAACACAAAAATGCACAAGCAAAAAAAACAATACCCAGGCCTTAAAACCCTCTCGGATTTAACTTTCAAACATAATTTGAATGGCTTAATGACCTTGGAATGGTCTGAAATTTGGTACACACAAAGTAGAATAATTTTTCTATGAAATGGAAAAAGATTCGCTGAATTCTGACATGAAATGGTAAAGATATGAAATTTCAAACATGGACTCCGGCCATGTTGAATTCTGCCCTGGTCTAAAAACCCTCTCGGGTTCAACTTTTAGGCATGAAACAGGAGAACAAACGACCTCAGATTGAACTGAAAATCAATGAATTCCGACAAGAAATGAAAAGGATACGCTCTCTCAAACATGGACTCGGGCCATGTTTGCAGCAGCTCAGAAAATGGAAGTGCCCAGGCCTAAAAGCCATCTTAGGTTTAACTTACAGGCATGAAACAAATAACCAAACGTCCTCAGATTGAACTAAAAATCGGTATGCACATAGTAGAAAATTTTAACATTCAAATAAAAAAGAATTAATGAATTCCGATAGGAAATGAAAGAGATACGCTGTCTCAAACATGGACTCAGGCCATGTTTGCAGCAGCTCAGAAAATGGAAATGTGTACAAGCCTGAAAACCATCTCGGGTTCAAATTACAGGTATGAAATAGAGAACCAAACGACCTCCCATTGAACTAAAAATTGGTATGCACATAGTAGAAAACTACAAATTTAAAATAAAAAAGAATCAACGAATTTTGATATAGGAATAAGAAGATATGGTCATACAAAAAAGCAACTCAAAACTGTTTTATTGTAAACTAAAAAGCAAGCAATTTCTTTGCATTTTTCAGCCTGTGTCTCATTGCTTCAGCTAGATGATGTGAGTTTAGCACTCACCTTTGTAAATTGAAGAGCAAACTAAGCAAACTTGGCGAAAGATGAAGAAAGATGAAGGCTTTCCTCTTGAGATATCTTCAGCAGCCTGTAAAATAGCAATATACAGACATGCAACCCAAAAAAAGAAATTACAGAAAATCCAAAATCATAAAAATCGAAACTTGATGAAATAACCTATGTTTTGGAGTTGATTACCTGTGAAAAAGAGCTTTAATTTGATAATTTATAGCAAAGGGTTGATTTAATTGAAGATTGAAGGCCTAGGTTTTAAGAGAGTAAAGTTTTTCTTCTGTTTTGTTTGAGAAAGCTTTCACTGTACGTACAAAGTAAAGAGGAGAGAAAGATGTTTTCTCCATCAGGCTTGTATAAGTTAATGGGCTTAGACCCAAAACCAAATTAATTAGCCTAAGAAAATCAATTATCTCTAAATCACATATACACTAATATACACTTGTGTAAACTCATATTTTTACACAATTTTAACACAATAAAATTATACAAACATATTTTCATGTTTAACTAAACATTTTACAACTAATAAAAAGATAATTTTGTTATAAAAATATTTTTATTATTAAAAATTATTATTTTTAAATAAATACACAATTTACACAAATATTTACACAAAACTCTATTTTTAACTCCAAAAATTACACAAAAATTATTTTATTGTGTAATAAAATATAACAAACCATTTTACCATCAATTTTATATCCAAAACTTTTTCTTAAACAAAATTCCATCTTTTTATTTATAATAAACAATATATTAAATTAAATACTCCATTTAAAAATCAATAAATGAAGCATTTGGCCATAATCACTAGAATTATTGCATTTTCTCAAATAAAAATCATATTTCACTCATTTTTATCACAAACAACCAAAATAAAGTTTTTAAAACTTTATTTCTACATTTTACATTTAAAATCCATTGTTTATTAAAAATATACAATTTAAAATCTCCAATTTATATTTATTTCTGAACTTTAAATTATAACCACCGTTATCATTTAATATTTATAGGTAATCACCAAAACCATGTGAAATAATTAGATTGTCAAAATTTTCATGTCATTGTTTCGGTGCCTGTTTAAGGCCATATAGAGATTTATCTAATTTACAAACTTTATGCTCTTGACCATGTATAACAAAACCTTTGGGTTGGTCCATATAAATCTCTTCTTCTAATTCACCATTCAGAAAAGCAGTTTTTACATCCATTTGGTGAATTAGTAGATTATATAGTGAATCAAGAGAAATTAATACTCGAATTGATTTTATTCTTGTAACAGATGAAAAAGTATCAAAAAAGTCAATGTTTTCTTTTTGTTTAAATCCTTTAGCTACAAAACGAGCCTTATATTTATCAATTGTACCATTAGGTTTCAACTTCTTTTTAAGTACCCATTTACAATCTAGAGGTAAATCAACTAGATGCCAAATTTTATTGGATTCAAGTGATGGATTCAAGTGATTCTATTTCATTTTTTATAGCTTCGTGCCAGATATCTGAATCCAAAGAAGACAGAGCTTCTTTTAGATTAGCAGGATCCTCTTCTAGTGCATGAGCATAATGTTCTGGACTAAAATCTTTAGCTATCCTAGTTCTTTTACTTCTTCTAAGCACAGATTCACTTTCCGTATTATGTTCATTATTTCTGATTATTGGATTATTAGTGCTAGAAGTGCCCCCACTATTCCTAAGTTTAAACAGAAATTTCTTTTCTAAGAAATCAGCATCATTTGACTCAATAATAACTCGAGCATTTAAATCAAAATCTATTTGCTTTACTGTTAATGGAATAACCAATGAAAACTCATTCATATGCTTGACTTGCTAACTTAATTCTTTTAGGGTCAGGAATACAAACATACGCTAAGCAATCCCAAGTTTTAAAATAAGACAAGCTGGGTTTATGATTTTTAAAAATATGAAAAAGTGAATTTTTGCTATTAGATTTGGGAATTATATTTAATACATAACAAACAGTTAATAAAATTTCCCCCACCAGTAAGATACTGCATTCGAATTTAATAAAACAACTACTAATAACTCGGTAAGAGTCCTATTTTTTCTTTCAACTTTACTGTTCATTTCAGGCGAATAGGGTGCAGTTCTCTCATGAATTATGCCATGGTGTTTATTAAATTCAGTAAATAAGTTAGATTCATACTCTGTTCCTCTATCGCTTCGATATCTTTTAATTTTCTTATTTGCTTGATTTTCAATTTCAGTGACAAATAATTTAAACATATCTAACGCATCACTTTTATTCTTCATGAGATAAACATAAGTAAAATCAAAGCAATTGGCAATAAAAGTAATAAAGTAGCATTTGCCATCCCTAGTTAGAGTACCATCAAATTCACATATATCAGAGTGTATTAAATCTAAAGGTCTGACTCTCTAAACACATATTTATGTGGGGTCTTAGTAATTTTAGCTTGGCTTCAATATTTACATTTTTCTGAATTATTTATGGAAACTTTACGGATTAGGCCTAAGTTACACATGTTATGAATTAGTCGCTTATTAACACCACAAAATCTAGAATGCCAAATATTAAAACTGCATAGCACATAAACAGAAACATTATCTTCAACATTCAACTTAAACATCCAATCTATAACATATCCTTTACCAATAAAAACACCATTTTTAGCGATGGTGTACAAGTCAGATCCAATAGTTTGAGTAAAACCAGCTTTATTTAATAAGAAACTAGATACTAAATTTTTCCTCATATCTGGAGCATGCATCACGTCTTTTAGCAATAAATTCTTTCTAGAGGTAAACTTTAACTCCACAATCCCAATTCCAGCAACAGTAGTGGTGTGAGAATCTCCCAACACCGCTTTCATGTCATTAGCAATATTATGTGTTTTAAACATTTCACGATCATAGCGGACATGACGAGAAGCACCAGTGTCTACCCACCACCCTTCTGATCCATGACTAGGTTGATCTCAGTAAGCATAGCCACAAGGGATTCTTTAGTTAGGTTCACATATGGTGTAGGATTTGGCATGTTCTGACACTTTTGTACCATATGGTCCGATTTGTCACAGTTGTAACATAAGAACAACTATCTAGTATGCTTATTTTTTTGATGCTGATTATTGTGGTTCTGATTCAGTTTGCGATTTTGATTTTTAAAATTTTTGCATTTGGTTTCAGACTCCTGTTTTTGGATTTCTTAGTGTTGTTGGTACATACAACAAGCACCTCTTCATTTTAGTCCTGTTTTTTGGCCTCCTCTTCAATACGAAGACGAGTAATCAAACCCTCCAAGGAAAACTCCTTAGTCTTATGCCTGAAATTATTATTAAAATCTTTCCAACTAGGAGGTAATTTATCAATTAACATAGCAATTTGAAACTGTTCATCTAAAGCCATACCTTCGGAGATGATCTCATGCGCAATTTTCTAGAGCTCGTGCGACTGCGCCTCTACAGATTTGTCATTTATCATTTAAAACTTCAAATAGCGACTAACAGCTTATTTTTTCTCTCCAGCTTCCTCGGTATCATATTTCTTTTACAGAGAATCTCGAACCTCCTTTGTTGACTTGTCTGAATTGTAGTAATCGTACAAATCATCGCTCAAGCCATTAAGAGCATAATTTTTGCAAAGGTAGTCATGTTCAATCTAGTCCTTAAAAGCCTTTTTATGATCCTCTGTTCTTCTCCAAGCAGTAGGATCCCGGATAGGTCGATTACGACTAGGGTAATGACATGATCGGTTTATATCGAAGCCATTTCTGAGTGCCAAAAAGGCATAGACCAGTCTTGCTAGATGCGGAGGATTATTTGTGTATCCTCGGTACATCCCTTTGAAGATGTACTGTACGGAAGGTTGTCCCTTACCTTATTATTGTATGGAAATCCATTCTCCAATAAGTGCCTTTGGACTTGATTGTAGAACCTACTTTATAGCTAGTATGCTGGAATTTAATCAATGTAACAATTTCAGCTAAGATTCATAAGTTTATTTGAAAACTATTTTCAAAAGAATGTTATTAAATATAATATTCCCATATTTTGCGTAGAAATGCTTTGGTTATAATAAGATAAAAACATGTTCCGTGTTTATGTGTGGCGTGGTCTTATGAGATCCCCTTTGTTTTCAAAAATTCATATTTTGAGTTTCTCATACCAGTCCCATGATTGGCCCGAAGTTTATTTTCTTTTCCCCTTAAACTCTGGGTGCTTTATTTTTTCGGGCAGCCAAGTAGTTAGGTTATCTTGGAGCAATTTGGAAGGAAGGAGGGAGCATGGAACATTTTGGGTCTTTTTATTGAAGTTATCTAAAACTTTTCGCTATGTCTGTATTTTGTATCTACCAGCAATTGTAAGGATGGGTCGTTATAACTATCTCGGTTGGATTAGTACCTACTAGTACTCTGATGGAAAAAATTGGAGTAATTGCATGTACTACTCATATGTATAATTATGTGTTGAATATGATGTGAGATTTTATTATTGTCTTGTCTTCTATCTTTATTTTCTTTACCTCATGATAATTTGCCTCCCTAGCATTTGGATTTATGGCACGTGAATACCAAGGATGTATTAGTGTCGATCTCTAAAGGTCGAGGAGGTATGTCATCACATATGACATCTATAATAGTATACATGCCACTAAACCTATCACGCCCCAGCTTCTCATAGTCGTGGAAGAGCAAAGAAAAACTCATCTGAGGCCTGACCTGCACTACCTTCTCTATGACATTCACCCTTGGTTCCTCAACTGGAGCAACATTCCTCGATGCTCGATTCTCACGATTCGTGATAGTTTACTCTGACCAACCCTAGCATTTGCAACTTTAATACTTATAGTTCTATTACCTTATCAAAGAAAAACTTCTTTAGGACCCAAAAGGATAGAGGTATTTCAAAGAAAGAGCTACTAAGGAAGAGATATTCCTAAAGAATAATTTTATAAGCTTAGTTTCCAAAATATAGATATGCTCTCATATGTATAATATTCTCGACTCATTCTAAGGTGTCGCTTACTGTTAACATTAAATTGTTAGAATATGTAATTTTTGATGATTTCAATTTCTATTCCACTCCTCTTTGAATTCCAATTTGATTATGAAATTTCAATTAAGAGATAGGATGTAAAAGTATGAATTTGTTCGTAGTTTACACCATTTATTCCATATGAAAATAAAAAAGAAATTCCATTGTATAAATTCTTTGTAAAGAGGGGTTGAATAGAGATTGGAAACTAGAATTGCAATTTCTATTTTTGAGATTATTCCCTGATTTGATGCGATAGATTGAGTTAAGATTTTTTAATATGTACATGTCTATTTATTACTATTTTTAGATATGAATGTTGAATCCTTTGTTAAGGATATTGAAATCCTTTTTTATGGACATTGGAAATTTGGCACCATTTATAATTTGGAAAAAGGACTTGCATTATTGTTATAAAAAGAAATTGACAATTAAGCATTAGTTAGGGTGAAATCTCTACATGCATAGAAATAGTAGATGCGTATTTATTTATATATTAATTACCATAAATAGCGTACAATTATAACGTATAATTGCGTAGTTAATTAGGTAATAATTATCGTTAATTCCCCCTTAGGAAGTCAAAATAAGAGGAAATTCTTATATAGCCTAATAAATGGACACAGTGAGTTGTGCGATAATATATTAAGAGTGTTGTAAAATATGATAAGTCATAAGTTGTGCGAGGTCAGTCAAAAGACACATGGAAGTCTGCCCAACTAATCTGGCTACCAGCAGTACGACTTTGGGGCTGATGATAAGTAACCATGATGATATGAGTTTAGCCCTAATTCTATAGGATAAAATCTACCAGTTAATCTGGCTACAAATAATTACGAATATGCGGGCTAATGTGAGATGTCACTTTAGGTATGGGCTATAAGACGATGCTTTGGGGTTTGGAAGGTATTAATTAGTTTTTTGAGGGCCCGCCTTTCTCCCTAATTAAAAGTATGAAATGGTCGGGATTGGGTTTAGGCAAGGTTAAGGATATCTTAGAAAGGTCCACTTCAATAGGAAGTATTAAGTGTCCCAAGAGATTTCCATGCAATCTCGGCTAGATAGATGCTTATGTGGAGTCCACCTTGGGAACAAGTATTAAATGATGGGGCCCTACCTCAATTGAGATCTTAAATGGTCAGAGTCTTCCTATTTTCCATTAAAAAGTATTAAGTGTCTTGGGCTTTATCACTCGCATTGTTAGACATTTATGACGTTGGTTATAGGTTATGGGATTGGGAAAACCTACTTCGAGAATAGAAGGTATTAAGTGGTTGTTTATGGGTCCACCTCCTTTCCTTATATGAAGTATTAAAAGGTTTCAAAACACATAGAAATATTCCTATTTTGATATATACTGCCCAAGTACTAAATAAGGCTCGAGGGTTTTAGTCACCAGACACATGTTGTTCTGACTCCCTCCTCATTACAACACAGGTTAAGGAAGGAGTGATGATGATGATGATGCTTGAAGATAGCATGAGCAAAGCTTGTGGCGGTTACTATTATTTATTTATTATGCTTTTATTGCATCCGTGAAAGAATACTTTTGATCAAATGATGTAACAGTTATTATGAAGACTATGTTTTGTTTTGTAATATGACATTTGAATTTATTTTGAAATGAATAGGTACAATTTGCTATAATATTTTTTCCTTTCGTTGTGAGTTCTGAAAGAATAGTTATGGCTTTGTGTTGTTATTACTTTTACCAACCAACAACCAGCTTTGGATGGGGTCTAAGTTATGATAGGCTTTTTCTATATCGGAATTTAGGCCTATTTCATGGTGGGTTATTACATTTGGTATCAAAACTTAGATTACCCGATCAACAGGGAAATTATACATATGATGGACATGCATGTTATTTTGAAAAGTTTTTCAAAAGGTCTTATTATATATATATATATATATATTTGCCTCTATTTCTTTGAAAATACGCGCACACCTAGGCAACTCTACTCTTTTTCTTTCAACATGTAATACTATCTTAGGAAATCATCACTAAATAATCAACCTATAGATAGTTGAAATGGCGAATAATCAATCTTCTTCCAAGACTAGGATACCTTCCCAAGGAAGACTCACCATTCATGGGATGCCTGAATGGTTTAAACAGTACCTCAGGCAAGTTGAGAAAGTCCCGGTCCCTTTAGCTGTATCGGAGGCACTCGATGCCCTGCTTGTCGATACAATACCCCGTTCTATTGATTTCCCTAATATATGTAAGGACTTTGCTAATGTGGGAGGGAAAACATACTTTGTGACTGATGGATATGTGGAAGCCAAAGCATGGATTGATGACCGCGAGAGAATATTCCACGAATAAGGATGGGAGGATTAGCTAAAGAGAAGGATAGGAGCAAGGGGATGCTTTAGATTGGTGGAACTTAGTAACTAAAGAATATGCCAATAGGGTTTTCACTTAGGATGTATTTAAAGACAGATTTGAGTTTAGGTTTATGTCGAGAGTAGAAGTGAGTTTAATAATTGGAGATGTTCATACAACTTAGGAAAGGAGACTCCATCATAAGGGAGTACATTAGTAATTTTACGGTGTTGGCTAAGTTCGAGATGAACTTGATAAATACGCTGATGAAAAAGGCCATAAAGTTCGTAAAGGGCCTAAACTCCCCATTTAGAGAAGTCTTGTTGACCCAAGTTTCTGCAAGCGTTACATATGAAACGTTGGTTGAGATGGCTTTGTTGCAGTTAGCAAGTGCAGAAGAAAAGGAAGCGAAGAAGAAGGCCTGGCTTACTAAAAAAGCAAGAAGGGTCCAAAAAAGGAGGCTTTTAGGCAAATAAGAAGTCAAAGGGGAAATTCAAGAAGAGTGATAAAGTATACAAGAGATGCTCGAAAAAGGGCCATGAGGTTAAAGATTGCAGGGTGAGTCTGGTGAAAGATACTTTTAAAGGGAGGTGTTATGATTGCCATGAGGAAGGGCACCTCAACAACCAATGTCTTAAGTTTGCAAAGGAAGGGTCAAGTGGACATGTCTTCTAACATCCCTTATTTGGAGGACCAAAACTAACTGCTATGGATGCTGCAGTCATCCATAGTTACTCGGTGACCAAATGAGGTAATATTAGATACATTGATATAACAGAAACACATGAATATGAAAAAAAATTAAAATCATAAAATAAATTTCTCATTCCACTTCAAATCACATTTCAAATTCATTTCTTGATCCCAATTCGTAAACCGCGTTCAGAGAAATATAATTATTACAAAATACGCTAAGAGCAACATATGAAGATAACCCATTGGTTGATTAGAGTCTAAATATAGGCAATTAAACAACTTTTCCATTACATCCAAAACACAACGGAATCAAACAGAAAGAACTACTACTAGCTTGCTTACCTCCAGCATGTCTCCGGAAGCTTATTCGTCTAAAGGAAAACTTGAAAACCTTAACTCTCAAACTACTCAAAATCAATTGAGCACACGAGAGTTTAAGGGGGAAAAATTATGTTCAAATATTTATAAATTGCAATTTGGGATACTAGGTCTAATTATGGTTTTATTTTGAATTTGTAATGATTTTTAAAGGTATCTAGTGAGACCACGCCTCTTAGCGAAATGGGTTTTCCCCTCACTAGTATCTTAACTCAATTTATAATAACCATATACTGTGCACCTACATCCACAATGGTTAGGACATAACATAATAAAATGTATCATGATGATATGCAAACATGCAATATGCTCTGGATTTCCCTTCCCCATTTACCTGACTATCTGCCTCAAGTTATAGTTTCTAGAGTCACTATTAACCTATTATTTTTTATAGGCTGACTAATAACTTGTTAATTCTTTATGGAAATTCCATCCACTTTCATAGTTTTCATGGGGTCACTATGAACCTATTGGTTCCTACCAATACTATCATCCAATCATAGTTTTCATTGGATCTCTATGAACTTATTGGTATTTACCAACAACTTTCTTCAATCATAGTTTTCATAGGCTTACTGTGAACCTATTGGATTCTCCAATAACATATCTCATGTCATAGTTTTCATGGGTTGACTATGAACCTATTGATCTCTTCAATAACTTATTTCGGACAAAGTTTTCATGGGATCACTAAGAACCTATTGACCCCTGCCAATAACAATTTCCAAACATAGTTTTCTTGGGCATACTAAGAACCTATCTAAACCAATAATTCTTTGATCAGTCTTTGGGCATCCTATATTCTGGTCAGTTTAGCCTCATGGATGCAGTTCTACTCACACAGGAGTTAACTCAATGTATATTCACTACTGGATCAACATAGCTAGTTATTCTACCATTAACACTCCAAATTGCAGTTATGGATTAATTATGAAGTGAATATGTTTACAAAAGCATACATGATAACATATCAAAACATAATAATGTAACCCTTTATGATTTAATTCATTATAATCATTTTTCTAATAAAACATGGTTAATACCCTTAACCTACTATCTTTACCAAGGAAAGCTTCTTCGAAAATTCCAAAGTAAAGTTTCATTTCAAAACTCTTTTATATTGCCATGGGTTTACCTTTAAAGATGAGATTGGATTTCTTATTTGAAAACTACGGCTTTCGACTGTATCCTTTGTATCATTACTTAAAACCTTAGGCATTCACTTTCTAAACCATTAAAAACATAACACTCAATATAGTTAAAGCTTATCTTTCGAAACCATTAAAGATATACCTTTCGAAACACTTAAAGTTTATCTTTCGAAAGTACTTAGTTCAAGTAAATTTTATGGAAGCATAGCTTCGAAACCATTTGAAAGTATGTCTTTCGAAATCATTGGGTTTAACATTAAATATAACTTTTGGGTCAAAGAGAACAAAAGTGAAAGTAACCCTTTCTAAAGCATTGATCTTCAAATAAAAGAATTGGGGAAAAGGATAGCTTCAAAACCAACCTTTTGGAACCATTGATAAAAGCAGCTATAAGGACCCTTTCGAAAGCATTGGGAAGGCAGCTTCATGATTAATAAAGCGAATGCCTTCCTTTCAAACTTATTGTTATAAGGCTATAAAGAAAAGCGGCCTTTAACCAATTCAAAAGGTATGAAGGCGGCAGCTGTGTAACGAATAGGCTCAAAATGCAGCAAATCATTCGAAAGCTTCTTTAAAAACAAAGTAAGCGACAACCTTTTCGAAAGCTCCTTTTCTAAAAACAAAGGTAAGCTGATTGATTCAAAAACTTTTACCCCATCGAAAGCATCTTTTAAAAACAAAGGCAACTAATGTATTCAAAAGCTTATAAGAATAACTTCAATCCCTTCGAACGCATGCCTTCGACATAGTTCCATCTGCCTATCTCCAGTCCACTATGTATCAATAACTTGATACCATGTGCATTGGTTTCAAATGAGTTCATTAGTAGAAGTATGGTGAAGAAAGCTAGCAAATGGAAGTGACAAAGTTGTAAATTGATACAAAACTGGTTTTATTGCCTTTCAAAGAAATTCCGTTTTACCTAACATACCCATTTATCAAAATATGATTGGTTGCCAATTCTTTATCAAAATCCTTTTATAAAAAGGCTGTCGAATTCAATAATTAATGATTGAAACCATTTTAACACATAAGCCATTCCCTTTAACAAAACATTTAAACATTTAAGTCCTCCAACTTAAATAATTAAATAACCATATTAAAATACTTAGGAAAAATACCCAAAAATCACAACTATCCATTTTTAATATGTTTCTTAACACATATAAATTTCTAACCAAAAAACATTACTTATTTGCCTTAAATAATTTAAACCCAAATTATCTATTTCTTCGATTCAAAATTCATAATAAATTATCTATAGCTTAGAATATTATAAAATTTTAAACCCGTCTCCAAAATAATGTTTTAATAACATATTCAAACATCATGACATTCGAAATCAATTTACACGATTTTAACCTAAAAATCGAATTATATCATTACCTAAAAATCCATGTTTAAATCAAAACATGGCATAAAATTAATGCATATCGTCATTCATCCATCCAAACAGTTTTAAACCTTAAACTTGAGATTAAATGTTCAAAAAGACTTAAATGAGATGGTTTAGATCATTATTGTAACGACTTGGATTTTGGTCGTTTGATTTTGAATATTTAAGTGGTATTAAATATTGAATTTGGAATATAAATTGATTTTTAGAGATGAAGATTTTAATTGAAAAAAACTTTGAAATGAATTTAAAATTCCAAAAATAGCGATTTAATTAATAAATTTAATTGTTGAGTTAATAATTGAAAATCGTTTAAATAATTGAATCGGAGTTGAATATGAAACTGAAACGATTTCTAATGTTGATATAAATCCTATTTGAATTAGGAATTAGTTAGTAAGATTTTAAAACTGAAAGTTTGAGCGATTTCGTAACTTTTTGAAATAGTCGATTTAATCGATGTGTTAAAATAGCGATCCGGGGCACAGTCTCAGAATTTGACGAAACCAGTTTCATTGGATCCGTAATATTGTACTATCATCGGATTCTAAATTTCATAGTTTGTGGAGTTTTCGTTTGATCGTACGGGATAGAAACGCGTTGAAATTAATATCGAAAATTCAATATAATAATTGGGTCCAAAAAGCTATCTTCTCCATACGATCGAATTAGGACTCGAAACTTTTTCCAATGCGTTCGGAATAGGGGTATAACATTATAAATGCCTAGCGGCATGCCTCGATAGGAGATCAAAATTTTGAGTTGCTAAAACGAGATATTTTATAATTAAATAAAATTATATTAAATTAAATAAAAATCCAATCAACCACCCTTCTCCAGTCAAACACGCCACCCATCACACCTTTCACTTTTTTTTAAATCACGTTTCCCTCTTTCAATCTGTCTGTTCTATATCAAATGAGACAAAAATCGTTTCTCTCCTTCCTTCTTCAGCTTAGCGAAATAAAATTCATTTATATAAAAATCAAGCTTGTATTCAAGAAATCCTCTTTCATCTCAATTCGATATAAAAAAAAAGAAATCGAAAATCGTCAGTGGGAAGAAATAAAAGAAAATGATTCTCGCGATTTAATCGCGACAGACGAAAGCTTGGTGGCCGCATTGTAAGGGAGGACGATCGATTAGGGAGGAGGCCGCGACAATCTGTGAGGAATGCGGAATATGGATCTTAAGGCTAGGAATAACACTAGGGGGTGAATAGTGTTATTAAGAAATTACTAAATCTTTTTGAGTTTATGTTAATTTGAACACAAATGTATGCAATATTCAGACACAGATATAATCACAGAAACAAACACAGATGCAGAAATAAAGTAAATGCAGTAAAGGAAAGAACACACCGGATTTTATACTGGTTCGGAGTTACCCAACATCATGTCCCGCACAATCAAGTACGGATTTCCTTTCAAAAGCAATTCAACAATTACAACCCTCGATTTCAAGGCTACGAGGTACACCCTCCAGAATCACAATCCTCTGGGTAGAGATACTTGATTTCCGGGCGACAAATTCACCCAATTGATTTCCAAGGCTACAATCACACATTTTCTCGCTTGATTGATTTCCAAGGCTACAATCTCACCTTTTCTCGCTAGATACATTACAAAGAAGCCTATAACTCTGAATAGCACTTGGATCTTGTTGAGATAGTGATAGAGAATCAAACCAGAGATAATCTAGTTAGATTCAATGTTGATTTCGGCAGAGTAATGATAGGATTTTGAATAAGAAAATGCGGAAGAAGAAGAAGAGAAGTGAAAAATCAGAAAATCTGATATAAAATTCGTTGAAACTAACCCCTATTTATAGAAGAACAACAGTCATGTCCATTCGTGAAAGGTTATGTCGAATAGACACTTCTTTTGAAATTCAAATTTTTGGTCCTAACTGACACTATGTCGACATGGGGTACTAGGGCATGTCGACATCCCAAACGAAATTTTGATGTTTTGTTTTTCTTTGAAAATAACCTTTATCTTATATTAAAACTATTTTAAACTTTATAAATATACTTGACTATAGATAAAATACATAGATAAATATAGAGAATAATATATATAAAATTTTACTATAATTTTATATTTAAATCTAAGTATAAAGATAGTTTAAAACAAACGAATTTTAAAAACACGAGTTTATTAAAAACAAAAAATAGAGAATATTTTAAGGCTAAAACATCTTTTGGAAATCATTTGAAAAGATAATTTTTAAGGCTAAAACATTTTGAAAATCAATTTTGAAAATCATTCTGAAGTAGTTTTGAAAATCATTTTGAAGTAGTTTTGCAAGCTTCTTCCTGCAGAATATCTCGTCATGTCAGGACTCGAGAACTTGTACAAAACTAGGATGTTCGTGGGTTTGTAAGCCACTTGTCGTAGGTTTGTAAGCTACTTGTCGTGAGTTTGTAAGCCACTAAAAAGGTAGAAATGGGTTCCATCCCAAAAGAAAAATGGAATGAAGATTTCAGTGCTATTGTGAAGTTTTAACATAATTCTAGACTCAATACTTATCTTGAAATCTTGAACTCTTGATAATCTTGATATTCCTGATACTCATGAGTCTTCAATCTTGATATCTTGAAACTCTATACTGTACAGTCTTCATTCTTGGTACCTGCATGATTAAATCCTGCATATACATATATATCTAAACTATAATGTTAGTATTTATATTTTATAATCTTATTCTAAGGTTGTTGTCATCAAAACCATCAACTCATGGACTAACAATCTCCCCTTTTTTGATGATGACAACCTTTGTTTATAAAATATTACTTCTATCCTAATAACTCCCCCTAAATCTAATAACTTCCCCTTAATCTATGCCTAACTCCCCTATTTTATATTTCTCCCCCTTTGTCATCAACAAAAACAAACTCTAAACTATATAACTCCCCCTCATTCTTGTACTCAAGTACCTGCATTAATAAACTATATAATAGAGTATACTAAGAAATAACTATGATATTCAATCAATGATTATAAATATATCAATGTATATTTATACAATCATCAAACCACACCAAGTGTATAATCAAATCAATCAAAACAACCAATTTCAATCAAAGCAATCAATTCAAACAAAGTAATTAAATAAAGCAATCAAATTAAACGTTACGAGGAACTTCCACCCATCCTTCTTCTCTGAAAATAGGGTCTGCTTTGATGGCATCCCAATTTTCATTGTCATTTGTGAGAGAGACAGGAAGATGTGCTTCGTTATCATCCTTGTGCAGGGAAGAAATCATCCATCGAATTGCATCGAAATGCCTTTCTTGCTCCTTGATCATCTGCATTTGATTCAATTCTAAGTGTCGTTGGTTACGAAGAATGAACGAGAGAATATTCTTGAATGAATTAAGAGTTTCTTCAAGATTCTCGGATAAGTTATGAATTGGATTAGCCATTTTTGGAATTGTGAGAAGAATGAGAGATAGAATAGATAAGAAAAAATATTCAGTAATGAATTCTGTAAGAAATGGGTATTTATAGGTGTAGAAATTCGTTTGAAATGAATAGACATATGGTAGTTATTCAAATTTCAAATTCAAAAATGAAGTGTCATTTCTGACCAGTACATGTCGACATGGTCAAGGGGAGGATGTCGACATGAGGTAGTCAAATTTGATGGTGATTTTGATTTTGTGAATAATTGTGTGTATATATATATTTATATAATATACTAACATTTATTCAAGAGATAAGATAAGCTAGATAACAGAAAGGAAATTCAATTTCATTGCATAGAAGAGTGATACAATGATTAATCATAAACAACTACATAAACACTCAAAAAAAAACTTAAACTAATTCGACATGGTATAAGAATATAGAACTAGTTAGAAGATGATGAAGATGAAGATAATCCAAGTTTCTTGCTGACTTTGGAGAAAAACTAGTTCATCTTGGATGATATTTGTCCAACTTCTTACTAACGGATCTTTTAAGAACCCGTTGATTCTCAACAATAATCTTTTGGTTTTTGAGAAGGGTTTTGTTGGTAGGATTGGAGGGATGTTCAATACTTTCTAGGGATGTTTCTCCTTCTTCTTCTTCTTCTATTCCCATTTCATCCCCTTCTTCTTCTTCCTCTTCCATTTTTTATGAGCCAAGCGCTCTTCCTTTTCGGCAAGAGTTTCATAAGGTTGAAAAACATATGAGATTTTCATGAGAGAAATGTTTGAGATATTAAAAACTTTTCTTGAAATAAATTATTCTCCTTTGAAATTTACTCCAAAATAGTTGAAAATCCGAGTAAGATAAATTCCATGATATAAAGTGTTTTCTCCCATTTTAAAATTTTTAGGACGAAGTTCATCCAAAATACCTTGCGCCCAATTGATATCATAATTTCCGAAAATAGCAAAAAGTGCTTTGCACACTTTTGAAGTAGGATTGTTAAAATTTCCCGATCTTGGGGTCAAAGTATGTTGTAAAAGAAGATTGACAATTCTTGCTTTAGGATGAAAGTTTCGGTTTTTAAATTCAAAGTTTTCATCTCCTTCAAAAATATGATGAAATGTCTCACGATCATGTTCATCGATTTGAAAACTAGAAAGATCCATTCCCATGTTTTTGCAATTGAGAATGGTACCCAAAAGATCACAATTCAAAACAATTTTAGTGCCTTTGACACTACTCCAAATTTCATTATCATTTCCTTCATAAAATTCTCGATTGAGATTTGCATAGAAAATTTTAACAAGATTTGGGTAACAAACAAAATCATTTTGAGAAGAATCAACAAGACTAAGAATTTGATTGTTTGCAAAAAGAGTATCAATTTCATAAGAAGCAAAATCTTAAAAAATAGCAAACTTTCCGGGATGGACTTTTCCATAGTTAGCATAATTGATGTATGCTTTTATTGCCTCCGGATTATTGAGGAGTTGCTCTTTCAAGTTTTGGAAAGTCTCATGGTGGAGGGGTTGCTTGAAGAAGCTATTAAAGTAGAGAGTAGAGAGCTTGAAGTTTTGAAGAGAGAGTTTGAATTTGAAAATGAAAGTGAAAAGTTGTGATAAAAGATAGTGACTAAATAGATTTTTGAAAGACATGTTCTCTGGTCAAAAGATGCCTTTTCAGAGTATTGAATGAAGTGAAAAGATGGAGGGAAATTCAACCATTTGAATTCAAATTTTGAATTTCAAATTCTGGTACCTATGTCGACATCAGGGTAGGGGCCATGTCGACATATGCCTATGAATTTCTATGATTTATTTTTCCTAAGTATTCTAATATATATATACTTATTATTTTAATGTCTATATATATATAGATCTGGAGTATTCTTATAGTATATTCCAGAAAATATTATTATATTAAAAAATAATAAAAATAATAATAAAATTATAATAATAAAAAATAAATTTAAAATTCAATCAACACACCAATTCAAAACAAATCAATCAAGCAATCAATCATCTAATTCTAAGCATGCAATTTCAATCAATTGTATTGTAAATGTGTACCTTTTTCTGAGTCCGTTTCCTTGAATTTGTTGAAGTCGTGAATTGCCGTAAAACACAAATTTGAGTTATCTGTCTTCTGATCACCATCGCTTGAGGACGAGTCTGAGTAATCTAGAGTAGAAGTAAATGCACGCTTCCCTTTCTTTACTGAATCATTGTTTATAGGAGGATTCTGCCTTTCTGAATACAGACAGTCTCTTTTGATATGGTCTGGTTCATCACAGTTGAAACATTTGACATTGTTTGGCACTGCATTCTGATTTCCAGAATTCTTATAGTTGTTTCTCTTGAGATTATTCATCTTTCTGTATTTCAGGAATTTCCGAAAATTCCTAGTCATAAATGCTATCTCTTCATCATTATCACTGTTTGAGTCTGATCCGTCGGTTAATGCATTGAATTCCATTGATTTCTTTTCAGATTCTTTGCTTTCTCTTCTCCCGATCATTTGGACTTCAAACGACATTAGATTTCCAATCAATTCTTCTATCTTTAAGGTACTGATGTCATTTGCCTCTTCAATTGCAAGTGTCTTTTGATCCCATTCTGGAGTGAGAGAATTTAAAATTTTCTGACTTGATCTTCTTCCAAAAATTCCTTTCCCAAGGATATTAAAGAATGCACAATATCCTGAAATCGACTATACATATCTGAAATAGACTCATTAGTATTTATTTTAAATAACTGAAACTGATTTGTGAGCATGGAAATTTTGGTATGTTTAACTTTGCTTGTTCCTTCGTGAGTCACTTGCAAAGTTTTCCAGATTTCATATGCAGACTTACAAACTGACACTCTATTAAATTCATTTCTATCAAGTGAACAGAACAGAATATTCATTGCTTTAGAATTATTTTGTGCAACAGTCTTTTGCTCAGTAGTCCACTGTGCAAAATTAGTTATGGGTTTAGAATATTCAGTTTGTGTGATATTCCAAGTATTAATCCTATATATAGATTGTAAATATATTTTCATCCTACATTGCCAATATGCATAGTTACTGCCATTAAAAAGTGGTGGTCTGGCAGTAAATTGACCTTTTACAAATGAACTAGTGACAGGGATACTAGTGTTAATAACAGTACCAGTGTTGGTAGCCATTTTGAAAACTTTTCAAAAATCAGATTATGAAACTTTTGAAAACCTTGCTCTGATACCAAAGAATATGGATCTTAAGGCTAGGAATAACACTAGAGGGGGGGTGAATAGTGTTATTAAGAAATTACTAAATCTTTTTGAGTTTATGTTAATTTGAACACAAATGTATGCAATATTCAGACATAGATATAATCACAGAAACAAACACAGATGCAGAAATAAAGTAAATCAAGTAAAGGAAAGAACACACTAGATTTTATACTGGTTCGGAGTTACCCTACATCCAGTCCCGCACAATCAAGTACAGATTTCCTTTCAAAAGAAATTCAACAATTACAATCGTCGGTTTCAAGGCTACGAGGTACACCCTCCAAAATCACAATCCTCTGGGTAGAGATACTTGATTTTCGGGCGACAAGTTCACCCAATTGATTTCCAAGGCTACAATCACACCTTTTCTCGCTTGATTGATTTCCAAGGCTACAATCACACCTTTTCTCGCTAGATAGATAACAAAGAAGCCTATAACTCTGAATAGCACTTGGATCTTGTTGAGATAGTGATAGAGAATCAAACCAGAGATAATCTAGTTAGATTCAATGTTGATTTCGGCAGAGTAATGATAGGATTTTGAATAAGAAAATGTGGAAGAAGAAGAGAAGTGAAAAACCAGAAAATCTAATATAAAATTCGTTTAAACTAACCCCTATTTATAGAAGAACAACAGTCATGTCCATTCGTGAAAGGTTATGGCGAATAAACACTTCTTTTGAAATTCAAATTTTTGGTCCTAACTGACACTATGTCGACATGGGGTACTAGGGCATGTCGACATCCCAAAGGAAATTTTGATGTTTTGTTTTTCTTTGAAAATAACCTTTATCTTATATTAAAACTATTTTAAACTTTATAAATATACTTGACTATAGATAAAATACATAGATAAATATAGAGAATAATATATATATAATTTTACTATAATTTTATATTTAAATCTAAGTATAAAGATAGTTTAAAACAAACGAAGTTTAAAAACACGAGTTTATTAAAAACAAAAAACAGAGAATATTTTATGGCTAAAACATCTTTTTGAAAATCATTTGAAAAGATAATTTTTAAGGCTAAAACATTTTGAAAAGCAATTTTGAAAATCATTCTGAAGTAGTTTTGAAAATCATTTTGAAGTAGTTTTGCAAGCTTCTTCCTGCAGAATATCTCATCATATTAGGACTCGAGAACTTGTACAAAACTAGGATGTTCGTGGGTTTGTAAGCCACTTGTCGTAGGTTTGTAAGCTACTTGTCGTGGGTTTGTAAGCCACTAAAAAGGTAGAAATAGGTTCCATCCCAAAAGAAAAATGGAGTGAAGATTTCAGTGCTATTGTGAAGTTTTAACATAATTCTAGACTCAATACTTATCTTGAAATCTTGAACTCTTGATAATATTGATAGTCTTGATACTCATGAGTCTTCAATATTGATATCTTTGAATCTCTATACTGTATAGTCTTCATTCTTGGTACCTGCATGGTTAAATCCTACATATACATATATATCTAAACTATAATGTTAGTATTTATATTTTATAATCTTATTCTAAGGTTGTTGTCATCAAAACCATCAACTCATAGACTAACACAATCGATGAGGAATGAGGCGCGTTCGTGCGATCTATTAGGGTTAGGCTCCGTCGAGGGGGAGTAGAGGCTCATGTGGAGGCCTGGATTCTTAGAGTGGATGATGTTTTCGAGTGTGGGAGGTCGAGTGGCACGTTCGGTCGGGATTGGAAGGCGTGCGACGCGCTGAGGACAGACGCGACATTTAGGGGCAACCTGAGCGAGGTGGAGGTCGCGATGCTCGTGGAGCGACCGATCTCTAAGCAGTGAGGTCGAGGAGGACTCGAAGGGGAGTTGAATGGCGATGTGGGTGGGTTGTCTTGTCATTGGGGGTGAGAGTGGGGGGGAGGGGGAAGAGGCGGCTGTGGTGATTCGTGCAGACATTGTTTTGGGGAAGATGGTTAACGCGGTTAATGATGGTGATTAATAACATGATTAAGGTAATATATTTTTTAGTTAATGCTGTAGTTAATTTAGTTAATTATATATATAAAAAAATCGAATGCTTATAATATGAAAACTAATTTGTGCGAGGTCGAAAAATTACGAAACAAGCAGCACCGGGAGCTTATCGAAAGATGTCACGCAATAAAATTTGGTTTGAGATTTTTAGGGTCAGCCGGGATTCTAGAAAAAAATAAAATATGGATATTCGGCTGATTAAAAAGCGAGGTGAGAAAAACTCTCACTCATTTGGATTACCGAAATTTAACTTTTTAAATAGTCGAAACTAAATTTTGGATGCTAGTTGAATTTATAAAATTTATATATATTAGTATTTGGAGTGATATTCCCGCATATTATAGGGGATGAGAGCTAATGCGCCCCACAGAATAGCGAATGACCCTATATACCGCGATATCCCCCTCGAAGTGGAATTGGTATTTTTATTTGTTGTCTAACATCTACGGATGCAGGGAAACAGGTTGGAGGGATCCAACTGGATTCCTCAAATATATTAGTGTTTTTCATATATATATATATATAAATATGATGTGATTGAATAATCTACTGGATTATTGTGGGTTGTAAATTTTTAAAGGTTAAATAACATGGAAATTAACTTGGTTATATTAAATACCATAAATATTACTTTGAATTTTTAAGGAATTAAAAGGAGATTTTAATATAAAAATATATATATATATATATCAAATTTTGGATTATTTAAAAGAGATTGATTTGAATAAGCAATAATGAATTTTTGATCGTATTAAATAACGCTGGAAAATTATTTAAAATAGAGATTTTAAAATAAATTATATAAAGGAATTTTAAAGACTGGAGTTTAAAAATGATATTTGGAAAATAATATGGAAAGAAGGTGTAAATCGATATTAAAAATAGATTGGAAAAAATAAATGGAATTTATAAAAGGAAATTTTATAAATGAGATTATTTTTAGTGAAACTCAAAGGGGTTATAAAAATTTATAAACGATGTTTATAGATAAAGGAAATCGATATCAGATGATAAAATTTGAAATATAAATTTACAGGGATAATTTATATTTGAATATGGAAATAGGGTGAGAGAAAAAGAGTGGATACTATTTTTGGGTGAAAATGGTTAAGGAGGCCGAAATGGAAGTGATGTGATGGAAATAGAGAGGGGTTTTATAAATTGGAAATTTGGTTATTGAGATTTAAAGGTATATTTTTATTAATAAGTTAGGTTTTTATTTTTTTTAAATAGGAAATTTTATTTAATAAACTGTGTAATTTTAAAGTTAGTTAGTATTGGAATACTTCAGAAGTTAATTTTTCAAATACTTAATATTAATTTAATAAATCTTAGATTTTTAAACCTCCTTGAAAAGTGATGTTATAAAAAGTGTTTCAATATTTTAAATAGTTACTTGAATATGTCTTAAAAACAAATTATTATTATTTTCTTTTAAAAACTTATTTTTATTTACATATGTATATATAAATAGAGTTTTGAACTGTTTTAAATTTATTTATAAAACTTCTCGGAAGTCTGGATATGGGGTTATTCAGTAGATGGGATTATAAGAAAATCCTTAAAATGGAATTGGGAAGAAAAGTAAGGTAATTTCCGAAGTAGTTAAATAAAAGTGAACTTCGAAAAAAATGAAACAAAATTCATAAAGAAGTACAAAGGGAAATTGAAATTATAAGCGAGTATAATTGGCTTTGGAAATATAAAAGGGAATTAATTAAGGAATTACGGAAATTTATAGGATTCGTTATAAACTAGTCAAGGAATTTGCAAATGAAATTGTAAATGATTTCGAGAAATTGAAAGTAAGGAAATAGATGGAATACTTCCCAGGTGTGAATATAAATGAAGTGGGGAAAAATATTCTAAGTGTTGGAATGGGTGGGAATATTCCGTTGAGAATATAAGGTTTTGAAACTAATTTCAAATGCTGAAGTACTGAACGTATATCTTTGTAAAGATATTTTGAAATGAGTAATTTGGAGGAAATTACAAATAATGGCCTAGTTATCGCTTATGGATGTTATATTGATAGTTAAATAACCAACTATCAATTTTGGCCAATTTCGTTAATCGTTTCGAAGAGACCGGGATCGGATTTAATTATCCGAAAACCACTTCGATCCGGTTTGAACATTACGAATGAATACCGTGAAGATGATGAAGACGGTGATTCAGTTTGTTCAGACCCAAAAGAACTTGTATGGATGAATGCTATCAGAACATCGTCATTGGAGGACGATGAGCATTCTAAGCGAAATTATTCTTGAAAGGTAATCGTAGCCTCTAGCCTCATCAAGTGGAATGTCTGAAAACCAGGGAGTATGCAGCAAGGCTAAGTGGGTCATACCCAATTAGGGTATGTTATCACCTTTCTAGATAACCTCAGATATATTTTATTAAATGGATACGGTGTATGCGAAAGAGCTCTTGGTAAGGGTGGGAACACCCGGGGTGATAACATATTCGGTTTTATCTAGGTTAGGGATAGGGCCGGTCTTGTGTTGCAGGGGATCCCGACGAGGTCCTCGGTACTTGCTTCTAGAAGTGTACCGTGATAGGTGGTGCTCCAGTGCCTAGTCATTGTATGGAATCCAATCTCCAATAAGCGCCGTACGGTTTTGATTATGCCCAACTATGCTGAAACGTGAGATGCAAGCATTTCAGCTATTTTCTATTTACATGATTTAGACACTATTATAATTACAGACGGATTTGATAAAAATGTTTTGGTTATCGTAAGGTTAAACCCGTCGTGTTTATGTGTGGCGTGGTCTTACGAGATACCTTTGTTTTACAAAGGATTTCGAAAAAGTTAATAATTTAAATTGAGTGTGTTTTCTCACGTTGGTTTTCCAAACTGACTCGGGTATTATTTTATTACAATTCTCGAGTTAGACCGAGTATTACAAATTCAGGATAGGATGCTGTGGAGCTCAGCAGACGAGCTGGATGATAAGACGTATTTCCATAGATTTGTATTTCCGCTGTGTGAGCACAAGTTATTAAACTATCCAGATTGATCGTTGTATATTGTACTCTGAATATGTTATGTATATTAATAGCACAGTTCTTGTATTTAAAATTTGTTGTTATATAATTTTTTTTGTTCCGCTGCGATTGTGAGATTCTGTGTTGTTGTTCTATTTTTCTTCTACCTTTTTCTTCTTCACCCTAAAGATTCATATTTTTCGTTCAATTTGGGTCGAACTGTTGTGAATTATGGTTGATTCAAGGGGTACGGATTTGCGGGCCTTTACACTTGGTATTAAAGCTGAAGGTTAAGCGAGAACCTTGGCTATGGTGGGAATTACTCATTAGAGATAGAGTCAATAGTACTCTAGAATGAGTTGAGTGTAATAATAGCTATGAGCACGTATTTGTTAGTGAATATAAATGGTTTTATATTCTGTTAATCTAGCTGTTGAGTGGTATATAAATTCTGTTCGAGTAGTGGGACGCCACTAAATCGATAGGAGTTTCTAAACACTTAAACACGGTAAACCGACACAGTATGGTTTTGAATCGGGTAAATTAAATAATTTTACCCAAATTATATTTTTGATATAAAAGAAAAAAAATTCTGAAAAATTATTTTAGCGGTGCGTTTGGTTGTTATTATTTAATAAAAAATAGGTTATAAAATTGGAAATGGTTTATTAAAACCAAATTGAATTGTATAAGTGAATTATACAAATGAGTTAAAAACTACAAATGGGTTCAAATCGGAATTTGGAAAATTTAAATCTCGGAGGTTTGGAAGTATTTTCCAAAGTATTTTGAAATAAACAATAATAACATTATTTGGAGATATTTTTGAATAGAAAATTGTTTTAAATGGATTTTGGAAGGGATATAGCACTGAACTCACTCCGGTCGCTTGAAAATAATCCTGCTGATGACTGCGCAGCATCATCAGTATTCATTTTCGAGTTTCTAGGTGACAGATTGCTACCATAGTAAATTGATATGGAGATTTTTCAGTGAAAACAAGTGATTGTTTTGAGGATTCCAAGGAAATTGTTTTGGATAAAAATCGGGTTGATTTTGAAATTCGAAGGAAGTGGTTTGTTAAACCAAAATGAGTATATATATATGATTTAAAAGTGATTTGAAATATATATACTGGGTTTTTAAAGAGGGAATGATTTCAATAAGAAAGGAAAGTATGGAAATTGAGTTTTGAGAAATAAATTTTAACTTAAGTAAGTTAAAATAGAATTATGTGAATTGAATTTAACTTAGGGAAAGTTAAATAAATTTATTGGGAGTTGAGATGATAAATTGCTATACGAATATAAATAAGGAAGTGGAAAAAATAGAAATTGGAATTGAATCCTTACTTGATTTAAATTGAATGGATTAAAAATAAAATGGTTTGGAGTGAAATTAATTTGAGTATGAATAACTCGAGTTTGGTTTTGAAATGCTGGTTAAAAGGAATTGAAATTTAAATAAAAAGATGAATTGGATTTGAGTTATATGGAATTAAATTAAAATATGTAAATGTGAGTTATAAATTGACTGTATAACTATAAGTTATAAAATTAGAATTGGATTAGAAATAATATCAAGTTGAAGTAAATCTAAATTTTGAATTGTGAAATAATTTTATAGCCTTAAGGTGTAAATCTTGAATGAGATAAAATTTAAGCGAAAATTTGAATTGTTAATAAATAAATTGGAATAGCCTATAAAAATTGAAATTAATTGAATAAAAATACACTTAGGCTATAAATAAATGTATAATCTCGAGTTAAAGGTAAAATGTGAATATATTCGAGTATAGAATTGATGAAAAAGTGGAAAAATTAAGTTGTGTGAGTTATAAAATTGAAGGTGAAATGGAAAAACCCAAAATAAAAATGGTGTAATATTTTAAAGTGAAGAAATAAAGTCCAAACTTAGATTTAAAATGAGTTTGTGCTCAAGAAAAATTAAATGAAATGATTTTTGAAATAAAAATCAAGTATTGAGTTATAAATTGGAAGTGAACTAATTAGATGGATTAATTCGTGAATTGAATATGGGAATGGAATTTAACATGGTTGAATAAATTTGGATTCGGAATTAAAAGTGGATTTTGGAAATGGAACTTGGGTTGTAAATAAAATTCGACTTAAAGGGTAAGCGAATTAATTATAATTGGAAATATTGTAGAATAAAATAGAAATGGTTTGAAATAGAGATGATTTAAGTTATAAATAAATTAAATTTAAGTATAAATAAATGGAAGCTGGCCCTGATATCATTTAAACGAATTCAAAAATGAATTCGGACATGAAATTTAATTTGAAGTGGATTAAGTGGAGAAACTAATTAATTAATTAGTAAACGAAATGGAAGTTGATTGAAATAGAAATGAACTTAAGATATAGAGTTGAATAATTTAAAATAAACGGATTAACTTAAGCTAATCTATCTGAATGAAGCTAGGCTCAAATAAAATTGTGAAATAGGTATCAAATAAAATAGCATGGAATTATACCGAGTTTAATAAAATGGATTAGGTATAATGAAAGTGGATTTGAATGGAATGAAAATAAATTGATTTAGAATCAATTTGAAATAGAGTAGAATTGAATATAAATTGAGTTGCAATCAATTTAAAAGTAGCTATAAGCTTAAGTGATTTTTTTATTGAATAGATATCATCGGATTTGCGTGGAAATATCGTCGTTTGACGTAACTAGAAGTAAATAAAATTCTATGAATTAATAAAAAGCGAATAAATGGATTTATATCAATTTGGAATGAATATAAATTTGTTTAGTATAAATGTGAATTGAATGCAAGTCAGTTGGTTGTAAATCATTCTGAATTGAATGAATGGTATATGGATTGATTAAAAGTAATCAAATTAATGTCAGAACCTTATAATTGCTTATAATACATGTTTAGCATGATAGGTTATTGAAACTCATGTGTTGTAATTGTTCAAATAAGTGAAATGCTATTGAATTTGACGTTTTGGTACTTGCGTGTTTAAATTGAGTAAGTACAGGTTCCTGGAGCTGTTTTGCTTGACTTTGATTGCGCGAATTGCAAAATAAAATAAGCCGCTCGCTTAAAAATGCTAAATAAGGTACGTTTTCGGATTACATACTGCGAAATTATAAATATTGATATATATTTTTTATTTTCCGACCGTGTGGGTCGATGTATATATATTTATCTCTCTTGTCATATTGCAAAAGGTCCCCCGTACAAAGGAGACTCTGTCAAAAATTTAGGGCGTTAGAAAAATTTTGAAAATTTTTGGAAAATTTTTGTTAACGACAAATTGATTTCAAATTGTAATCGGAATAAAGAATTCTGGAATTAGAATTAATAACTAATTGTTTTGGTTGGAACAAAAAGATTAGAAAGGTGAATATCGAGTTTTAACTAAGTAGGGGTTTGATAAGTAATGGGTTTGGAACGTTTTTCCTGCCTTAGCAATTTCGAGGACGAAATTTTTTTAAGGGGGGAGGATTGTAACGACTTGGATTTTGGTCGTTTGATTTTGAATATTTAAGTGGTCTTAAATATTGAATTTGGAATATAAATTGATTTTTAGAGATGTAGATTTTAATTAAAAAACTTTGAAATGAATTTAAAATTCCAAATATAGCGATTTAATTAATAAATTTAATTGTTGAGTTAATAATTGAAAATCGTTTAAATAATTGAATTGGAGTTACATATGAAACCGAAACGATTTCTAATGTCGATATAAATTCTATTTGAATTTGGAATTAGTTATTAAGATTTTAAAACAGAAATTTTGAGCGATTTCGGAACTTTTTGAAATCGTCGATTTAATCGACGTGTTAAAATAGCATTCTAGGGCACAGTCTCGGAATTCGACAAAACTAGTTTCATTGGATCCGTAATATTGTATTATTATCGAATTCCAAATTTCGTAGCGTTTGGAGTTATCGTTTGATCGTACAGGATAGAAACGCGTTGAAATTAATATCGAAAATTCAATATAATAATTGGGTCCAAAAAGCTATCTTATCCATACGATCGAATTAGGACTCGAAACCTTTTCCATTGCGTTCAAAATAGGGGTATAACATTATAAATGCCCAACGGCATAGCTCGATAGGAGATCGAAATTGTGAGTTGCTAAAACGAGATATTTTATAATTAAATAAAATTATATAAAATCAAATCAAAATCCAATTAACCACCCTTCTCCAGTCAAACACGCCACCCATCACACCTTTCACTTTTTAAAAAAAATCACGTTTTCCCTCTTTCAATCTGTCTGCTCTAAATCAAAAGAGATAAAAATCATTTCTCTCCTACCTTCTTCAGCTTGACGAAATAGAATACATTCATATAAAAATCGAGCTCGTATTTAAGAAATCCTCTTTCACCTCAGTTCGATACTAAAAAAAAAGAAAGAAATCAAAAATCGATCAGCAGGAAAAAGAAGAAAATGATTCTCGCGATTTAATCGCGATAGGCGAAAGATTGTTGGCCCCATTCTAAGGGAGGACGATCGACTAGGGGGGAGGCCGCGACAATCGACGAAGGATGAGGCGCGTTCGTGCGATCAGTTAGGGTTAGGCTCTGTCCAGGGGGAGTTGGCGCTCGTGTGGAGGCCTTGATTCTTGGAGTGGATGATGTTTTCAAGTGTGGGAGGTCGAGTGGCACGTTCGGCCGAGATTGGAAGGCATACGACGGGCTGAGGACAGATGCGACATTTGGGTGCAGCGTGAGCGAGGTGCAGGTCACGATGCTCGTGGAGCGATCGAGCTCTAAGCAGTGAGGTCGAGGAGATAGAGGACTCAAAGGGGAGTTGAATGGCGATGTGGGTGGGTTGTCTTGTCATTGGTGGTGAGAGTGGGGGGGGGAGGAGGAAGAGGCGGTTGTGGTGATTCGTGTAGACATTGTTTAAGTGACGATGGTTAACGTGGTTAATGATGGTGATTAATAACATGACTAAGGTAATATATTTTTTAGCTAATGCTGTAGTTAATTTAGTTAATTATATATATATAAAAAATCGAATGCTTATAATATGATAACTAATTTGTGCGAGGTCGAAAAATTACGAAACAAGCAGCACCGGGAGCATATCGAAGGATGTCACGCAATAAAATTTGGTTTGAGATTTTTAGGGTCAGCTGGGATTCTAGACAAAAAAATAAAATCTGGATATTCGGCTGATTAAAAAGCGAGGTGAGAAAAACTCTCACTCATTTGGATTACCGAAATTTAAATTTTTAAATAGTTGAAATTAAATTTTGGATGCTAGTTGAATTTATAAAATTAATTGTCTGTTGAATGATATAATATATATAGTAGTGTCTATATATATATATATATATATATATATATATATATATATTAGTATTTGGAGTGATATTCCCGTATATTATAGCGGATGTGACCCTATGCGTCCCGCATAATAGCGGATGACCCTATATACCGCGATATCGCTCTCGAAGTGGGATTGGTATTTTTATTTGTTGTCTAACATCTGTGGATGTAGGGAAACAGATTGGAGGGATACAACTAGATTCCTCTAAGATATTAGTGTTTTTCATATATATATATATATATGATGTGATTGAATAATCTGCTGGATTATTGTGTGTTGTAAATTTTTAAATGTTAAATAACATGCAAATTAACTTGGGTATATTAAATACCATAAATATTACTTTGAATTTTTAAGGAATTAAAAAGAGATTTTAATATAAAAATATATATATCGAATTTTGGATTATTTAAAAGAGATTGATTTAAATAAACAATAATGGATTTTTGATCGTATTAAATAACGCGGGAAAAAAATATTTAAAATAGAGATTTTAAAATAAATTATATAATGGAATTTTTAAGACTGGAGTTTTAAAATGATATTCGGAAAATAATATGGAAAGAAGTTGAAAATCGATATTAAAAATAGATTGGCAAAAATAAATGGAATTTATAAGGAATTGAATTTATAAAAGGAAATTTTAGAAATGAGATTATTTTTACTGAAACTCAAAGGGGTTTTAAAAATTTATAAATGATGTTTATAGATAAAGGAAATCGATACCAGATGATAAAATTTGAAATATAAATTTACAGGGATAATTTATATTTGAATATGGAATAAGGTGAGAGAAAAATAGTGGATACTATTTTTGGGTGAAAATGGTTAAGGAGGCCGAAATGGAAGTGATGTGATGGAAATCGAGAGGGGTTTTATAAATTGGAAATTTGGTTATTGAGATTTAAAGATATATTTTTATTAATAAGTTAGGTTTTTATTTTATTTTTAAAAAGGAAATTTTATTTATTAAACTATGTAATTTTAAAGTTAGTTAGTATTGGAATACTTCAGAAGTTAGTTTTTAAAATACTTAATATTTATTTAACAAATCCTAGATTTTTAAACCTGCTTGAAAAGTGATGTTATAAAAAGTGTATCAATATTTTAAAAAGTTATTTGAATATGTATTAAAAACAAATTATTATTATTTTCTTTTAAATACTTATTTTTATTTACATATGTATATATATATATATATTTGAAATGTTTTAAATTTATTTATAAAACTTCTCGGAAGTATGGAAATGGGGTTATTCAGTAGATGGGATTATAAGAAAATCCATAAAATGGAATTAGGAAGAAAAGTAAGGAAATTTCCGAAGTAGTTAAATAAAAGTAAACTTCAAAAGAAATGAAACAGAATTCATAAAGAAGTACAAAGGGAAATTGAAATTATAAGCAAGTATAATTGGCTTTGGAAATATAAAAGGGAATTAATTAAGGAATTCCAAAAATTTATAGGATTCGTTATAAATTAGTCAAGGAATTTGCAAATAAAATTGTAAATGATTTCGAGAAATTGAAAGTAAGGAAATAGATGGAATACTTCCCAGGTGTGAATATAAATGAAGTGGGGAAAAATATTCTAAGTATTGGAATGGGTAGGAATATTCCATTGAGAATATAAGGATTTGAAACTGATTTCAAATGCCGAAGTACTGAGCGTATATCTTTGTAAAGATATTTTGAAATGAGTAATTTGGAAGAAATTACAAATAATGGCCTAGTGATCGCTTATGGATGTTATATTGATAGTTAAATAACCGACTATCAATTTTGGCCAATTTCGTTAATCGTTTCGAAGAGACCGGGATCAGATTTAATTATCCGAAAACCACTTCGATCCGGTTTGAACATTACGAATGAATACCGTGACGATGATGAAGATGGTGATTCGCTTTGTCCAGACCCAGGACAACTTGTATGGATGAATCCTATCAGAACATCGTCATTGGAGGACGATGAGCATTCTAAGCGAAATTATTCTCTAAAGGTAATCGTAGCCTCTAGCCTCATCAAGTGGAATGTCTGAAAACCATGGAGTATGCAGCAAGGCTAAGTGGGTCATACCCAATTAGGGTATGTTATCACCTTTCTAGATAACCTCAGATATATTTTATTAAATGGATACGGTGTATGCGAAAGAGCTCTCGGTAAGGGTGGGAACACCCGAGGTGATAACATATTCGGTTTTATCCAGGTTAGGGATAGGGCCGGTCTTGTGTCGCAGGGGATCCCGGCGAGGTCCTCGGTACATGCTTCTAGAAGTGTACCGTGACATGTGGTGCTCCAGTGCCTAGTCATTGTATGGAATCCAATCTCCAATAAGCGCCGTACGGTTTTGATTGTGCCCAACTATGCTGAAACGTGAGATGCAAGCATTTCAGCTATTTTCTATTTACATGATTTAGACACTATTATAATTACAGACGGATTTGATAAAAATGTTTTGGTTATCGTAAGGTAAAACCCGTCGTGTTTATGTGTGGCGTGGTCTTACGAGATACCTTTGTTTTTCAAAGGATTTTGAAAAAGTTAATAATTCAAATTGAGTGTGTTTTCTCACGCTAGTTTTCCAGACTGACTCGAGTATTATTTTATTATAATGCTCGGGTTAGACCGAGTATTACAGATTCAGGATAGGATGCTATGGAGCTCATGAGACGAGCTGGATGACAAGACGTATTTCCGTAGATTTGTATTTCCGCTTTGTGAGTACAAGTTATTAAACTGTCCAGATTGATCGTTGTATATTGTACTCTGAATATGGTATGTATATTAACAGCACGGTTCTTGTATTTAAAATCTATTGTTATATAATATATTTTGTTCCGCTGCGATTGTGAGATTCTGTGTTGTTGTTCTTTTTTTCTTCTTCACCCTAAAGATTCATATTTTCCGTTCATTGGGTCGAACTGTTGTGAATTATGGTATATTCAAGAGGTAAGGATTTGCGGGCCTTTACAATTATTCACCTTGTTTGAATAAGGAACTTGAGATTTGTTCTTGCTTTATTCTTCCTAGCTTGAATCTTAGCTTCTAATTGATTTTAAGCTCTTCTTCTCCTAGGGTATTGGACGACCTTGTTTCTCCTTTGTTTATGTTTTTGTTTTATAAAAGAACGTGAATGAGGTAAGGGTTTAGGGGTTATGGGGTTATGGTATACGGCTATTCCCATATTACACTTGCCTTCTTCTCTTAGGTATTTATCTTATAAACCATATTTATAAATCCATTTAGTTAAGGCAAGGCCCTAAATAGTTTTCCAAATCTCAATTCCCTTATCACTCTAATCTCCACATTATTCTATATAATTTATCTAATTAATTTTTTGAATGATGTTATTTAAAATTAGGGGTGTTACAGGCTCCCCTCCTTAAAGAATTTTGTCCTCCAAATTTAGCAAGGACAAAATACTAACCATAGCCACCATCTATAACATATCCTAATTACCATACTAGCCTACCTAACTAGGAAACAGTCTATATAAAGAAAACATAGAACATACCCTTAAAGAAGATCAGGATAAGTATCTCTAATCATGTCTTCTGTCTCCTAAGTACAGTCCTTCTCGTTATTGCTCCACCGAACTTTCACCAACTTGATTGTCTTGTTTCTTAACCTCTTCTCATCACTTGCTACAATCTGAACTGGTTACTTAACAAAGGTCAGATCTAGTTCTACTATTAAGTCTTCCAATGTAGACGGAGGAACAGTAGTCTCAGGATCATGCACATACTTACAAAGATGAGACACATTAAACACATTATGGACACCTTCCAAACTACTCGGCAACTCCACTCTGTATGTGAGCGTTTTGATCCTCTCTATAACTGAAAAAGGTCCAACATATCTCAGTGCCAGTTTCCCTGACTTTCTGAATCGTACCACAGTCTTTATCGGTGATACTCTAACGAAAACGCTGTCTCCAACTGAGAACTCTAGATCCTCATGCCTCTTATCTATGTAACTCTTTTATCTAGACTGAGCTTCTTTTATCCTACCTTGAATCATCTCAATCTTATCCATTGCCTCTCTTACCAAATCTAGACCTAAGACTAATCTGTCTCTAGTTTCCAACCAACATGCTAGTGACTTGCATGGACTTCCATACAAAGCTTCGAAAGGCACCATTCCTATACTAGTCTGATAACTGTAATTATAGGAAAACTCAACTAAGTGCAGGTGATCTTCCCATGATCCACCAAAATCTACTGTACAAGCTCTTAACAAATCCTCAAGTACCTTGTTGACTCTCTTTGTCTGCCCATTTGTCTGAGGGTGATAAGAAGTAATCATCTTGAGCTTGGTACCTAACACATCATGTAGACTCTTCCAGAACTCACTAGTAAACTAAGTATCTCTATCACTTACTATACTACTAGGAATCCCATGCAGTCTAACTATGTTCTTCATAAACAATTTAGCTAAAACAGATGCCATCCTGGTTGACCTAATTGAAATGAAATGGGCACTATTGGTTAACTTATCCACTATGACCCATATACTTTCATTTCCCCTAGTCGACCTTGGCAACCCTTCTATAAAATCCATAGATATCGAATTCCATTTCCAAACTTGTATTTCCCAAAGGTTGAGGTAACCCACTCGGCTTCTGATGTTCGGCCTTCACTTGTTGACAATTCACGCACTACCTTACCCATAAGCCAACACCCTTCTTCATACCTTCCCAGTAGAAACTCCTCTTCATGTATTGATACATCTTGGTTCCCCTAGTATGAATCGTAAATTTGGACCGATGAAATTCCCTAAGAACTTCTCTCCTTAAGCCCCCAACATTTGGAACACGCAACAGTCCCTTCTTTCTCGACCATCCCCTCTAGTCAAGTGAAATCTTTTAGATCATTAATCTCCGATCCAACCTCAAGCCTTTTAATCTTCTCGGCTAACAATTGATCCTCTTTCTACTTAGAACCAATTATTTTGATCAGCACTGGTCGAACTTTCAAGCAGGATAACATGGTAGTGCTCTGACTAGAACTAGCAGTCGATCCTAACCACACACTACAAGTAGTCAAAGCCTCTAGGTCCTTCCATTCTGTTAACACAGCTAACACCACATTCTAATGTTTTCTGCTAAGAGCGTCCGTTATTTATTTCCTTTCCAGGTGTATACTCTATACAAAAATCATAAGCTGCTAAAAACTCCAACCACCTCTGTTGTCTCATATTCAACTCCTTCTGGGAGAATAAGTACCTTAAGGACTTATGATCTGTGTATAACTCAAATCTCTCCCCTAAGAGATAATGTCTCCATACTTTTAGTGCGAAGATCACCGATGCCAACTCTAGATCATGAGTAGGATATCTCACTTCATGCAGCCTAAGCTATCGTGAAGCGTAGGCAATAACTTTACCTTTCTGCATCAACACAGCCCTTAATCCGATTCCACATGCATCGGTATACACTACTAATCCTTGATTCCTATTTCGAACTACTAATACAGGCGCGTTGGCCAACAAATGCTTTAACTTAAGGAATGCTTCGTCACATTTGTCAGACCAAATAAACTTCATGTACTTCTTGGTTAGCTTAGTCAAAGGCGCTGCTATCCATGAGAAATCCTTAATGAATCTCCGGTAATAGCCAGAGAGTCCAAGAAAACTTCTAATCTCAGTCAGCATCTCCGGTCTTTTCCAGTTGTTAACAGCCTCGATCTTATCCGGATCAACTGACAAACCCTTCTCTGAAACTACGTGACAAAGAAACCTAACTTCTTTCTTCTAGAAATGACATTTTGAGAACTTCGCTTTCAATTGATTCTGCCTCATTGTCTAAAGCACTACTCTAAGATGGACTTCATACCGTCTTTCATCCTTAGAGTATATTAGAATGTCATCTATGAATATCAATACAAACCTATCCAAGTGCTCTCGGAAAACTCAACTCATCAAATCCATGAAGAAACTTGGGGCATTCGTTATCCCGAATGGCATTAATAACCACGTACGAACCATACCTAATCCAAAATGCTATCAACGAATACTGTCCTCTGCCACTCTTAGCTGATGGAAACGTGTTACCAAATCCAATTGAGAAAATATTCTGGCTCCACTCAATTGATCAAATAGATCAACGATTCTCGGCAAAGGATACTTATTCTTGATCGTTTTCTTATTCAACTTACGATAGTCGATACACATCCTTAACGAGCCATCTGGTTTCTTCACGAACACTACGACCGCCCCCAAGGTGAAATACTTGGTCTAGTGAAATTCTTTCTCTCCAAATCGACTAGCTATACCTTCAGTTCTTTCATCTCATTAGGTGTCATCCTACTAGGTGGTCTACTTACAGGTTCTGCTCCTGGCACAAGATCTATCTGAAACTCAATGACTCGTTTCGGTGGTAGTCCTGTGACTGGCTCAAAAACATCTGCAAACTCTCTTGCTACCAAAACCTAATTCAACTCTTTTTCTACTTCCATTGCATTCAGCAAAGCACAAGCACTTGAGTCAAATTTCTCCATCGAGTATATAATTCGGTTATGATTATTGGGGCGTCTTAGTGATATTTCCCTATCTTGGAAAAATATCCTAGCGTCATATTTATCTAACCAATCCATACCTAAATTGATCTCAAAGTCTATGAAATAAAAAACATACACACTGCATGAGAACTTATGACCTAGAAATTCACGTTCTAACAAGGTCAAATCTCAACCCAGAGTTGCATACCCTCCTATCTGATTCGCAACCCTTAAGGAAGTAATAAGGTATGAGGGTTCTAAACATAAATTATCTACCAAACCTCAAGATATAAATGAATGTGATGCACCATTATCAAATAGTACCCTAACTGGTATACTATGAATCAAAAGCGTACCTTCTATCATAGTCTTTCCCTTCCCAGCAGAAGTTGGTCTAGAAGAAGGTGGTTCCAAAGTAAAAACCTTTTCCTTGTCCACTATGACTATTTCTGAACACAAATTCTTGTAGCGTCCAATCTGGTCATAATTAAAGCACTTCACTCCTTTCTTATCTGCAACCTTCTTGCCTTTTCCAGTTTGACATTCATGAGCATAATGTCTTTTCGTGTTGCACTTGTAGCAAACTACATTGGCCTTTCCTTTCTTGGTAGCTCTTCCTTTCTAAGCTCCTTTCTTCTTAAAGAATTTCCTCTTCTTGCCCTGAGAATCTTGGGTTCCAACCAGCTTCTCCTTCCTATAAGTAGAAAGCATCTCTTCATTCCTAACTGCCATCTCCACTAAAACTGTAATTGGACCACGGCCGTGTGGCATGGTCGCCCTAGCAATCTCGAGTCTTAACCCTCGAATAAACTTCTCGTTCCTTTTAATGATAGTGTTAATGGTAGCATATCCGTATCTGGACAACTCATCAAACTTCATAGCATACTCAATCACCGACATCTCACCTTACACTAAGTCCACGAATTTTCTTACCAATACTGACTTGGCAACTTCATACATGAACCTCTCTTCGAATCTCCTTCGAAATTCTGCCCAAGTCAACTCTTTCTCGGGAACTCCCACAGTAATAATATTCCACCAATAAAGTGTCGCTCCCTACAACTGTCTAGAAGAAAATCTCCTCTTCTTCTCATTGTCCAATCCCAAATCAGCAAAAATCCTTTCACAATGCAAAAACCAATTTACTACTTCTATAGTATCCTCTGTTCCCAAAAATGGCTTCCCACCAAGACTGGTATAATCCCTTCTCAACTTAGCATAATCATTGCCAAATGGGGCCATGGAATTAGCTCCTCCAACTTTCACGGCATTTCCCTCGACTACTCCTATAGCTGTTCCAGCTTGCATGAGATTGATTAAGAACTGATACATCATCTTCATATCTACTAGTGGGGTTCCAACACCTACGTTGGTATTTGTATTTGGATTAGCATTTGCCCGTCAACCCGGATTCCTCCTGGTATTTGGTCGAGCATTTCCATTAGTTGTGATGCTTCCTCCACCTAGATTTCCTCTTCCGTTTCCTGCCTCCATGTTTCCCTTTCTCATAAATCCGCATACAAGTCATAGTAAGATACAGAAGAACGGTCTAAGGGAGAGGGGAATATGTACTTATAGATATATAGGTAACAATTGCAAGTACGTTATTATAGCGTTAACCCAAACCCCAGCCTCATTTCCTGATTCATTAGATTATGTTTAGAAAATCTTTTACATTCAAATTTCTTTTAAATTTACATAAACCTATGCTCTAATTCTAATTTGTAACATCCCCCTTTGGAGGTCCAAGACTAACTACTATAGATGCTGCAGTCATCCATAGCTATTAATTCTCGGTGACCAAATGCTGTAATGTTAGACACATTAATATAACAAAAACATATGAACATTAAAAAATTTAAACTCATAAACTAAATTTCTCATTCCACTTCAAATCACATTTTAAATTCAATACATAATCATAATTCGTAAACCACGTTCAGAGAAATGTAATTCGTAAACCACGTTCAGAAAAAATATGCTAAGAGTAAATATAGGCAATTAAACAAGTTCGCCATTACATCCAAAACACAGCGGGATAAATTAAAAGAACTCCTACTAGCTAGCTTGCCTCCTTCACATCTCTGAAAGCTTATGCATCTAAAGGAGAGCCTGAAAACCTCAACTCCCAAACTACACAAATCAATTGAGCGCCCAAGAGTTTAAGGGGAAAACATAAACTTCGAGTCAGATAAAATTCTGGTATGAATAATAATCTACCATCTCGAACCACATAAATATCAAGTAAGACCATGCAGCTTAGCGGAACGGTTTTTCCCCTCACTTGTATCTTAACCCAATTTATAATAACCATATATTGTACACCTGCATCCACAATGGTTAGGACATAACATAATAATATGTATCATGATGATATGCAAACACGCAATATGCTCTGGATTTCCCATCCCCATTTACTTGACTATCTACCTCAAGTTATAGTTTCTAGGGTCACTATTAACCTATTAATTTTTATGGGATGACTAATAACCTGTTAATTCTTTATGGAATTCCATCCACTTTCATAGTTTTCATGGGGTCACTATAAACCTATTGGTTCCTACCAGTACTTTCATCCAATCATAGTTTTCATGGGATCTCTATGAACCTATTGGTATCTACGAACAACTTTCTTCAATTATAGATTTCATAAGCTTAATATGAACCTATTGGATTTTCCAATAACATCTCTCATGTCATGGTTTTCATAGGTTGACTATGAACCTATTAAGCTCTTTCAATAACTTATTTCAGACATAGTTTTCATGGGATCACTAAGAACCTATTGGCCCCTGCCAATAACAATTTCTGTACATAGTTTTCATGGGCTTACTAAGAACCTGTCTAAACCAATAATTCTTTGATCAGTGTTTGGGCATCCTATATTTTGGTCAGTCTGACCTCCTGGATGCAATTCTACTTACACAGGAGTTAACTCAATGTATATTCACTACTGGGTCAACCTAACTGATTATTCTACCCTTAACACCCCAAAAAGCAATTATGTGTTAATTATGAAGCGAATATGTTTACAAAAGCATACATGATAACTGATCAAAACATAATAATGTAAAATTTTATGATTTAATTCCTTGTAATCTTTTTTCTAATGAAACATGGTTAATACCCTTAACCTACCATCTTTACCAAGGAAAGCTTCTTCAAAAATTCCAATGTAAAATGCCATTTCAGAACTTTTTTATATTGCCATGGGTTTAGCTTTAAAATGAGATTGGATTCCTTATTTGAAAACTAAGGCTTTCGATTATATCTTTTGTATCATTACTTAAAACCTTAGGCCTTCACTTTCGAAACCATTAAAAACATAACTTTCAAAACACTTAAAGCTTATCTTTTCAAACCATTAAAGATATACCTTTTGAAACACTTAAAGCTTATCTTTCGAAAGCACATAGTTCAAGTAGAATTTATGGAAGCATAGCTTCGAAACCATTTGAAAGTATCTCTTTCGAAATCATTGGTTTTAACATTAAATATAACTTCTGAGTCAAAGAGAACAAAAGTGAAAATAACGCTAACTTACTCAATTTGTCAAAATATGATTGGTTGCCAATTCTTTATCAAAATCATTTTCTAAAAAGGCTGCCATTCCAATAATTAATGGTTGAAATCATTTAAACAAATAAGCCATTCCCTTTAATAAAACATTTAAACATTTAAACATTTAAGTCCTCCAACTTAAATAATTCAATAACCATATTAAAAAACTTAGGAAAAATCGCCAAGAATCACAATTATCCAATTTTAATATGTTTCCTAACATATATAAATTTCTAACCCAAAATCATTACTTATTTGCCTTAAATAATTTAAACCCAAATTATATATTTCTTCCATTCAAAATTCATAATAAATTATCCATAGCTTGGAATATTATGAAAATTTAAAACCATCTCCAAAATAATGTTTTACATAACATATTCAAACGTTATGGCATTTGAAATCAATTTACATGATTTTAACCTAAAAATTGAATTATATCATTACCCAAAAATCCTTGTTTAAATCAAAACATGGTATAAAATCAAAGCATATCATCATTCGTTCATTCAAAAGGTTTTAAACCTTAAAATGGAGATTAAAAGTTCAAAAAGACTTATATGAGATGGTTTAGATCATTATTCACCTTGTTTGGATAAGAAACTTGAGATTTGTTCTTGCTTGAATCTTAGCTTCTAATTGATTTTAAACTCTTCTTCTCATAGGGTAATCGCTGGCCTCGTTTCTCCTTTGTTTATGTTTTTGTTTTATGAAAGAACGTGAAGGAGAATGAGGTAAGGGTTTAGGGGTTATGGCGTTATGGTATACGGCTATTCCCATATTATCCTTGTCTTATTCTCTTAGATATTAAACTTATAAACCATTTTTATAAATCCATTTAGTTGAGGCACGACCCTAAATAGTTTTCCAAATCTCAATTTCCTTATTACTCTAATCTCTACATTATTATATTTAATTTATCTAATTAAATTTTCTGGATAATGTTATTTAAAATTTAGGGTGTTACATGTCTATGCTATCGAGGTTGCCCTACTTCGAGTAGACCACCTAGAGACTAGGGAAAAGTAGCATTATAAGGTAATACTATTATTATTGGGGTTACTATCTGTTCTCTATTTCATTCTAGAGCATCATATGCCTTTATAGCTAGGATCATAGTTAACTTCTTAAACTTTCAAACCCAAACTGTCACCAGCCTAAATTCAACCCTTGGGGTCGACATATCTCTCTTTAATTTGCCAAGACCTAGTTATGGATATATGCAACATTGATTTCATATGTAATGCGTAGGTTCTAAATTTGGAGGGGTATAGACTTATCTTGGGTATGGATTGGTTAAAATACTAAGGAGTAATTCTTGACCATGATAGAATGGTCATATGATTAAAAAGCTGTAGAGGACGTGACTTAGACGTTATTTGTACACACCAAGGCTTAGTTGAGTCAAGATATTTATACTCTCTAAGCCTACCTTTTAGCGAGCTATCATCCATACCCGTACTTTGTGAATTTCCTGATGTCTTTAAGGAAGTCTCGGGTACTCCACCTCATAGGGAGATCGAGTTTAGAATCGATTTGGAGAAGGATGCAAGGTTAGTGGCTCTACCCTTAAGACACAAGGCCCCCAAAGAAAGATGGGAGTTAGACAAGTAGATCTCTGAGCTATTGCAGAAAGGATTCATCTATCGAAGTATCTCAGAATCGAGAGCCCCTGTTGTCTTTGCCACCACGGTAGATGGCTTATTGAGACTTTGCATCGATTATAAAGAATTGAACAAGTTAACAAGAGAGAATAGGTATCCTCTACCGAGGATAGATAACTTATTCGACCAACCTATGGGAGCAAAACTCTTTTCCCAACTAGACTTAGCAACCAGATTCCATCGGCTAAGGATTGCAAAAGAAAGCAAGTCGAAGACCGCATTCCGCATAGTAGACGGGCTTTATGAATGGGAAGTATTGCCTTTTGGATTGATGAATGCCCCTGCATACTTTATAGATTTAACGAGTAGGGTATTTAGTGGTCAACTCAATAAATCCGTCGTTGTATTCGTGGATGATATCTTGTTATTCTTTAAAAGAGAAAAGGAGCATTAGGACCACCTAAGAGAGGTACTAGGTACTTTAAGAAGGCACCAGCTTAAGGCCAAATTTGCTAAGTGCCACTTTTGGAAGAATGAGGTTAGATTCCTTGGACATATTGTTTCGGAGCAAGGACTAGTGGTGGACCCAGCTAAAGTGGAGGCTGTTCAAAGATGGAGAGTTCCTAAGAATGCATCAAAAGTTAGAAGTTTTTTAGGTTTGGCAGGATACTATTGGAAGTTCATAAAGAACTGCATAAGAATAGCAGCCCCTTTAACTCACTTGACTAAGCCACCTAGTCTTTTCTTGGGATAATGAATGCACTGAGGCATTCGAGAAGTTTAAACAGTTATTGACAAGTGCACCTATGCTCACCATTCCCGACAAGACCAAATGATTCGTGGTTTTCGCAAATGCTTGTGGCACAAAATTAGGAGCAATCCTAATGCAAGAAGGGAAGGTAGTTGCTTATGCTAGTAGGCGATTGAAGGATCATGAGAAAAGATATACAGTTCATTACTTGGTGTTGGTAACTATTATATTTGCCTTGAAGATGTGGAGGCATTATCTTTTGGGAGAAAGGTTTGAGTTGTTCACTGACCATAAATCACTTAAATACTTATTTTCTCAAAAATATTTGAATCTTAGGCAGTAGAGATGGATGAAATATATAGTGTTATTTGATTTTGGTATACAATAGAACCATGGAGAAGGAAACATTGTCGCCGACGCCCTTAGTCAAAGGCACGCTGCCCTAAGTGCTATATATGAATGGAGGTAGTTGGAGTATCGCTCAAATTTTAACTTCCAACCGCCAACAGAACCCACCTAAGGCTTTTTAGCTGTAATCGAGGTTAGACCCGCTTTAATGGACCGTACTGGGCTTGAGTAGATAAAGGATGAGAAGTTAGTGGAGATTTTGGAGAAGTTTAGCAGAGGAGAATATTTCCACATGTCAGTAGATATTCTATTGATGAGAAAGGATGGTTGAGAAGGGATGGATGCCTTTGTGTCCCAGTGATTAATGGTATATTAGAAGAAGTAATTATGGAATGTCACCACTCTAAGTTGACTATTCATCCCGTAGTAGATAAAATGTATAAGGATATGAGAGGATTTTCTCTTGGCCCAGAATGAAGAGAAGAGTTGCTAAGTTTGTTGCTAAGTGCTTAACATGTCAGAAGACAAAGACTGAGCAAGGGAAGCCCGTATGGTTACTATTTCCTTTAAAGATTCCGAATTGAAAATGAGAACACATTTCGATGGACTTCGTGGAAGGGTTGCCTAGGAGTCAGAGGGGTAATAAAGCCATTGGGGTGTTGTAGATAGACTCGCTAAGAGTGTCCATTTTATTCCTATTAGGAACAATAGGACTGCCGCATCCTCTCACAGATTCACATTAAGAGATAGTCCAATTACATGGCATTCCAATAAGCATTGTTAGTGAGAGGGACCCCTTATTCACTAGCAAGTTTTGGAGGAGTTCGCAAGAAGCTTTGGGAACTTCATTGAAACTCAACATGACTTACCACCCACAGACTAATAGTCGGAAGGAAAGGGTAAATAGGATTTTAGAGGACTTATTGAGAGCTTGCATCTTGGACTTCAGAGGGCACTGGAAGCAGCACCTACATTTGGTTGAGTTCGCATATAATAATAACTATCAAGGGATGATTGGTATAGCCCCTTTTGAAGCACTTTATGGAAAGCCGTGCAAGTCGCCAAGTTGTTGGTGTGAAACCACCGACAAAATTTTTCTTGGACCTGATTAGATCCAAGATACCATGGAAAAAGTAGAATTGATAGACCGCTAAAAATCTTATGCAGAAAAAAGAAGGAAAGAGTTAGAATTCGAGGTTGGAGATATGGTATTTGTCAAAGTCTTCCTTCTTATTAGGTTTGGCAAGTCGAGAAAATTGGCACCTAGATTTGTTGGGCCATTTCGAGTTTTGGAAAGATAGGAAGGCTTGCTTACCGCATGGAGATTCCGAACCGATTGGCAGGAGTCCATAATGTTTTTCATGATTCTCACCTTAGGAAATGTCTACATGACACCGCCATTATAGTAGAGCCTGAACAGTTAGCGGATATAGAAATAAGCCAATAGCATCCCATGCCACTGCATGCATTATGGAGCATGGAACTAAGAGGCTCTGTAAAAATGAAATTAGATTGGTCCAAGTGCAATGGGGAGATAACCCGGTTGAAAGCACATGGGAAACTGAAGAGAAGGTGAAGATCACTCATCTAGAGCTTTTCACTAGTAAATTTTCTCTCCAAAATTAGGATTTTGTTGCATCGTGGTTGCTAGATTGGATGGTAGGAGATGTTGCTACACTTTTGCACTATCACTTTATACTCTTGTTGAAATTTTATGTATGTTTAAGGTATTTGCATAAATACTTGCATAACATGATTACATACACTAATGCTAGGTTTGAGCTCACTTTATTATGTCTGCAGTACATAATCACATTGTACTTAGGTTGAGTAGATAACTTGGTTGTAAAAAATAGACGTTATTATAGATTACGATGTTCACCACTTGGAGAGATTTCAGGGACGAAATCCATTTTAGGCGAGGGAGAATGTAGCACCCTGTAAAATCGGTAAGAATTAAATAAGAAAATTAAATTAAGTAGGGATAAAAATAGAAATTTAAAAAAGTTGGAATTTGTCCACGGAAGTTGTACCATTGCATTTGTTGTGAAACTTCGATTTGTTTCCATATATAATATGTTGAAAATGGAGCTCAATGGAAGAAGTTATAGGCACTTGAAAATAATTTAATTCAAATTCAAATAAATAATAAAATTTGAAAATTGAAAATTAACTGAGATTAGATTTGGGTGTTAAGGAATCGTTAACATTAACAATTAACTTTAAAAAATAGTAATGGAATTAAATAAAACAAATGATACAAAAATTAATATGTTCCCAAAATAGGCGGAGGGGTCGACCACCTACTCCAACCGGTTGACCGCTAGCGATTGACCGGTGCATATACGGCAGTTGACCATCCCTATTGATGGAAGCTAGGGTTTATCTATCAATGAATGTTCCAAATTTATCTGCTTTTAACCTATTTTCATCTTACGGTCTGGTACGTTTCAACTTCTATAAATAGGACCCTACCCTCTCCACTTTTATCCGCAAAAATATTTGGGAATTCAGCGAAACTGTGTCATTTTATCTCTTTATTTAGATTCAGAAATTCAATTAAGAATTCAGGTAAGTATTCTATTTTGTTTCTAATTATTCTTTTAATATATTCTCTTCTCTTTCAAACTCTCTGAATCTAACAAAATTATATGTACCAATCCCTTGTTGTGTATATACCAAAAGAAGAGATCTGAAAAAGAGTGCTTTGGTGTTGCAAATCCATAAAAGAAAGGCGAAGGATAATTTGTGAGTGTAAACCCTAGTATTTTTATTCCAAAAATTGTTTAAGATATTATGGATTTGAATATGCCTTGGGGGTTTTGGGTTTATGAAAATAAAACAAAATGAAAACCCAAAAACTCCTATAATTTGAAATGTCAGTTCTTGTTGGAATTCTCAATTATTCACATTAAATTGTTGTGATATGTAGTTTTTGCAGTTTTTGGTGATTTCAATTTCTATTCCACTCCTCTTTGAATTCCAATTTGATTATGGAGTTTCAATTAAAGGATAGGATGTAAAAGTATAAATTTATTCGTAGTTTACACCATTTATTCCATATGAAAATAAAAGAGAAATTACATTGTTTAAATTCTTTGTAAAGAGGGGTTGAATAAAGATTGGAAACTAGAAATGCAATTTCTATTTTTGGGATTATTCTCTTATTTGATGTGATAGCTAGAGTTGAGATTTTTACTATGTACAAGTCTACTTATTACAGTTTTTGGATATGAATGTTGAATCCTTTTTTAAGGATATTAAAATCCCTTATTATGAATATTAAAAATTTGGCACCGTTGATAATTTGGAAAAGGGACTTGTGTCATTATTATTAAAAAGGAATTGTCATTTAAGTGTTAGTTAGAGTGAAATCTCCACATGTATAAAAATAATAGGTGTGTATTTATTTATATATTAATTACCGTAAATAACATACAATTATAACGTATAATTGGGTAGTTAATTAGGTAATAATTGTCATTAAATCACCCTTAGGAAGGTAATTGATTTGTTAAGGCAAAATAAGAGGGGAATTCTTATATAGCCTAACACATTGAGGTGTGCGATGATATATTAAAAATGTTGTAAAATATGACTAAGTCATAAGTGGTGCGAGTTCAGTTAAAAGACACATGGAAGTCTGCCCAACTAATCTGGCTACCAACAGTATGACTTTGGGGCTGATGTAAGACATCACCACGATAAGTAACTACGATGACGTGAGGTTAGTCCTAATTTTGTAGGGTAAATATGTCCAGTTAATATGGCTACAAGTACCTACGAATAGTTGGGCTAATGTGAGATGTCACCATGTGTACGGGTCATAAGACGAAGGACCTGCTTCAGGGTTTTAAAAGGTATTAAGTGGTTGTTTGAGGGCTGGTCTTTCTTCCAAATGAAGTATTAAATGGTTGGAATTAGGTTTAGGCACGGTTAAGGATATCTCGGAAAGGTCTGCTTCAATAAGAAGTATTAAGTATCCAAAGAGATTTCCTTGCAATGTCAGCTAGATAGATGTCTATGTGAAGTCCGCCTTGGGAGTAGGTATTAAATGATGGGGGTCTACCTCAATTAAGGTCTTAAATGGTCGGATTCTGCCTATTTTTCATTAAAAGGTATTAAGTGATGGGGGTCTTGCATTATTAGACATTTATAATGTTGGTTATGGGTTATGGGATTAGGAAACCTGCTTCAGGAATGGAAGGTATTAAGTGGTTGTTTAAGGGCCCGCCTCCTTTCCTTATATGAAGTATTTAAAAGGTTTTAAAACACATAGACATATTCCTATTTTGACATATACTGCCCAAATACTGAAATAAAAAGGCTTGAGTTTTTTATTCACCAGAGACTTGTTGTTCTGACTCCCTTCTCATTGCAACACAAGTTAAGGAAGAAGTGACGACGACGATGATGATGCTTGAAGATGGCTTGAGCAAAGCTTGTGGTAGTTATTTTTATTTATTTATGATGCTTTTTATTGTGCCTATGAAAGAATACTTTTGAACAAATGATGTAACAATTACTGTGAAAACTATGTTTTGTTCTGTATTATGACATTTGAATTTATTTTGAAATGAATGTGTACAATTTGCTATTATATTTTGTTCCTTCCGCTGTGAGGTCTTAAAGAATAGTTATTGCCTTATATTGTTATTACTTTTACCAACCAACAGCTAGTTTTTGAAAAGGGTTTAAGTTTCGATGGGCCTTTTCTGGGTCGGAATTTAGGCCTATTTCGGGGTCAGTTATTACATTTACCCTATATTTGATGAGTCATGCCCAACCAAAGCCAAGGTGTTCGCTCAACCTTGAGCTCTAATACAGGGTATATAAGGACCCGCCCTTTTCGAGCTGTGACTACAAATGGTAACCTCGTTCTTTATTTTACGTTCAGCCTCTCGACTACAACCAACCCATAAAGGGTCGTGTAGGGGTAAGAGAAAAAGCTTCTTCACATTGTTTATAATGCGAGAACCCCTTATCACACTGATTACAGTAATGCAGGAAAGATATTATATAATATCAAAGGGACAGTACAATGGGTTGCTCTGAATATTGAAATTTCAGAGTAACCAAAACCTATGTACTATCATTCAGCCTGGACGGTTATAATTGGTTGTCCTCACAATGCTAATATATATAATACAGTAGTGTAGTGGAAGTAAAAATACTATAGTAGATAATCACCTTTCTCTTCTCCATAAGCTTCAAAGCATCTAAGGCTAAATCTAGAAATATACATGGGCTGATCCGAGCATATTAAGAAAATTACACCCGGATCACTTTGGTAAACCAGCATGAGAAACTCAAGAAATATGTAACAAGTAACAGTTACCATTGAGAACATATGGAATTCCATAACGTTTTCCCGTGAAAGAAACCAACAATTCATTAAGTTTAACATATAGTGATATAATAGATAATGTTTATAGTGTAGCACATAAATCATATCAAATAGTTGCTACGTGAACGCCACAACAATAATAGATATACAATAAATACTGCTAAGACACGTTCGCATAATGGATTTTCCATGAAAATTCCTCGGATCAAGCCGAATCTGAACTCTTGCACAAGAATCAGAGATATCCTTTCAAGCAACGTACATCACTAGGGAATGTACTATAGAAAATATATAACTGGCCTTTGCCCAAACAGTCGTGGTTCCGAATGCATTGCTCCCGCATGCATGTCCATTAGCAATACTGGAAGGAGTCGCATGCACCCTTGGGATTGCTAAATGCTACATTCCCTTTGTCTGTGCATTCTACCTTTGCTTTTAGTCATTTTCAATGTCGAGGCTACATTCATCATCTTTGACCCGAGTCTTCATCACTCGAACATAATACGAATCCCTAAATGGATTCCTATATCTCGAACATATCAGGAATCACTACATGGATTCGAGCATCTCGAACAGATCTCAAATCTCCGTATAGATTCCCGCATAAGTCCTTCGATGAATGCTAATGCTGCCATCTCTCTTGGAATACTCCTTAAGATAGACAGTCCCACACTAGCATCGTTTGAAATGTTAACGCCGATCTCTCCCTTGGACTTAACCTTAGGATAGATAGTTCAACTTTATAACATTTCACTTCATAACCGCTTCTAGAATATAGAACTTGTATACTAGTTTTGAATGGTATTCGATAAGTAAAACACCTATCGATCCCGATCTCTTAATAACAAATCGATTCAGTTAACTCAATTTTGGTTCTTTCTAAAGTAAGAAAAAACAAAATACATTTCATACCAATGTTCCTCCCTATGGATTCCTCATTGGTATGAAATCGCAAAGCCTTTCGATACTTTTTAAGTCAATATTAGCTCAAGTTCGATAGTTGCCTAATCGACTACCTAGTCAAAAACAATTACTTATACAAATCAATATTTGTATACTTAACTCATCTCTGACATTCCAACTTAACTATTCCTCACCCAGAGTGAAGCCATGTAAGTTAGAGCACTGGTTGCATGAAAGTCTTGTCTAGACACTTCATTCTTGAATCTCACAAATAGATAAGTCTACCTCGTCGGCTTTTAGTGTTAAGTATAGTACTAATTATTTCCATAAACAAGTAAGAAATCAACACAATTGATACGTTTCCAACATTTTCCAACTTAACTATTCCTCGATCAAGAGGGAAGCCGGTAGGTTAGAGTTCCATTGCTTATTTCCTTACTCGAACATCGATCTTAACTCTCACAAATAGATAAGCCCACTTCATCGATTTCTAGTGTTAAGCATAGTTAATTGCTTTTCAAACAAGTAATCAAACAATTTACCATTTGGCCGTTAAGCAATTCTAAACCTTTTTTTATACTTTTATAAACCTTTTTTAAATGATATGTTAGTGCAGTAATTTACTTGTAAAACTTGATATTTAAATAAACAAGTCAAAAGATATTTTATTCCATAAGATATAAAACATTGAACATATTTTCTAAAAGTTAGCTATACCTAAAATGCTTTTAAAATGCTCTATAATACTTCTAATAGGTTTTAAAACATTCATCCAAAACATTACTTGAAAATAACAACTTTATGTTTTCCTTAAAAACTTGAAAAAACAAGTTTTTATTATAAAATCCTCTTCTTTTAAAATTCACAACTAATTCTTCAAAATTCATAAAGATCTCAAACCACTTTTTAAATACTTTAATATGAGATAATAAACACTTATAAAAGGAGTGAAACAAAATACTTAAGTTTAAATATCTTTTAAACCTTTAAAGTCCAAAAATCAAGTCTAAATGGGGCATTTTTGCACAAGTGAAGTTTTGTCCACTTCAAGATGTTACTTAAAATTTTACAATCTAAGCTTATATTAGAAATAAACATACATATAAACCATTATAAATATTACAAGAAACCTCTAAGAATCTCTCTACAAAGTTCCATATAAATCACTAAAAACAAAGCAATTCATAAGTGCACCCATAGCGACTATCGCTATAAGTGCCCTTTCAAATCCAAGTCCAATCTAAACCAAAGTCCATCTATAACCTATGTGCTTTGTTTCAAGGATATTCCATATGTTATAAAAGTCCATTCAAATCCATTCCAAGTCCATAGACATGGATCACATACGCTTCTTATGTTCAAAATAAGAATCAAACTAATGATTTTAACAATGTTAATAACAATTCAACAACTTAAAAACAACTAAAACACAACATATATATATATATATATTTGTTAATTTTCCATTTAAAGAGGTGTGTTAACTCACCTTTAACCTAACAACCACCAAGATCCAAGCAATCCAAATTCAAACCCAACATTGCAACCAGCTTTCTCCTTCCTCCTCTTGCTTTCCACTTACTTTTCCCCTCTCTAATCCACCTTTCAGCTCACTGCTTTCTAGGATAGGGTGAGTGTTACTTTGTTTCTTAACTTCTAACTAGGTAAGATGTTTTGCAATGTTGTCCCAAGGCTTTACTCCAAATTTGGGTTGATTTGCTAATATTTTGCTTTAGGAAATTATGAAGAGGAAGAAGAAGAAGACATAGAAAGAGAGCTCACTTTGCTTTGTAAATTTGTGTAAACTAAGGATATAACTCTCCTTTTATAGGCTCAATATGGTGTTCTTTAAACTTTCCTTCACCCTCCACCATGTCATGGAAGACTCACCTTCCATCACTTCTTCTTTACATCACTTCTCATTTATGCTAATTACACTTATACCTTTAACATGATATATCTTTATTCTAATGGAAGCGTCTAGAATGTTCAGTGATTTATGAAGAGGTTTATGTGTTAATAAGTTGCTAATGTATTCATTGGATTATTAGAAAAGCGTACTGGCGTTCGAATAACTTATATCGATTGAAAAGCTGTTTACCGATACCGATTTTGGGTCATATTATCGATTTTTCTTCGAAGAATATATTTATATAAAAAAAATTTCAAAAACAAGTTTCTTATCATTATCTATTAATTAATTAATGTCCAATGAGGTTATAAAATCATATTTATAACACTTAATTATATTTCAAAACTTTTCGATATTTTCGATCGCAACAGATCCATTTACTTCAATAAATTCACTAATGAATTATCAAATAATTGAACATGTGTATTTGATATACAAGTAATGTATCTATGATAGATTCATAGAATTGCATTCAGAAGTAGAAAACATAGCATGCAAAGGAAATAAAAGAATTTGATTTGACCTAATAAGTGATTGTATTGAAAAGGAGTTTCATAAGCACCTAAAATAAATAAGATTTAATATCAAAAGCCACTCCTTCCTATTATACATAATGATGTATCAATAAGAAGTAATCGGGCTTTGTTGGACAAATTATGATAGACGATGATTAAAGTTGATTTAACTTCTTTCTATAAGGACGTGTACTTAAGAATAAGCACACTAGGTTAAATTTAATTTCATCTAAAACATAGTTTATGAGATTATACAAGATAAGGGTTGATAAGAAACCCATATATCCTAGGTTAAGGATTGGACAAATTATGTGAGTCGGAAGGGGCTACACGTAACACTTTCTTGTAAGGGATCACGTGAACCACCCCAAAGGAGTTTGGGACCAATCCACATTGGTTGACTAGTTTATATCATGAACATAAGTATTGTAAAATTAAGTTATTTTTATACACAGTTCATAAAATGTTTATGAACACATATTTCATTGTACTAAGAAACAATCGTTGTTTCAAAGAAATGCCAACTTCACGATGAAGGAGTTTGTTTTAGAGATTATTGGTAGTAAAATGAATTTAAATATGATCCAAAGATGAAACTGATTACGTAAGATGAAATGAAATTAACCAAGCCAAAATATACATGGCTCATTAAAGTGTTTAATTGGAGCACTCACACATTAAAGAGAAACTATAAGTTTCATATCAATGTCAAGGTAAGGTTTTATTCAGTTGTCAATAATCCATTAAGAGTATTGACTTTGCGATATGGCAAGATCCGCAAATCCAGAATGAATTCCAAGTACATTATCAAAATATGATTTTGATAGTTGTACCCAAGGGATATGATCCATCGGCTATAAATGTATCTTTGAGAAAATGATCAATGTAGTTGGAATATAGCAAGCTATGTTGATATGAATAACATTGTAAATTAAAATTGTTGATATTAACGTAACAGATTCATCATTCAACATGCTTGAGTTAATTTGGATTTTACTCACAATATTATCTTTTGGTATGACTTTGAGTTTTAGTACATATATATTGAAATGGAAATTATAAGTAACGATTTAGAATAAACGATTTCATGTAACGACCAAAGGGTCTCAAAATCAATGAAAGTAATAACGAGTTTTTGGGTTTCGGGTATGATACAAGAACCGATACGAAAGTACCGTTAGGCGAGCATCAGGATTGAGCAAGTATTTTGAAAGAGCAATCAAACAGTTTGACTATCAATCAATATGTATAGGAAGCATGTGTATATAAGAAAGAGTATTGAAATGTACTACAATACTTATAAAATATAAGGAAACAACATACTATTAATTGTAACGATGTACTAATGTTAAAATAATTCTTAGTTTGGTTGTTTAATCCTTGACATTGGATTTGAAAATGACATCTTTTAAAATAAGTATTAAAGGATGTTGGGAATGTCCTAAACAATATAAATAGATATCATATTAAAATGTTTAATGTAGAGCATATGAGATAAATTCCTTATGCATTGGCAATAGGAATTTTCATATATGCTATGTTTTCTACAATATCACATTTTGCTTATGTAGTAGGTACAGTAAGAGAATATATGATTCGAATTAAGATCACAAAATGGTTGTTAAGAGTGTTCTCGAGTATTTAAGATATACTATAGAATTGTTTATGGAAACAACAAACTCCTTGTGATGGAGTATTCAGACTCGAACTTCATATGGGATATTGAGTATAGTATGTCAATACTAAATTTATGTTTAAATCTTAGTTAAGGAGCTTTAAGTTGGAAATATTCCAAACATCAAGACTGTGGCTGATTTAGCCAAAAGCCTAAGTATATTTCCTTGAAGAGCACTGCAATAAAAGTTATATATATAATGAACAAATTTATAACTGAGCTAGGATTATTCCAAATATTGAGAATCCTATAACATTATTATGCGATAACAATACTGCGATACAGATTGCAAAAGATCCTAAATCTCAGAAGAAGTTGAGAAAAATATTTTGAAACGTTCCACATGATATAAGCAATTTACCAATGTTAGAGAGAGTTGATTGGCAAAGTATTTAATTAAGACAATATAGAATATTCGTTCAACAAGGGACTAGCTTGATCAGTTTGAGAAAACTATTCAAAGGAAGGGAATAAGATTCCATAACTAAACCCAAGTGCAAGTGGGATATTGATAGAGTTAGGGGTGTGCCCTAAGGGCAATTATGAAATTTATTACATATATCTAACTCTATAACCAATCTTGTTCATATAAACGTAATTATTTTTTGTTATATACTTATTATATTATGATTAATTAAATAAGTAATTTAAGTATATTAAATAGAAAATGGTTAAATGATATGATATGTGTGATAAGGAGTTGTAGTCATGAGAAAATTATCTAAATATAAAATGACAAATTATTTTAAATATTCCTAGTAGTGATGTTTGAGAAAGGATATCGATACATCCATTGAGACTAAAGTACGTAATGCTCTCTAAATACTAGGATGTGTTTACTCATGGCAGATAGGGGTACCAAGAAGTTGCATACTCATAGTTATTGAATAATTATGGAATGACTCATCTGAGAGTTTTCTATTGTTTAATAACAATTAGGTAAAATAAGAATTCTCAAAGTGACGATATTACACAATTCTCTCGACTTAATAACATTGTTGAGCTTCAATGTGGAAGCTCCACTTTGACTATAGTTAAATCTTAGCATGGAAATCATCAAGTGAATAAAATGAGGTCCGAATTGATGCATTTAGAGTGAAACATTATTCAATAGAGAATTTGTTTCACAATTATATGAGGTTAGTATGACGGTCAGCTATAGTCAACTCAGAGTCCAAATATCTGACCATAATGATATAGTTGTAATAAATATTATTATTGAACAGTGTACCTTTTTTATGGATAAACAGAGTTGAATATAATGATATTGAAATTTTGACCAAAAGCAAATTCCATAAGTCCAATTGTGATATAGAGCCGATGAAGAGGATTAGTGTAAATGATTGTTACTAATAGCTACTACTTAAAATTATAATATAGGATTTTACCGATGAGATTTGTAAGTGATGAGTTCAACCATACTATCGCACCACCAGCTAAGATGAGGTATGATCATTAATATTAGAATTTTTCAGATATTAATCTCTAAATGAATTCACATCTGTGATTTACACAACTGAATCTATTCAATCCCCAAAATACCATCCTATTTAATCAGTATATAATAGTAATAAATAAATTAAATAAATTAATATTAAAAAATATTAATTATATTTGTTTTTCATGTATGCAATGCATTTAATAAATGGGGTTTCCTCTGGAAATGATCTAGGAGTTGTTAGTAATTAATTGGGTGTGTATATAAAAGATATACATGTGTGTGCCGGTAATGAGTGCGATAGGAATTTAAATTGGATTTAAATGATATTAATTACCGATTGGTATTTGGGATTTCTGGTCCACTAATGACCATATCTATGGCCGGTCATAAAGAAAGAAGAGGGAGTCTAAGTTTTGACTTGGTAAGGAGAGAATTGTGCTAGACTTTTCTTCAGTTCTCCCTATAAAAAAATCTAAAGCATTATTTAATATGATTTTTTGGCCTCCCCTTTTCTTCTACCATAGCCGACTATACTCCCCTACATCACCATAGCCAAACCCTATTTACATCTATACAAGCTAATTACAACAACATCCACTAATGTTACACCATTTGCTAGCAATTATGGTGCATATTTAGGAAATCTAGGAGACCTATCAGATCGACATATGAATCTAAGGCAACTTCTTCAACTAGATTCTTATATTACATATATGTTAATTATTTTATGTCATGTACCGTTATAAAACTATATTAAATATGCAATTGTTATCAACCAATTATCTGATTTTATCTATATTGATTGATATTATTAATTAAATCTATGTATAAAATCATGAAAAATAGCTTCGAACTAGCAAAATATTTATTACTTATTTTATCAATTTACAAAATATTAAAATTGATTTTTAAAACTTTTAAATCTTTTTTACTAATTTTAACCATATATATAACGTGTGTGGTTATAAATATAAATATATTTTAGATTTTTGAAAAAAAAATTAAACCTATATTTTAAATACAATATAATTATATTTCAATTTAATAATTATTTAAACATTGTTCATATCATTTTAATATATATATATAAGTACTTATTTTGTTAAAATTAAATGTAAAATAAGTTACACATTTCATAAACATTTTTAAAACCAAGCCAAAAAAGAATTAATTATATATAATTCATTTTAACAATTATTTATTGCAAAATGTATATATTAATTATTTTATGCATTTTAAATAGTTAATATACTTTAAAAAATATGTTTTCAAAAATATGGATATTTTATAGAATATATATAATTATTAGATAATCAAAGTATATTTTTTAACTATTTTCTAAATTTAAATTTGAATTTTACTTGGTCAATATTAGATTTTTTGGATATTAAATTTTAACCTAAATTTTATTGACTTGGTTAAAATAAAATCAAATATTTTAAATTGTTTATCTTATTTAACATATAAATAAATTTTGAAATATGTAAATATTTATATATAATTTTAAACAAGTTTTTGAGACAACTATTGCATATATTGTATATGATATAGATGCAAATCCCAACATATATATATACACGTATACATTAACTATGTACACTATATATATATATATATTACACATGCACGACATATACATATGATTATATAATGATATACACATAAACTATGTAAATATAAGATAATTAAATTCATTAATTAAATAAATCAGAAAATTAAATATAATTGAATTTTATTTAAATAACCTAAATTGGATCTAGTATAACCCATTGGACTTTATAGGCCTACTGTGATTCTAAATAGGAAATTTATTAAACTCCACCTATTTCACCTACTTTTGGTCCACCCGGGTTCATCATATCCAACTAGTCGAATGATCGGTTGGCAATTTAATTCCAAAACCATGAAGGTTTTTTGATGAAACCTGGGAGTTTCAACTGACTTGATAGTGCTTATGGAGCGCGTAGGTCGAGAAAGTTAGGGGTATGCCATAAGAGCAATTATATAATTTGTGACCAATATGTAACTCTGTGACCGATCTTGTTCATAATAAAGTTTTTATTTTCTATTATATACTTTTCTACATGATGATATAACTAATTGAGTAATTAATTTAAAGTATATCAAAAATAAAATCATTGAATGATGTATTACGCGATAATATTTAAAAGAGATTGTACACAATATTAAATAACATATTATTTGAAATATTCCTGGTCAAGATGTTTCGAGAAAAATTTCGATACATCCTTTGAGACTACAGTACGTAACGCCCTCCAGATGTTGGGTATTGTATTACTCATGGCCGGTAGGTCACCAAAAGGTTATGTACTCATAATAATTAAAAAACTATGGAATGACTCATCCGAGAGTTTTCTATTAGTTAATAACAATGAGGTCAAACATGAAATCTCAGAGTGATGATATACACAGTTCTTCGGAATTGAGAATACTATTGAACTTTAATGTGGATGCTCCATTTTATTATAGTCAAATCATGACATGGGGACTATCGAGTGACTATAGTTGGGTTTCGGTTGAAACAGTGGTAGTGAAGTACTATTCAATAGAGAATGTGTCTCCTTAGTTATATGAGTTTAATATCATAGTCAATTGTAGTTGACTCAAAGTCAAAGTCTCTGGCTAGAGTAGTACAGTTAATAATAATTGTTATTATTGAATCAAGCACTTTAATTTAGGGCTAACTATGTTGAATGTGGATGACACTGGAATTTTTACCAACCAAATTCCATAAATCCTGAAGTGGTATAGCATTAACGAAGAGAATTGGTGTAAATAATCATTACTAAAAGGTACCACTTAAAATAGTAAAATTGGACTTTACCGAAAAAGATGTATAGGCGATAAGTTCGACCAAACTGTCACACTACTAGCTAAGGTAAAGTGTAAACATTAATATTTGAATTGTTCAATATTAATTGCTGACTGAATTTACACATGCAAATCGCATAACCGCATTGATAGATTCTTCAGAATACCACATGATTTAATTGGTTTATAAATTATTATAAACTAAATAAATTAATTAATATTTATGAAATATTATTTATTTAATGTATTGTATACCACTAATATTTTCTAGGAACTATTATTAATTAATTGGGTTGGTATATAAAAGTTAAATATGTACTAATCGATATACGATATTGATCCACGTTTAAATTTGATTTAAAAATAATTAATTGCTACATGTTTTGGAATATTTAAAGGGTCCATCTAGCCTTGTCATTGGTGGCCATGAAATGAGAAAAAAGGGTTCGAGAATCCAAAAGGTTGGATCTAGAATATGAAACAAAGGGGCTAATAAATTAAAGGAGGCAATTAATATTTGATTCCTTCTATATATATCATACTTGACTCCTTATTTCCTCTTTTAACCACTCTCTCCCTCTCAAACCCAAGATTCCATCTTTTGCTTAATTTATGGCCAAAATCTCAAAGGAAAAATAAAAATGAATTTTTTAGTGGCAACCTATTAACTTAAACAAAAGTTGGTTCTCCTTCTCGTATAAAGCTAGGAGCTGGGATTTCAGATCCAGGAGCAACTCTTTCAATCAAGGTGCATTCAAGGGCATAGTCAGTAAGGTTTAACCAATTTTATTTCATATAATTTTTATCATGCTGTTGTAGATCTAACTATTTAATTTCTTTAAAGATTTTTTTGGGAAGGTAATCAGGGTTTTTTAGAGGACCATTACCTCTAATTTAAAAAAAAGATGGAATGACACAGATACAACAGCCTTATGGTAGAAAAAAGAAAACAAAAAGGAAAACAAAACATGGCCTTATAAACACATATTAGCTCACTTATCATTCAGACTTGTTTTATCCAAAGTCGCTATAAGATCGGGCCCCCAAGTAAGCACAGTTCTCTTAATCCTTTTTGTGCAGACCATTAGTAGAGTACTACTATTCCTTTCCACACCATCATCTATCTTTATGTTTCTTTCAACCCATATCTAACTTAAGCTAACTTTAAGGCTTAAGAGCAGAATTCTAAACTCTTTAACGGATTTGTATATGCATTTGTTGTCCAACTTTAATTTATACATGTATAAATATGAAATTTTATGTGTTCGTTGTTTTGGATTGGATTAAAAATTAATAATAATGTTTTTGATTGTTAATTTGTATTGTTATTGATGTCATTTTAGATCTAGATCTAATAGCTAATTTATAATTTTATATGTATATTTTATTAAGTTAATTATCGATAATAATTTCCATGGATTCATAATTAGTTTTCTATTTCTAAACACAAGTACATATGCGTTATGTATTTACATACATACATACATACATACAAATTTATATATATATATATATATTTGAAAACGGCTTTACAGCAAATGGTTTAACAAAAAACCAGAATATTTATATATACATATACATACACATACATACATACATACATATATTTTTAAAGGAGATCTATTTTGATGTATATATCCACATAAATTAACATCTTAGTTTTGTGTTATAAAGTTTTTCTTTTTTATTAAGAAAAAGTAATCTTTCATTTCATGTTAAGATGTTAATTTAACAATTATATTCACATTTAATTTTAATCATTAGTTTTGTCGCAAATAAAACATATCACTTGAACAAAAGGAAAATGGAAGATGTTGTATTTGGTAATGGAATATACATGCATACATATATGTATGTATGTATGTATGTATATGTATATTTATGTATGTATATGTATATGTATATGTATGTATATGTGTGTATCTATGAGTATGCATGTGTATACGCACGCATGCGCGCATTATATTTACAAAATATCTTTATTTTATTTTTATTTCAAATTATTAATTTATAATATATATTTGAATTTGTGGATCTAGATCTAATTTTATTGTCTTACCAAATTAAATAACTTGATGTTTTGGAAATAAAATTTTGAAATAAAATTTGTTGATTTGGTCAAAATAAATTTAGATTTATTAAGGGATTTAATAAAAAAGGAAAAAAAAACTTTTGAAATATACATATACATGCACACTATGCTGTTAAGGGCCCTGATGAGCTCCTCTTAGGCACTATTTAGAAATTCTAACGCTTTACTTTTTCTCTTTGGCACTTTATCCCGCCCATTGTCTAAAGCGCCATTTGAGCACCAAGTTTTTCTTGGAGGGCAAAAAATAGTCCTTTTTGTTTAACTTTTTTTTTACTTTGACTAAATTAAATATAATTACACCAAAAGGACTCCATTATTTTGTTTATTTATTGAAATTCTTCATCTTCTAATATAATTTTAAAATTTATTTACGTTTTATATATTTCATATCAAATTATATAAGACACCATTCAATTAATATTCTTTTTATAATTCAAAATAAATGCAAAATTTTCATATTTCCCAATGCTTACTTAATTAATTTTCTGGTTCAAAAAATTAAATATACAATAATAATTACTCATTAAATTTTCATTTCTTTCAAATATGACATTAATGGTTCTTCCTTTCAATTTCTTATTCCATTTAAATTCCATTTTAAATTTTTGTAATATAACCTGATTTATTCTACTAAAATCAAAAAAAAAATATTCAATATTATTGTGGTTTCTAAAGCCATGATTATTAACTACACAAATATTTAGCTATAGTTATGGCATAAATTTTATTATGTATAAACTTTATTATGTATAAGTTTTATTACTGTTGTAAACAAGAATAGGAATTTATTCATTTTTTAGTTTGTTAATGACAAATTTAATTGTATATGTATATATCACCCATATTACAATAATAAACATCGATGATCAAATCAACACAAATTGAGTTTCTCATTATACATAGTTACAATTTTTATTACCACTTAATGAAAAACTAATTTGTATCAAATTATGCAGCGAGCGCTTAATTTCGTCAAGGCTCCGCCTGGACTCCGCTTGGACTCCGCTTGGACTCTAAAAACGTTATTAATGCCTAATCCTCCGCTCCACCTCGAACAGCATAACATATACATACATACATACATACATACATACATACATACATATGTGTGTTGTATGTAACAACCTACTCCATAATGGGCCTAATTTTCAATCAAATAAAAGCTATCAAACATTAGATCCATTCCGAATTTGGCTGTTGTTTGGTATAATTGATAAAACAATATGCAAAGCTATCTATCTATGCTTCCGGAGTCTCATAGCGGAAGAAATAAATATAATAATAAAATGAAGTATCCATATCATAAAACAAAATCACAGAAGTACATGATCTCACTAGTACATAAAACATATCGGATGTATGTGAGTCAACTGAATAGGGATCTTAAGGATAAATTAACACTAGAGGTGAGGTGAATAGTATTTAATGGATTATATGAATATTATTCAAATTCTTTAAGACTTTACTTGGAATTATGGAATTAACAATCATAGAAACAATCACAGAATCAAAGTACAGATAACAGTAAATGCGATACAGGTAAAAAAGAAAGAATGCACCAGGATTTTATACTGATTTGGAGTTACTCTACACCCAGTCCCGCATAATTCCTTGTACGGATTTATTTTTAACTAGTAAATGCAAATACAATCTCTATTTTAAGGCTATGAGACACACCTTCCAAAATCTTGGCCTCTGCGTAGAGTCACTTGATTTCCAGGCCACAAGCACACCCATTAGATTTACGAGCTACTAAGCACACCCAATTGATTTAATCAGGCAACAAGCATACCTACTTGGATTTCAAGGATACCAAGCACACCACAGAGTATAAGAGTATAATTTAACAGAGTTTACAAACTTAGATCTTCGATCTTGATTATAATTGATCCTATAACTCTTGAATAACACTTTGATCTTGAGAGAGATGATAGAAATAAGAGAGTATATGAAAGAGAATCAAACTAGTGATGATTGAATTTGATTCTAGTTGAATTTCGGTAGAGTTTTGATAGAAATTGATTTAGAAATCAAGAGAGTGAAAAGATGAGAGAAAAATAAGAAAGTAGTTAATGAAAATTCGTTTGGAAGTCTGGTATATAGGAAAACAACAGTCATGTCCATTGGCGAAGAGATACGGCAAAAAGAGACATCCATTCAAATTTGAATTTTGAAAAGTACGGCTAGTATGTCGACATACTTGTAGAGGATATGTCGACATATCCCTCTGTATTTTGAAAAATAACTTAATAAAAATTGTTTTGAAAATATTAAGTTTTGTAAAATATTTTGAAACTTTGCACAAACATTTAATCATAGTTTATCCATTTTAATCATATTAAAACTTAATAAAGCTTTATAAATAATTTAGAAATATTTAATCAGAATATTTAATATAACGTAAATAATATATATATATAATCATTTTAATTATAAATTATTAAAGTATAAACAAAAATTCAATATATATATATAAACTTAAAATCACTGAAATAATATCTTTATAAGTATAAGAGATTGAAAATCATTTTGAGCAATATTTTGAAAAGATTATTTTAAAACAAGGATGTTTGGTAGAATAAAATTATAAAGGTGAGAGAGATCGGGAAAGTGCTATCAGGGTTTTAACATAAATTATACGACTCTATAAATTATCTGGAATATCTTGAACTATTGAACTCTTCAATACTCATAAGTCTTCATTCTTGAGCTCTTCAAACTCTATATCAGTATCTTGATAATGTACAGTCTTTTTAATCAATACATGTCTAATATCTTGCACTATATACTATATGTATCTTGATAAAACATTAGTATCTATATTTTATATAATGTCCTATAGTTGTTAACATCAAAACCAATACCTAAGGTACTAACAATCTCCCCCTTTCTGATGATGACAACCATATATATATATATATATATATATATATATAATATAACCCCTCCCCCCCCTCCCCGAGTTACAAAACTCGCTCTTAATATATGCCTAGATTTTATATATTTCTCCTTCTTTGTCATCGACGAAAAAATAACCTCCTAAAATTATAACCCGGAGACTAACTCTTACTATAATCCTAACTCTAACTTCCCTAAATAAAAGACTAATCAATATGTATATGAATTATATATAATGATGATGAGAAAGATTATATAAAAGCAATAAGTGAAATGCAAACTTAGATAATTATGAAATAATCAATCCAAATATTCATCCAATCAAACAAAGTTTATGTCACATAGCATTCAAACAAATCCACACAAATAAAAATCAAACAAATCCGAACCAAACCAAGTATTATTATTTATATATAATCAATATTTAAACTAGACATTTCAAGGAACTTCAACCCAACCATCAGCGCCAAAGATTAGATCCGCTTTGCTAGCATCCTAATCTTCATCATCTTTGTTGATGGTGCACTCTGGATTGGTGGTTGGTTCTTCTTTGTTCAAGGCACAAATCATCCACTGAATTATGTCAAAATGCCTTTCTTGCTCCTTGATCATCTGCATTTGACTCAATTCTAAGTGCCTCTGGTTTCTTAGGATGAAAGTAAGAATGTTCTTGAATGATTTAAGAGTTTTTTCAAAGTTTTCAGTTAGTTTTTTCATAGAAGAAGCCATTATTTTGGTTTTAGAGTTTAGGAATGCAAAGGAAGAAGAAAGGTGGTAGAAAATAATGATTCTTTGGTCTCAATAGATATTTAAAGGGGTGAAAATTTGTTGGAAATGAATAGACATTTGCTGTCTATTCAATTTTCAAAATTAAATTTTTTTGAAAAATTACCGTTGTATGTCGACATACAAGCCTAGGGTATGTCGATATATATATATATATATATATATGAAAAAAAAATCAAAACAACTTTGTTTTGATATTCTAATGTATTTAGCTTATACTATTATACTGTTATGTTGTGATACAATGTATAACAACAAGGAAATAGATTTTTCATTAATATTTAGTTAAAGATTACATAGAACACAAAGAAATGAAAAGATACATAAGATTCAACATAAACTAAAACTAGAAAATCCAAATACAAGGATGGTGTAAACAAACAACTAGAAAGATACGGATGAAGATGAAGAAGAACTACCAAGCTTGCGAATGATCTTTCTAAAGAATTTATCCATTTTGTTGGAAATTAAAGTAAATCTCTTTAAAATGATTTCTTAAGCTTTCTTTGGTTATGGATGATCTTCTCTTGATTTTTGAGAAGATCTTTATTGGATGGATTTGGTGGCATATTGATACTTTCCAAAGAAGTATCCTCCTCATCTTCTTGTTCTTCCTCCTCAACTTCAATTTCATCTCGTTCCTCTTTGTCCTCTTCTCTTATTTCATGCTCTTCTTCCCAAGACAACCATTGTTCCTTTTTCGCAAGCATTTCTTAAGGCTCTAAATATGGTGAAATATGCATAAGTGAAATGTTGGCCTTATCAAATATTTTTTGAGGAATTGTTTCCTCTCCTTTAAGGTCAACACCAAAATAATCGAAAACACGATTAAGATACACACCATAAAATAGTGAGTTTTCATGTTTAGAAAGATTCTAAGAAAAATGTTCATCTAAAATGACTTGAGACCAATTTATGTCATATTGACTCTAAATTGCGAAAAGGGCTTTGAAAACTTTTTGAGTTGGGTTACTATAATTACCCATTCTAGGAGTGATACTTCTCGCAAAAGAAGGCTTAAAATTCTTGCTTTTGGAAGCAAGTTTTTGTTTTTTAATTCAAAATCATTAGCACTTTCAAAAATATCATGAATTACTTCACAATTTTGAAAATCAATTTGAAAAGATAAAAGGTCCATTCCACTATATTTTCATCCAAGAATGTGACCCAAAAGTTCACAATTTAAAACAATTTGTGTCCCTTTGACACTACTCCAAACTTCTCCTTCTCAACCACCATAAAACTTTCCTTTTAGATTTGCATAAAACATTTTTACTAATTTTGAAAATCATTTTGAGAAGCATCGATTAAACTAAGAATTTTATTTTGGAAACAATGATTGAAAAGATCATAAGTAGGAAAATCCTCAAAAATAGCAAATCTTTTGGGAAAGACTTTTCCAAAAGATAAATACTTAATATAGGCTTGAATGGCTTCTTGATCATTGAAAAGATATTCTTTTATTTTCTTAGAAAGCCTCATGGTTGCCTTGGTATTACTTAAGGATGCCATTAAAGAATAGTTTGAGGAGATAAGAGAGTTTAAGATTTTTGAATTTTAAAAAGGAAAGTGAGAAATGAATGGACGGAGATAGAGTAAGTAAATAGAGAATCAAAGGACATGTTCTTTGGTCAAAAAGGCAACTTTTCATAACATAGGAATTGACGAAAAAGTGGAAGGAAATTCAAATTTTGAATTTGAAATTCAAATTCAAATTCTGTCCACATATGTCGATATATGCTCATAGGGTATGTCGACATATAGGTCAAAATATTCAAAAATGATTTTTGTTTAACTATATTCTATTTTATTATATAGATCTATTTACAGTTATTCTATTTTCAGAATAATAATTTTAAAATAATTTTAAATATATTTTATATTATTATTTTGTTATTAAAAATATAAAATATTTATATTTAAAATATACTCACACAATATTCAACCAATATTATTACTAATCTATAGCATATTCCTAACAACCAATAAAGCAACCAAAAGAAAAGAAAATTTTGTTCAAGAAATTAAAAAACTTTTGATATATTAAATGTGTACCTTTTTTTGATCCATTTCACCATTTTGTTTTGAATTATATATTGATGTGAAGCATATGTTAGCAATTTTGTATCTGATTCATTATCACTTGAGGATGTATCTAAATCATTTAATGTTGCAGTGTAGGCTCTTCTCCGTTTTATGGATGAACCAATGTTTGGTGTGGTTTTCAGTTTTTCAGGATGTGGACGGTCTCGTTTTAAATGATCAGGGTCATCGCGGTTATAACATCTAATGCCATTTCCGTTTCCACTTCCGCTTTCTGCATTTTTGTTGTCATTTCTTTTGAAATTGTTCATCTTCCTATATTTTAGAAATTTTCTGAAATTATTTGTCACGAAAGCAATTTCTTCATCTTCATCGCTGTCTAAATCCAGATTAACCGTATTGCATTAAAACCTATAGATTTCTTCTCTATTGCTTTGCTTTCTCTCCTACCCTTAATTTGTGCTACAAAACACATTCAATTGCCAATTAACTCTTCAATTTTTAGAGAGCTAATGTCATTAGCTTCTTCGATTGCAAGAGTCTTTTGATCCCATTCAGGAGTAAGTGAATTGAGGATTTTTATAACTTGGTCCTCTTCAAAAAAACTTTTACCCAGTGCAATAAGTGAGTTTACTATATCGTGGAATCTACTACACATATCAGATATGGACTTATTTGTACTCATTTTGAATAATTGAAATTGGTTTGTTAATATGGAAATTTTCGTCTGTTTGACCTTACTTGTCCCTTCATGTGTAACTTGCAAAGTTCTCCAAATTTCAAAGCAGACTTCCATATAGATACTCTATTAAATTCATTTCTATTTAGTAAAAAAAAATATTCATAGCCCTAGAGTTACTTTGTGCAATTGCTTTTTGGTAAACGGTCCATTGTGTAAAATTAGTCTCGGGTTCGGTGTACTCAGTTTGTGTAATATTCCAAGTGTCTAAACCAATTGACTGTAAATAAATTTTCATTCCACATGACCAATGTGTGTAATTACTGACATTAAATAGTAGATGTCTAGCAGTAGATTGTCCTTTGACAAATAAGTTACTAACAAGTGTATTAGTAGTGTTACTAACAGTATTATTACTAGTGTTGGTAGCCATTTAAACTTTTTCAAAAATCAGATGATCAATACTTTGAAAACTAATGCTATGATACCAAATGTGAGTCGGCGGAATATGGATCTTAAGGCTAAATTAACACTAGGGGTGTGAATAGTGTTTAACGGATTATATGAATTTATTCAAATTCTTTAAAATTTTACTTGGAATGATGGAATTAACAATCATACAAACAATTACAGCAGAGAAAAGTAAATGAAAGTAAAAAGGAAAGAACAAACCATGATTTTATATTGGTTTGGAGTTACCCTACATCCAGTCCCACACAATTCTGTAATAACCCTAATTTTTAGTAACATTATTTAGGATATTTAATTAGCTAAATAAAATAAAATAATGGGATGAATATGGGATTGAGATTTGTGATTAGACTAAGGGGTAGTCGTGCCATGTAACAATGAACTAAAGATGAGTTAAAATGAAATAGAGAAGGGGTAAAATAGAAAAAAGAATATTCTTATACCTTAAACCCTTAGGAATTCATTTGCATGTTCATTTCAAAATCAAAGACAAAGTAGAGGCCGGCCACCATTAGACAAGCTAAAGAAAGAGAAAGCGATCAAAGGAAGAAGAGTAATCAAAATCAAATTGATTCAAATATCAAACTCCTTAATCTCAAAGCTAAGGTGAATTGTAACGACCCGTAAATTTAACTGGTTTTAATAACGTAATTAGTTGAAATTTTGTAAAATTTTAAATGATAAAATTTTGAAATAAAAATTTAGTATTTGAAATGTGTCTAATTAAACATAGCAAACTGTAAATTTTCATCCGAAAATATGGAAGTTTATTTCGTGCGTAAATTTACTTCAATTTAATCAGTCAAAAAGCAATGAAAATAAAATGTTTTCAAAACCTGAATATTTTTACATAGAAAAATTCTAAAGCATCTTCTAAGCAAGATGCCTTTTTTCGTTTTTCCAAATTTGGATTTCTTTAGCTCCGTCGATCTTATTTTTCTGCGTTTGTGCGGCATTTTTCGCTAATAGAAAATTCAAATTTTTATAATTCAACCGTACCACTGATATATGTATACCGTTTTGATCATCTTGTCGTGCTGATCTCTACGGTATATTCAATTCTGTGTCTTGAAGTCCAGTACGTAGCGGAATCCGCAAAATGGCCGTAATGGTCCATTTTGTTTCTCTGTGACCATTCGTTATCCAACGTGGGGAACAAATGGAGAGCTGCTTTTATTTTTACTTGAATTCAGCTATTGGACTTTTGTTATTCCCGGTATAAAATTTAATTTCTGACCTTTTACCATTCCTAAATTTTAATTTATATTTTATCGTTAAATTCTTCTAAACTCCTCATTTCCTATTCAGATACCTTTGGAAAAGAAAAATACGTATATAGTCATATTATTATACAAGCTGCTCATATTTTTTTGTTCCATGCCGTTCCTCCACCTTATTCTCCTTCTTTCCTCCCCTTCCATGATGCAGCACACATTCAAAACCGCTTCACGTTCTCTCTCTTCAGCCCCGCTCTCTCTCTACCACCTCGGCCTGCCACATCATCTCCACCCTGAACGACGGTAACCGCTTCTCCACCTCCCGGTCGTAGTTTCTCCTCCTTAGTTGCTCGCGCCATCTTACGCAAGCCCGGAGCACCACCACCATCAGCTGCTTCCCACCTTTGCTCCGCCTCTCTGTCTCTTTCCTCGGCAGCCTCGGCCACACTTGCAATCACCAGCCGCCGCAGCATCACCGCGTGCTCGACCAAGCAGCTGCGAGGGCCGGCCTTTCCCATTGAACCGCCTCCGACCACTTCGCATCACAGCGCTTTTTCCCCTCAGGCCGACCATTTTTGCTACTGAGATATCTATACGTTGGACCTTATATAGGTGCGTGTGCATCATTTTATATATATACCCTATTTTAGTATAGCCTGATGGTGGATGCATAGAGTTAAAATAGTTTCATACTGTAAGTTTTAGGTGAGCTAGTGTTTTGTATCTATGTGCTATCTATTTAGTTTATAAACATACTAGTTAGTGTGGTATGCAACATCAAATGTTGAATAGTAATTATCTACAATAAAATACAGGCACATAAATCACATTAGAAGCTAACACGTAGCAGCATACATAAAGTAGGCATGAATTGATACATAAAGTAGTCATGAATTGATTTCAAGTATTAGCTAAATTAAATTTACTGTGCATAATGAATTTACTATTTTATTTTACACACTCGATTTCAGTACATCTGTTCCACTATTACTTTCGAATGTTATATAAATAATTATGTACCCTGGTTGCACATTAGTTTTATTGTATGTTGCAGGGTGGTTTCATTGGTCTATATAGGTATATATATAATATGATGTTAGCTTGATGTATATAATTGATTATATCCTCAGGTTATGTTTTATCTATGTATGTAAGCTATACTATATTGGTATTATGATAATATCTTATTTATGTGAGGTTTATAAATTGGTAGATATGGGTATTTTATATTATAAAGTTGCAACCAAACTGATTTTGCACTTGTTTGCATGTTTATTTTTATTTTTTATGAATAGTGGTTAGACTACATGTTCACGATATCATATCTCACTAATGTTTTATCGGAATGGGTTGATTCTATTTTTAAAAAAGAGTCGAAGTTACCTAGTTTATGCCTGTAAAATTTCAGCAAAATCCGACATAGTTTGATTAGTGGTCTAGGATCTGGAAGTTTGACCCAGGTAGTTGTTCTTTTGCACTTGAAATTATTTTACACTGCTGCAAACACGACCTGAGTTCATGTTTGACGCATCGTATCTCTTCTGTCTTACGTCGGAATATAGTGATTCCCTTTTTGTTTAAATGATAAAGTATATAAAATTTTAGCTTCATACGAGGTGGTTCAGTCCTCTGTTTCTTACCTGAAAGTCAGACCCAAAGGGGTTTTCAAACCTGAACATTTGACAGTTGCAACATGGCCTGAGTCTATGTTCGTGACATCGTAAATTTTCTCGTCTCTTGTCCAAATCAAGTGATTCTTTTGCAGTTTGAAATACAAGTTTTGTTCTTTATTCATACCAAATTTCAGACCATTTCGATCTCGGTAGCACATAGAATTATATTGTTAAACTTTGACGCAAGACATGTTTTGTAATTGTTGCTATGTTGAATGTTTTGATTTGATTGCGGCAAATTCCTATTTAACAGCTTTGCTCGTCGATTCGTGCCAATCTAGTTTATTTCGAAAGTCATGCTTGCAATGCGTAACTCAACTTCGTTGTCTATTCTCGCTCCCTAGCCTCGAAAGGTGAGCAATCACTCACGATTAATGTTCTTTTATTTATTAAATTTGATTTCAACTGAAACGACAATTGAAATATGCTGCTGTTAGTTAATTTACACTGTTATATATGTTATTACCTGTATCAGTTCACCTGTGACATCTTACACCATTATCTGTCATTTATGCGATGATAATACTGTCTGGTTGATAATTGATTGATTGTTGATGTTTATATTGGACGTTAAATTGTTAATGTTAAAGTGATAAATAATATGTAGTCTGGTTGATAAATTGAATCTATATGTTGAATTTGATTAGTTAAATTTTGTATAATATGACCCCCTTTAAATGTTAAACTAGTTGACACGTATAATTTGGTTAAGCACACCTTGAACCTTTGGATGTATGATTGTAAAATTTATGTAGTATGAAATTTAATAATTGATATCAAATGAAAACCGTATTAATATTAGTGGAATAATCTTTAATCTACATGAAATGATAGTGTAGATTCTAGAATTAATTATATTAATTTGCACAAATAACAATGTGAATTAATACGATTATTTCGGGATTATTTGAATTAACTATTGGATTGTTATTGATTGTTGTTATTGCTTGTTTATTTACTTTGACACCATCCCAGTTATCACACTGCAAGTTCCCTTTGTTATGCTTTGATTTATGAATTGAATTGGAATCGGGTTGAAATGATAAATACCCAAAATAAAAACTTTGACTTAGGATAGAGAATTAAATAAAACCCGATTGGTCAATACTTTGATTTAAAAATAAAATAAAGATTTTATTTGAATAAATAATATGGTTTTGAAACGAAGTTGGAATTTGAATTTTAATGAAAGGAAATGTTAATATTTAATAATCTGAATCAAAATATTAACATTGTAGTTGATGAAAGAACGTTGTTTTAAAGTTTGAAATTATTTAATAATTAAGTTTTGAAATTATTTAATAATTAAATAAGATTGAATTATTTAAAAATTAAATAAAATTGAATTCTTTGTTAAGTGAAATTGAACTTCTTGAATAAGTGAAATTAAGTTTCTTTATAAATTGAGTTTTGAATTAGTAACTAAGTAAATAAATAAGTGAAATTGAATTTTCTTTAACAAGAAATAAAATGTGTTTATTGAAATTAATGTAAGACTTGTAATTTAAAGAATTGATTTGATGAATTAAATTTAATTCAAATTTGTAAGTTTTGATACAATGGAGTTGAACTTAAATAATTGATTTAATAAATTGGAAATTAAATAGAAATTGTTTTGAATGATAAATTATCTTAACGAATATTGAATGAAATCGATTAATGAATTTAAATTGATTTGAATATAGATTAAATTAATTTAAATGATTTCAGAATGAAACTTATATACGAACTTGAATCAATATTTGAATTTTTTACATAAAAATTGAAATTGTATGATAAGATTTTGAAATGGTAATTTGGAAGTTTTGAAACGTAAATTTTGGAAGTTGATTTAGAAAGGGAAATGAAATGTTGGTTTACAAATTCTAATTGAAATTGTATTTGATTTGGTTTTTGAAATATATAAACGACCAATCGGTGTAATAATTACGAAAGTTATTAAAGAGACCGGAATCGGTTAGGGACACACTCTCTGTCTAAACCGAAAACCACTTTAATAACTATACGCGGAGTGTGATCCAGAATGAAGTGGTTGGAATGATGTACGTGATGACTGAAGAAAGAGAACGATAATGGATAACCTTGACACTTGTGTCAAATTGGAAATGACTAAAACAGGAGCCGTGCCGGGCCAAATGGGGGTTAACTACCTCGAGCGAACACACTTCTTCGAAAACTACTCATTACTTGTTGTCGATTGGTGCACCCTTGATTTTGGGAGTGTTGTTTCGCGGTGTTGCGATCGCTGCGGCAATGCGTTCTCACCAGTTTGGATCAGGCAAACGGTAGTTTCACTACCTTGGGTATTGCCTCATGTGCCTTGTCATACTTGTATCCCTGTATACGCGACCACTACGATTTGTTTTGTGTTATACCTATGGAGTACTCCCTGATATCCCACTAGTTTACGGTGGAGTTTACAGTGCTGTATAGACTATAACGCTTATATAAAATGTGTTAAGGGGAGTAATGGTAACGCCTTAACACTATTTTGATATCTTATATTACTGATAGGCATTATCTACTTATCGTACACTACTACATAGTAGATAGTTTAACGGATCCTTAAAGGATGGTTATTCCAAACATCCTTTGAGTTATCCTTTGAGTTACTTGTATTTCAATTGCAATTTCACTTGAGTTGGATTTATTAATAAAAGAATGTTAATCCTGACTCGAGTGTTTTGTGTTTTGCTTTACGCTCGGGTCAGACTGAGTGTACCAGTATTCGAGGCTCACCTTTGGAGTTGGAGCTTCGCTTGGAGATCCAGCTATCTATCCAGCTTTCAGATATTCAGTTGATTCCAGTGATGTATTCTGTTATTGTATTTGACTATTGTATTCGAGACATCTGGTGTACCTTATTTAACTCTGATATGTATATAGTAGCTTCATGAACTACTATCTTTTGTTTCCGCTGCAATTATTACTCTGTGTCAGTTGATCTGTGTTCTATTTATTTACTGTATATGCTCAGTTTTGCCAAATTTAAATTAACAATTCGGTATTTTGAATCATTCAAGTTCGACATGTGCGGATGCGAATGGTCCAAAATAGCGGGTCGTTACATGAATAATGACTACATCTCTTATTTCTTAAGCATTCTCGGTTTTAAGGATAATCCAAATTTATTTGCAATGTCATGCCATGATTTTGAAGGATAAAATGTTTATATATGCTTATTGATGATTAATGCTCATTCATAGAGGTTTTATGATATATTTTAATGTGAAAACCCTAATTAATAACATCTAAATGCCTTGCAATTTTAGAATTAGATCAGAAATGGTATTTTAGAGATGGGTTTCAATTTTCATAATTTTTTGAATTAATGTGGATTTTATGTTAATTTTCTAGTGAGAAAAATGATTATTTGGATTTAAAATTATTTACGGCTAAATAATATATGTTTTGGATCAGAAATTAATATATGTTAGAAAACATATTAAAAATGATTTTATAGAATTTTTGTAGAATTTCCCTTAGTGTTTTAATATATATATAGAATTATTTAAGGTATGGGACTTAAATGTTTTATATATTTATAAAAGGAGAAGGAGTATTTTGTAAATAAATTAAATTGTTTATTTTTGAAATATTGGCAGCACTTTTAGAAAAGAAAATTAGCAACCAATAATATTCTAACAAATAAGGCAGGTCAGTTGAAATTTTTTTAAAAGTTAAAATCAGTTTTTACATGCTTTTAGTATGTTTCGCCGCACCAAGGGTTCCGCTTCGCCACCATCACCATCAAAACTAATGCGCATGGCATCAAAGACTTGGTGCGCAGCGAATTGGATATAGACGGAAGGTATTGGGTCGAAACCAGGGGTTCTGAAGGGGTCGAAGCGCTACTTTGCTTTCAAATGAAAATGCGCCTGCTTTGCTTTCGAAGGGTATGCTTTTGACTTAGTTGGCTTCCGACTAGGTCAAATTGATTTAAGGAATGGTTTCGAATGGGTTGCACCTTTGTTCTAAGTAAATGCTTTCAAATGGGGTCGAACCCCTAGCTACCGCCTTTCTACTTTTCGAAGCAAATGGTTTCGGAAGGTATACTTTGTTTTAAAATCCAAGCCACTTCTTCAATGCATTCGAAGGGTTGGTTTCGACACCATCACTTCTATACTTAGGAAATGCTTTCAAAAGATTGCTTTCGACTTAAATATTTTATGACCCTTTTGCTCTGTTGAAGGTAGAACACAAAAGGTTTCGAAAGAGATAGTTTTAAATGATTTTGAAAGGATGTTCCACATGTTTTACTTGAACCCAAAGGCTTTCGAAAGGTTTGAAGTTTTAATGCTTTCGAAAGGTTTTAATGAAGGCTTCAAAGGGGTGGTTCTCCAATGTTTAGAAACGTTTGAAAGGAAGGTTTTCCAATGTTTTCGAAAGACAATGTTTAAGTGTTTTAAAGAGAGGATGTCTAAGGTTTTATAGCTTTCGAAGAAAAGTTTTACAATGGTTTTGAAAGGTTTATACGAATGGTTTCGAAAGGAATGTTTTGGCCTTTCGGCCTAGGTGAAAGAAAGGGGTTTACTTAGTTTCGAAAGGGATATTTTCAATGGATTCGAAATGGATATTTTCAATGGATTCGAAAGGGTTACTTTCGAAGGTTTAAATGTTTTCATCAGCAAAGATTTGAGTAAAGTATATATAACATGGAAAGGTGATTTTGAGTAAAGCATAGAGTATATTTTCCTTGTTTAATGTATTATTTAAAGGTTTTAAATCAATTTGTATATGAGATGGGACTGATATAGAGTCACACCCTATACATTAGCTATTAGCTCCTAGCTAATTTAGCCCAAAATTCCAGTGTGTAGGCTTTGTCACAGGTAAGACTAAAATGATGTTACACATAGAAGGGAATATATTCGTACAGAGGTAGTTTATTAGTGAGCCCGCAAAACCATTAGGATCGGTTGACCTAGAGAAAGTAAGTTTGGGACAGACCGTCCAGAAGAGGAGTATCTAACAGATGTTAGATTATTTGTTTATATTGTTTGGTAGGCCCGAGTCAACCAAAGGTTAGTAGTTAGCCAAACAAAAGTATAGTGTTCAGACAGATAGTCCATTTGTTACTTGATATGTATGTTTACATGATAATGCTTTATAGTTTTAACCAGTTTTGGTTGCAAGATTATGATTTGCAAAAGATATGTTCAAAAATATATTAGTCGGGGAAACCCATTCCGCTAAGCAACGTGGTCTCACTTAATATCAAATAACCTAGTATTATTCACACCAGGTTTTATGTCTGACTCGATGTTTATATTTTCCCCCTTAAACTCTCAGGTGCTCAAAATTTATTTGAGTAGACTGAAGGTTGATGATGTGCACGTAAATGTGTGTATATATATATACACATCCATATTTTATCTCTTTTTATTTAAATAAATATCATATTTGGGCATTTTAACATGTTTAAAACCAAAATTCAATTGTTTTCAAAACATCATATATTCATCTTCATTCAGAGGCAAAATGGTTATTTTTGTGCATGTGTAAATTTGAGAATTTTTACTTGGACATTTTTTGATGATTTTTATAGGAATTTGGATACATATGGAAGAGGCTTATATGAAGATACATGCATGCACAAATGAATACAAAGGAAAGAAGAGGGAAATAATTCAAGACCATGAACATGGAGGACCCCACCCACTTGCCTAAATCTACAATTAGAAGCTAATGGACAACTAAGTGGAGGATAAAGCTTCATGCACTTTTAATGAGGGATTAATTAGTGGCTAATGGTTACTTGGTGGCCACACTTCCTAAAGTGCATTTTGGGAAGCACCCTAAAGATGGAATTAGGGTTTTATGCATGTATAAATAGTCCTCTTATGTACATGTAAATATCTTCTACTCTTTGAAATTACTTCGGAAATTAAAAGAGCAAGTTGTAATGGCAATATATCATGAAATAAAAATGTCTTCCAAGCCTCTTCCTCTTTTCTTTTCTACATGCTTTTCTTTGCTTTTATGTTAATGTTTATTTTTATGCTCTCTTTCTTTTAATATTCATAGCTTAGATTTACATTCATGCAAGTAGTGTAGCTTTAATTTTTATGCAAATAGTTAGTGGTTAATCTCTCTTTCTTCCTTTGCTTAGTTTTCATTTCTTTGCTTTTTAATGTTGAAATTTACAAGTGTTGGTTTGATAACACAAATGAGTAGCTAAACCCCTTCAATTTAGGGGTAATTAAGCTCTCTAACTTTATGTAATTTCAGCATTTTTTATGATCTCTTTGTTTGTGCTTCATGAAAGTGAATCTTGATGTAAGTTTATACAAGTGGGTTCGATAGCTTATATTGCTTATGCAAATGAGCTATTCTTATTCAACATAAACACAATTTACATCATCATTTGCTAACTAATTTTTGATTTTGAAATGAAAGTAAAAATGAAATTTGATGATTTATCTTAATAATTACAATAGTAAATAGATCATACTTAAAATAGCTTTTGCTTTGGCTTCATTTTCATGAGATTTTATAAGTGGTTTATTTGTTGCATTATAGTTTGATGGTTTAAGTTATGTTAATAACATAAATAAACCATACTTATGATAAATGCAACAATTATTTCATTTAATATAAAAACTAGAGATCATAAATTATTGTTTGTTGATTTACAAAAATATGAGAGTGGATTTATCCCTAAATTGTTCTCTTGTCCAATAGTTTTTAAATCATATTTTAATTCTAGCTTTAGCTTCTTTTTTTGTAGCTAACAATTTCCTCTCACTTTGGTCTAATTTGATTGAATTGAAAATTTTAAAATCTTAAAAATTCCCTACGGATCGACCCGTACTCGCCATGTACTAAAATTGTACGCTGTGCGCTTGCGGTTATTTTCATTTGAAATTTTTTAACTATTTTCTAAACCGATAGAAAACTAGTTGTTGAACAGTTGAGGATTTTCAAGTTTTAGTAGGTTGGCAAATAAAGCTTCCAGAGACGAGCAAATGGCTGACGGATAGCTACTTAGGAGTTGCTGTTTTATTTTGCTTTATTCCACTATGTTGTATTAAGTCAATTATGACTACTAGCACATACGTGCATCTAATAGTTAAAGATATTTGATTTTTTTTATATTTGATTTTTATTTAAAAAAATAAGTTAATGGATGGATGTGTGTTATAATTGCAAAACCTTTGGTAGTCACAAATCTTTTATTTCAAGCAATTTTGTTGATGGTGTTGATGGAAAATTGATAGCAAAATTTCGTTGACGGATGATGAAAAGGGGGATGGTGGTTGAGATTGCAAACCTATGGTGAGATTTCTTTGATGGATAAGGGTATTTTAGGAATTTCAAAAGGACACCACGAAAATTTATTCATTGAATTATCCTTATTAATAGTAGAGATATAGTACTCTGGTCATCCAAGGGGGCATCTTTATATGTCGCTCTTAGCATATTTTGTAATAATTATATTTGATCTGAACCTGGGAAATGATTGGGATTATGTAATGGAATATGAAATGTAATCAGAAAAGTTGTTTTTTAAATCTGTGATTTTGTTTCATATTCATGTGCTTTTTATATTATGGATACCATTAACATTACCATATTTGGTCACCGGAAGTTAACACTATGGATTACTACAGCATCTATAGCGCTTAGCTTCGAGCCTCCAGATCTGGGATGTTACAACTTGGTATCATACATAGGTTTATGAAAAACTTTAACTAAAAATGATTTTTGAAAACATAATCCTAAGGAATTAGAAATAAGATTGGGGTATAGGATAACGCTATAGTAACATACTTGTATTTGTTATATATAAGTATATGTTATATCTCTATTCTCCTATCTGTCTTAGGCTATTCTTCTGTATCTCATGAGGCTTGAATATAGATATGGATGCTAGAAGTGGAAGGGTTAACCTTGGAGCGGGAAGCATCATAACAAATGGAAATGCCAGACCAAATACCAGGAGAAACCCAGGTCAGGCACAACCAGGAAATGTGGGTGCTGGAGTCCCGCAAGTTGACATGGTAGCAATGTACCAGTTCTTTGTCAATATGATGCAGGCGGGTGTTGTTACTGGACTAGTTGGAGGAGGAGTTTAGGAAGCTCCGGTGGTCACAACTATGCTATTCTGAGTAGATATTATGTTAGGCTTGGAGGAAAGCCATTTATGGGAACTGAAGACGCTATTGAGGTGGAGAACTGGTTGCTGCATAGTGAGAGCATCTTTGTAGACTTGGGGCTCAATTATGAGCAGAAGAGAAGGCTTGCTTCGAGACAGCTTCAGGGAGCAGCTTTATTTTGGTGGAATAGTGTGACAATTGGAGTGGATGAAGAAACGATGACATGGGCTAAGTTTAAGAGGAGGTTCAAGGAGAGGTTCATGTATGTGACAGCGAAGTCTACCCTGATCAGAAAGTCTGCTGAGTTGGAACAAGGGGAGATGACTGCGTTGGAGTATGCTAGAAGGTTTGAGGAGTTGGCTAGGTATGGGCATGCCACTGTGGATACTGTGATGAAGAGAAATGAGAAGTTCATAAGGGGTATGAAGCCTGAGTTGGCAAGGTCTGCATTACCTCATATTAGGGATCCTTATGATTTTGTAGTAGAGATGGCGTTGAGACATAAGGAAATACTGGCTTCTCTAGAGAAGAATAAGGTAAAGGAGGTCCAGGTGGGGCAGAGTCAGAAAAGGAAGTTCTTTCATAAGAAGGGTGCTTAGAAAGGTAGAGCCACAAAGAAAGGGAAGTCGGAGGTTGTTTGCGTCAAGTGCAACAAAAAAGGAAATTTTGCAAATGAATGTCGTACTGGAAAGGTGAAGGAAGTGATTGGGAAGAAGAATATCAGATGCTTCAACTACGATCAAATTGGTCATTATAAGAATCAATGCAAAGACTCTGCTAAAGATGGAAGGGGCAAAGTATTTGCATTGGAGCTAGCTACATCAGGACCAACAGCATAGGAAAAAGGAAAGGCAGTGTTGGGAGGTACGCTTCAGATCCATGGTATGTATGTTAGTGTTTTGTTTGATACCGGTGCATTTCACTCTTTTATATCTCATTGTTTGGTAGATAAGATTAACTTGGAACCCTCATATTTAATTACTTCCTTTAGGGTTGCAAATTCGATAAGAGGGTATGCGACACTTGGGATGAAGTGTGACCACCTAGAGTTTGATTTGTTAGGTCATACCTTTATTTGCAGTTTGCATGTGTTTGACTCTGTAGCGTTCGGAATTATTTTGGGTATGGTTGGTTAAATAGGTATGATGCTAGAATATTTTTCCATGATAGGAAAATATCACTTAGACACCCTGACTGTAGTGATCGGATTGTATATACCGTAGAAAACCCTAGTTGTGAGGTTGATGCTTTGTTGGGTGTTGTGGAGGTAGAAGATGAGTTGAATTGAGTTTTCATGGTTAGAGAATTCGCAGATGTTTTCGAACCGATAGTAAGATTTCCACCGAAACGAGCCATTGAGTTTCGGATAGATTTGATGCCTGGAGCAGAACCAGTGATTAGGCCACAAAGGAAGATGACACCTACCGAGATGAGAGAGTTGAAAGTGCAGCGGGTGGATTTGGAAGGAAAGAATTTTATCAGACCTAGTAGTTCACCTTGGGGAGCAGCCGCAGTGTTTGCTAAGAAGCTGGACGGATTGTTGGGTTATGTATTGATTATCATAAGTTGAATGAGAAGACGATAGCCTAGAATTGACGATTTGTTTGATCAGTTAAGTGGAGCCAAGGTATTTTCTCAGTTGGATTAAGCAACAGTTTTCCATCAGCTTAGAGTGGCAGAGGATAGTATTCCTTTGACGGCGTTTAGAACCAGATATGGATCATACGAATGGTTAGTTATGTCGTTCGTACAAACTAATGCGCCATCATTTTTTGTGGATTTTATGAACCGAATTTTCCAGGAGCACTTGGATAGGTTCGTATTGGTGTTGATAGATGATATTTTGATATACTCCATGGATGAAAGGGAGCATGAAATTCATTTTAGAGTTGTGCTTGAGATGCTAAGGCAGCATCAGTTAAAGGCGAAGTTTTCGAAATGTCATTTCTGGAAGAAGGAAGTGAAGTTTCTTGGTCATGTAGTCTCAGAGAAAAGGTTGTCTATAGATCCGACTAAGATTGAAGCTGTGAATAATTGGAAGAGACCCGAGATAGTGACTGAGATAAAAAGTTTTCTTGGATTGGCTGGATATTATCGGAGGTTTATAAACGATTTTTCGCGGATAGCAACACCAATGACCAAGCTAATGTGAAAGGATGTGAAGTTTGTTTGGACCGATAAGTGTGAGGAAGCATTCGAGAGCTTGAAATGCTTATTGACCCATGCACATGTACTAGTTGTTTCAGAAGAGAATCGGGATTTGGTAGTTTATACAGATGCATGTGGAACTGGTTTAGGAGCTGTGTTAATGTAGATAGGTAAAGTGATTGCCTATGCTTCTCGACGGCTTAGACTGCATGAGGTTAGATATCCAACACATGATTTGGAATTGGTTACAGTGATTTTTGCATTGACGGTGTGGAGACATTACCTTTTGGGAGAGAGGTTTGAGCTTTATACGGATCATAAGCCGTTGAAGTATTTGTTCTCTCAGAAGGAGCTGAACATGAGACAGCAGAGGTGGTTAGAGTTTATTGCTGCTTATGATTTTAGAATTGAATACAACCCATGGAAAGGTAATAAGGTTGCAGATGCGCTTAGCAGAAGGCATCAAAATGCAGTATTGCCAATGATAACAGAGTGGAAAGATTTGGAAGCGTTGTCGACTTGTAGAGTGCAGTGGAGATCTGAATCTAGGTCTAGTGGAGGTTCTGTTGTGTTGTCTTGTTTAGAAGTTCGACCAGTTATAATAGATAAAATTGCTTCTAAAAAGGAGGAGGATCCAGTGTTAGTTGAATGGATCAAGAAGTTAAGGGATGGAATGGAGAGCAATGACTTAAAGGATTTTAGTCTTGACTAGAATGGGTGGTTGAGAAAGAAAGGTAGGTTATGTGTTTTGAATGTGGGAGACATAAGGAAGGAAGTTTTGGAGGAATGCCATTGTTCGAAGTTCACTATTCATCCGGGAGGAACAAAGATGTATCAAGACATGAAGTGGAGTTTCTTCTGGGAAGGTATGAAGAGGGATGTAGGTTTATGGGTGAAGCAATGTTTGAACTGTCAACAGGTAAAAGTCGAACATCAGAAGCCAAGTGGGTTGCTTCAGCCATTGGATATTCCGGTATGGAAGTGGGATTCTATTTCTATGGATTTCATAGACAGGTTGCCAAAGTCTAGTAGAGGAAATGAAAGCATATGGGTCATAGTGGATAAATTGACCAAGAGTGCCCATTTCATTCCAGTTAAGTCAACTAGGACGGCACTTGTTTTAACTAAGTTGTTTATGAAGAGTGTGGTTAGACTGCATGGAATTCCTGATAGTATAGTAAGTGATAGAGATTCCTCATTCACTAGCAAGTTCGGGAAGAGTCTATAAGAGATTTTAGGAACCAAGCTTAAGATGAGTACCGCTTACCATCCACAGATCGATGGGTAAACGGAAAGAGTTAAAAAAGTCTTGGAGGATTTGTTAAGAGCTTGTGTGTTAGATTTTAGGGGATCATGGGAAGACCATCTAAACTTAGTCGAGTTTTCATATAACAACAGTTATCAGACTAGTATATGGATGGCACCATTTGAAGCTTTGCATGGAAGGCCATGGAAATCTCTAGTTTGTTGGTTAGAGACTGGGGATAGGTTGGTTCTTGGTCTAGATTTGGTTAGAGAAGCTGCAAAAAAGATTGAGTCGATTCGGGCTAGAATGAAGGAAGCTTGGTCTAGGCAAAAGAGCTATGTAGATAGAAGATGGAAAGACTTAGAGTTCTTTGTTGGAGATCATGTTTTTACTAAGGTGTCACCGATGAAAGGTGTAATTCGATTTGGGAAATCAGGAAAGTTGGCACCGAGTTTCGTAGGATCATTTCCTATTATAGAGAGGATCGGGAAACTCGCATATAGAGTAGAGTTACCGAATAGTTTGGCAGGAGTCCATGATGTTTTTCATGTTTCTCATCTAAGGAAGTGTGTTAGAAATCCGGAGTCTACTATAACACCGACTATGTTAGATGACTTAGTAGTAGAACCAGACTTGACTATAGTTAGAAAGTTGATTCGTATAGTTGCGAGAGATGAAAAGAGACTTAGAAACAAGATAGTCAGATTAGTGAAAGTCCAGTGGAGCAACGATGAGAGAGACTGTACTTGGAAGATTGACAGTAGGATTAGAGACGCTAATCATGATTTGTTTGATGGTGTGTTTTACCTTTATATTTTATTTGTCATGTACCTTATCGTAATTTCGAGGACGAAATTCTTTAAGTAGGGAAGTCTGTAATGACCCTAATTTTTTGTAACATTATTTAGGATATTTAGTTAGCTAAATAAAATAAAATAATGGGATGATTAGGGGATTGAGATTTGTGATTAAACTAAGGGGTAGCCGTGCCATGTAAACATTGAACTAAAGATGAGTTAAAATGAAATAGAGAAGGGGTAAAGTAGGAAAAAGAGTATTCTTATACCCTAAACTCTTAGGAATTCATTTACACGTTCATTTCAAAATCAAAGACAAAGTAGAGGCCGGCCACCATTAGACAAGCTAGAGAAAGAGAAAGCAATCAAAGGAAGAAGAGTAATCAAAATCAAATTCATTCAAATCTCAAACTCCTTAATCTCAAACCTAAGGTGAATAATGATTACATCTCATATTTCTTAAGTGTTTTTGGTTTTAAGGATAATCCAAATTTATTTGCAATGTTATGCATGATTTTGAAAGATAAAATGTTTATATATGCTTGTTGATGATTTATACTCATTCATATAGGTTTTATGTTATATTTTAATGTGAAAACCCTATTTAATGACATCCAAATGCCTTGCGATTTTAGAATTAGATCGGTAATGAAATTTTAGAGATGGGTTTCAATTTCATAATTTTCTGAATTAATGTGGATTTTATATTAATTCTCTAGTAAGGAAAATGATTATTTGGGTTTAAAATTATTTACCGTTAAATAATATAAGTTTTGGGCCTGAAATTAATATATGTTAGAAAACATATTGAAAATGATTTCTGGAATTTTTGTAGAATTTTCCTAAGTGTTTTAATATATATATATAGAATTATTTAAGCTATGGTACTTAAATGTTTTATATATTTATAAAGGAGAAGGGGTATTTTGTAAATAAATTAAATTATTTATTTCTGAAATAACGGCAGCACTTTTAGAAAATATAATTAACAACCAATAACATTTTGACAAATAAGTCAGGTTAGTTGAAAAGAATTTCTTTTTAAAGTTAAAATCAATTTTTACATGCTTTTAGCATGTTTCGCCACTTTCGGCAACAGGGGTTCTGACTTAGTAGCTCCACTACCATCACCATCAAAACCAATGCGCATGGCACCAAAGACTTGGTTCGCAGCGAATTGGATATATGCGGAAGGTATTGGGTCAAAACCAAGGATTCCGAAGGGGTCGAAGCGCTACATTGCATTCAAATGAAAATGTGCCTGCTTTGCTTTCAAATGGTATACTTTCGACTTAGTTGGCTTCCGACTGGGTCAAATTGATTTTAGGAATGGTTTCAAATGGGGTTGAGCCTTTGTTTTAAGTAAATGCTTTCGAATGGGGTCGAAACTGTAACATCCCGTATTTGGAGGTCAAAAGCTAAGCGCTACAGATGATGCAGTCATCTATAGTATTAACTTCTGGTGACAAAATACAGTAATGATAATGGTATCCATAATATCAGTAGCACTTGAATATGAACAAAATCACAGGTTTCCAAAAAACAACATTTTACTGATTACATTTCAAAACTAATTCATATCCAAGTTACATAATCACATATCATTTTCCAGGTAAAGATTAATTATAATCATTACAGAGATACGCCAAGAGCGACATATGACGATGCCCCTTCATTGATCAAAGTAATATAGTCATATCTGACTTAATACACGGCAGAAATAAGCAAACAATCTGAAATTCCTTATTAGCTATCTGTCAGCCACCTGCTCGTCTCCGGAAGCTTTATTCGCCAAAATTTCTAAACCTGAAAATCCTAATCCCTCGGCCTACTCAAATCAATTTTGAGCACCCGAGAGTTTAAGAAAAAAACAAAAACTTCGAGTCAGGCATAAAGCCTGGTGTGAATAATTCTATTACATCTTAATTTACTGATATTAAGTGAGACCACACTGCTTAGCGGAACGTGTTTCCCCTCACTAATATCCTCTTAAAAAATATATTTTGCAAATCCTTTCCTGCAACCATACTGGTTAGTCAAACTAATTATATCAAAATAGTAATATCCTTTATGCTAATAAATGGACTATCTGTCCATAAAACATGTAATAAGTGGACTATCTGTCCACAACATAATAGCAAGGTCCGTTATGCAAACAAATAGGCTATCTGTCTATAAAACTGGGCTGACTGCCCGCAAACTGGACTAACTGTCTGGATCAAAATAGACTAACTGTCCAAATCATTTTCTAAGGGTTAACTACCCTTCATATTTTTCCTTGAAAACCTTTTCAAAATGATTTAACCTTTTAAATCATACTTATACAAGGAAAATATAATCTTAGATTTATTCTAAGCCATTTTTCCATGATATATATATACTTTACTCAAAATAATGTTGGTGAATTTTAAGAAGGATTAGCTATTCTTACAAAACAATTTAAAAACCCTTTTAATCTTGAAAATACTTATGCTATATTGCCATTTTAATACATTCATTAAACAACCCTTTCGAAACCCTTGAAGGTAACCCCTTCGAAACCATTGAAATGACCTTTTCGAAACCAATAAAAGCCTTTCAAAAACATTGGAAAACCTTTCCTTTCTTTTCTTCGAAAGCTTCAAAACATTAGACATCCTTCTTTTAAAACCTTTAAATATTGCCTTTTAAAAACATAGAAAAAACTTTCCCTTCAACCCTTTCGAAACCCTAGGGAACCACCCCTTTCTAAACCATTCAATAAAACCTTTCAAAACAGTCAAAATTCAATCCTTTCGAAAAAACTTTGGGTTCGATTTAAAACATGTGGAAACCTTTTGAAACCATTCAAAAATTTACCCCTTCGAAACCTTTGAAAACGTCTAGGACGAAACCATTTGGATTATGCCTTCGAGTAGAGCAAAAGGATCAGAAACCCATTAAAGTTGAAAGCATCTATTTTAAAACCATTTAAAACTATCTCTTTCGAAACCATTTGAGTTTTACTTTATATATAGAAAAGGGCCTTTAAAACATTTATTTCGAAAGCATTTGCTTCAAAACCATTTCCTAATTAAAGAAATGATGGTGTCAAAACCATCCCTTTGAAAGTATTGGAGAAGTGGCCAACATTTTAGAAAACAAAGTAAAAAAACCCTTTTGAATCCATTTGGGTCGAAAGGTGGAAAGCGGCAGTAAAAAGTCTTCGACTTAGTCGAAAACACTTATTTAAAACAAAAGCACAACCCAATAGAAAGCGAAAGGTATATAGTCGAAAGCAAGCAAGCACATTTTTAATTCAAAAGCAAAGTACTGCCTCAGCCCCTTCGGAACCCCTGATTTCGACTATATACCTTTCGCCTTCTATCCAAATCACTACGTACTAATGCATTGATACCATGCGCATTGGATTCGATGGTGTTGAAGGTGGAGGGACTTAGTCAAAACCCAACCAAGGCGGAAGCAGGTGCCGAAAGCATCAAAATAGTGAAAACCATGTAGCAAATAGTTCTTCTCACCTAACCTGCCTTACGTGTCAAATTTTGATTGGTTGCCTCTTTCTTACCAATAAAAAATACTACAATTTTCAAAATTAATATTTTTGAATTATTTGCAAATTGCCCCTTCTTCTTTTATAAATATATAAAACATTTAGGTCTCATATCTTAAATAATTTTATATACCCATCAAAACACTTAGGAAAATTCTACAAAAATTCCAGAAAATCTCTTTTAATATGCTTTCCAACATATAAAAATTTCATACCCAAATCTTTTATTATTAAACCGTAAATAATTATTAACCCAAACTAACATTTTCTTTTCTAGAAAAATCATATAAATTCCACAGTTATTCAAAAAATTGAAACCCACCTCTAAAATATCATTTATGATCTTCATAAAAGTTCACAAGGCATTTGGATGTCATTTAATATGGTTTTCACCTTAAAACATATCACAAATTCAATATGAACAATCATAATTCATCAATAAGTATATATAATCATTCCATCATTCAAAAACATGGCAAATCAATGCAAAATATTTAGAATTCATCTTAAAACCGAAAATAATAAAAACTTGAGAAGCTTTAGAGATTAAAGAGATTGAGATGTGAATTGATTTGATTTGCTTAAGCTTCTTCCTTAGCTTTTCTCTAACTTCTTCCTCTTTCTCTTGTTAATGGTGGTCGGCCTTAGTTTTAAATTTTTTTGATAAAATGAAATGGATGTGTAGGGGGTACACGGCGAAGGGTTTAGAGTATAAGAATGGCCTCTTTCCTATTTTACCCCTCCTCTATTTCAATTTAAACTTCCCTTAATTCATTGTTTATATGGCAGGCTACCCTTGATTAAATCAAATCTCATCCCCTAATCAACACATTATTTTATTTTATTTAGCTAATTAAACATCCTAAATAATGTTACCAAAAATCTAGGGTGTTACAGAATCCCCTCCTTAAAGAATTTTGTCCTCGAAACTACGTTAAGGTACACAACAAATCAAACAAGAAGGTAAAACATACCACTAAATAAGTCAGGATATGTATCTCTAATCCTTCTCTCAATCTCCCAAGTACAGTCCCTGTCATCGTCGCTCCACTCGATTTTAACTAATTTGACCATCTAGGTTCAAAGCCTCTTCTCATCTCTCGCAACAATACGAATAGGCTTCCTCACTATAGTCTGATCCGTTTCTACTGCTAAGTCATCTAGCACAGTCGGTGCAATAGCAGTCCCTGGGTCTCTAACACACTTTCTAAGATGAGAAACATGGAAAACATCGTGGACTCCTGCCAAACTACTCGGTAACTCAATTCTATACGCGAGCTTCCCAATTCTCTCAACAATAGGAAAAGGTCTAACGAATCTCGGTGCTAATTTTCCTAATTTCCCAAATCTAATCACACCCTTCATCGGTGACACTTTGACGAAAACCTAATCTCCAACTTAGAATTCTAATTTTTTCCGTCTTCTATCAGTATAACTCTTCTGTCTAGACTGAGCCTCCTTCATTCTAGCCCGAATGACCTCAATCTTTTCTACAGCTTCCTTAACTAAATTTGAACTAAGAATCAACCCATCCTCGGTCGCTAACCAACATACGGGAGATTTGCATGGCCTTCCATAAAAAGTTTCAAATGGCGCCATCCCAATACTAGTCTGATAACTATTGTTATACGAAATCTCGACTAAATGCAGATGGTTTTCCAATGATCCCCCAAAATCTAAGACACAAGCTCTTAACAAATCTTCCAAGACTTTGTTAACTCTCTCCGTTTGCCCATCTGTCTGCGGATGGTAAGCGGTACTCATTTTGAGCTTGGTTCCTAAAACTTCCTGTAGACTCTTCCAGAACTCGCTAGTAAATAATGAATCTCTACCACTAACTATGCTACTAGGAATTCCATGCAGTCTAACCACATTCTTCATAAATAACTTCGCTAATACAGGTGTCAAGCTGGTTGACTTAACTGGAATGAAATGGGCACTTTTGGTCAATCTGTCCTCTATGACCCATATACTATCATTTCCTCTTTTGACCTTGGCAACCCATCAATAAAATCCATAGAAACAGAATCCCATCTCCATATCAGAATATCTAATGGCTGAAGCAACCCACTTAGCTTCTGGTGTTCGACCTTTGACTGCTGGCAAAACAAGCACTGCTATACACACAAACCAATATCCCGCTTCATAACTTCCCAGAAGAAACTCCTCTTCATATCCTGATACATCTTAGTACCTCCTGGATGAATAGAGAACTTCAAACGATGGCATTTCTCTAAGACTTCTTTCATTATGTTTCCTACACTCAGAACACAAAATCTTGCTTTCTTTCTCAACCTCCCATTCTGGTCGAGACTGAAAATTTTCAAGTCATCACTCTCGGTTCCATTTCTTAACTTCCTGATCCGCTCAGCTAATACCTGATCTTTTTCCTATTTAGAAGCAATCTTTTCGATCATCACTGGTAGAACTTCCGAACAAGATAACACTATGGTTTCTCTGCTAGACTCCGCCTTAGATCTCCACTACACTCTGAAATCTACTAATGCTTCCGAATCTTTCTACTCAGCGATCATTGCCAACACTTCATTCTAATGTTTCCCGCTAAGTGCATCCGCAACCTTATTACCTTTCCCCGGTGTGTACTCAATCCCAAAATCATAAGCAGCGATAAACTCAAACCACCTTTGTTGTCTCGTGTTCAACTCCTTCTGAGAGAACAAATACTTCAGCAACTTATGATCTGTATATAACTCAAACCTCTCTCCCAAAATGTAATGTCTCCACATCTTTAATGCAAAAATCACTACAGCCAATTCCAAATCATGTGTCGGATATCTGACCTCATGTGGTCTAAGATGTCAAGAAGCATATGCAATCATTTTACCTCTCTACATCAGCACAGCTCCTAGTCCTGTTCCACATGAATTGGTATAAACCACCAAATCCTGATTCCCTTTTGGAACAACCAACATTGGTGCATGGGTCAATAAGTGTTTCAAACCCTGGAATGCTTCCTCAAACTTATCGGTCTACACAACTTTACATCCTTTCTCGTTAGCATGGTCATTGGTTTCGCTATCCGTGAAAAATCCTTAATGAACCTCCGATAATAACCAGCCAAACCAAGGAAACTCTTTATCTCCGTCACTGTCGAGAGCCTCTTCCAACTGTTCACCACTTCAATCTTAGTCGGATCTACTGACAACCCTTTTTCTGAGACTAAATGACCAAGAACTTCACTTCCTTCTTCCAAAAATGACACTCAAAAACTTCACCTTCAGTTGATGCTACCTCAGCATCTCAAGCACCACTCTAAGATGAACTTCATGCTCTCTCTCATTCTTAGAGTATATCAAGATATCATCTATGAAAACCAATACGAACATATCCAAGTGCTCTCGAAAAACTCGGTTCACCAAATCCACAAAGAAAGATGGTGCATTAGTCAGTCCGAACGGCATAACTAACCATTCGTATGACCCATATTCGGTCCTAAACGCCGTCAAAGGTATACTATCCTCTGCTACTCTAAGCTGATGGAAACTTGTCGCCAAATCCAACTGCGAGAATACCTTGGCTCCACTCAACTGGTCGAAAAAATCATCAATCCTCGGCAATAGATATCGATTATTTATCGTTCTCTCATTCAACTTACAATAATCGATACATACCTTTAACGATCCATCTGGCTTCTTAGCAAACACTGCAGTTGCTCGCCAAGGCGAACTACTCGGCCTGATAAAATTCTTGCCTTCCAAATCCACCAACCGCACCTTCAACTCCCTCATCTCTATAGGGATTATCCTGCTTGGCGGCCTACTCACTGGTTCTGCTCCCGAAACCAAATCTATCCAAAATTCAATGACTCGTTTCGGCGGCAATCTAACTACAGGCTCAAAAACAGCCGCGAATTCTCTAAGCATGAAAATTTGACTGGACTCATCATCCAATTCCATAACACCCAACAAAGCATTCACTTCACTTCTAGAACGTTCTACGGTGTAAATAATCTGATCTCTACAATCAGGGTGTCTAAGCGATATTTTCCTATCCTTTTCAAAATATCCTAGCATCGTACTCACTTAACCAATCCATCCCAAAAATAATCCCGAACCCCACAAAATCAAACACATGCAAACTACAAAGAAAAGTATGACCTAACAGGTCATACTCTAACTGGTCGCATCTCAACCCTAGAGTTGCATACTGTCCTATTGGATTCGCAACCCGTAAGGAAGTAACTAAATATGTGGGTTCTAGGTTAAGCTTAGCAATCAAACATCTAGATATAAAAGAATGTGATGCACCAATATCAAATAGAATGCTAACAGACATACCATGAATCTGAAGCGTACCTCCCAAGACTACCTTTCCTCTCTCCTGAACTGACTGACTTCGAAGTAGCAGGCTCCAACGCATACACCTTGCCCTTTCCATCCTTGGCAGGCTCCTTGCACTGGCTCTTATAATGGCCAATCTAGTCACAATTAAAGCACCTGACATTCTTCTTTCCAGCCACTTCCTTAACCTTTCCAGCACGACACTCATTAGCAAAGTGCGCTTTTTTGAAGTAAACAATCTCAGACTTCCTTTTCTTAGCTGCTCCACCCTTCTGAGCACCTTTCTTAGGAATGAACTTCCTCTTCTGATTCTGCCCAACTTGGACTTCCTTAGCCTTACTCTTCTCTAGAGAATCAAGAATCTCCTCATGCCTTAAAGCCATCTCCACTACAAAGTCAGAAGGTTCTCTAATATGAGGTAATGTAGCCCTGGCTAACTCAGGCTTCAACCCCCTGATAAACTTTTCATTCCTCTTCATCGCTGTATCCACTGAAGCATACCCATATTTGGTTAACTCCTCAAACTTTCTAGCATACTCCAGGATAGACTTCACTCCCTGCTCTAACTCAGCAAATTTCCTGATCAAAGCTGACAGTGCCATTACAGACATAAAGCTCTCCTAGAACCTCCCCTTGAAATCTGCCTATGACAAGGTTTCCTCATCCACACCAGCAGTAACACTGTTCCACCAGAACAAAGCGGCTCCCTGAAGTTGTCTGGATGCCAACCTCCTCTTCTACTCATCATTGAGCCCCAAGTCTGCAAAGATTCTCTCATAGTGCAGCAACCAATTTTCCACCTCTATAGCATGCTTTGTTCCCAGAAACGGCTTCCCTCCGAGCTTAGCGTAATCTCCGCTCAGCTTAGCATAATGGTTAACTACCGAAACTTCTAGAACTCCAGCCCCTGCAGCATCTCCTCCTAACACTCCAGCTGCAACTCCCGCTTGCATCATATTCATAAAAAATTGATACATAGCTTCCATTCCAACTTGCGGGACTCCAGCACTTACATTTTCTGCTTGTGCCTGACCTTGGATCCTCCTTGTACTAGGTCTGGCATTCCCATCGGTGCCCTCTCCTCCTGGGTTAACTCTTCCTCTTCTACCTTCCATATCTGCATTCAAACCTTATGAGATACACTACCTAACAAGGATAGAAGACTAGAGATAAAGCGTATACTTATATATAGCAAATACAAGTACGTTACTATAGCGTTATCCCATACCCCAACCTTACCCTATTTCCTTAGGATTATGTTTTAAAAACCATTTTTTTAGTTTAAAGTTTTTCATAAACCATGCTCTGATACCAAGTTGTAACATCCTGTATTTGGAGGCCAAAAGCTAAGCATTACAGATGCTGCAGTCATCCATAGTATTAACTTCTGGTGATAAAATATGGTAATGATAATGGTATCCATAATATCAGAAGCACTTGAATATGAACAAAATCACAGATTTCCAAAAAAACAACATTTTACTGATTACATTTCAAAACTAATTCATATCCAAGTTACATAATCCCATATCGTTTCTCAAGTAAAGATTAATTATAATCATTACAGAAATATGCCAAAAGTGACATATGACGATGCCCCCTTGGTTGATAATCAATATAGTCATTATCTGATTTAATACACAGCGGAAATAAACAAAACAATATGAAATTCCAAATTAGCTATCCGTCAGCCACCTGCTCGTCTTTGGAAGCCTTATTCGCCAAAATTTCTAAACCTGAAAACCCTAATCCCTCAGCCTACTGAAATCAATTTTGAGCACCCGAGAGTTTAAGGGGAAAACAAAAAACTTCGAGTTAGATATAAAGCCTGGTGTGAATAATTCTATGACATCTCAGTTTACTGATATTAAGTGAGACCACGCCGCTTAGCGGAACGGGTTTCCCCTCACTAATGTGCTCTTAAAACATATATTTTGCAAATCCTTTCCTACAACCAAACTGGTTAGTCAAACTAATTATATCAAAATAGCAATATCCTTTATGCTAATAAATGGACTATCTGTCCATAAAATAGGTAATAAGTGGACTATCTATCCACAACATAATAGCAAGGTCTGTTATGCTAACAAATGGACTATCTGTCCATAAAACTAGGCTTACTGTCAGCAAACTGGACTAACTGTCCGGATCAAAATGGACTAACTGTTTGAACCATTTTCTTAAGGTTAACTACCCTTCATCTTTTTCCTTGAAAACCTTTTCAAAATGATTTAACCTTTTAAATCATACTTATACAAGGAAAATATAATCTTAGCTTTATTCTAAGCTATTTTGCCATGATATATATATATATATACTTTACTCAAAATAATGTTGATGAATTTTAATAAGGATTAGCTATTCTTCCAAAACAAGTTAGAACCCTTTTAATCTTGAAAATACTTGGGATATATTGCCATTTTAATATATTCGAAACCTTTGTTTAAAAGCTTTAAACAATCCTTTCGAAACCCTTGAAGGTAACCCCTTCGAAACCATTAAAAGCAACCCTTTCGAAACCAATAAAGGCCTTTCAAAACGTTGGAAAACCTTTATTTTCTCTGAAAGCTTCAAAATATTAGATATCCTTCTTTTAAAACCTTTAAATATTGCCTTTCGAAAACATTGGAAAACATTTCCCTTCAACCCTTTCGAAACCCTGGGGAACGACCCCTTTCGAAACCAATCAATAAAACCTTTCGAAACAGTCAAAATTCAATCCTTTCAAAAGCATTTTGGGTTCAATTTAAAACATGTGGAAACCTTTCGAAACCATTCAAAAATTTACCCCTTTGAAACCATTGAAAAATGCCTCGGTCGAAACCATTTGGATTATGCCTTCAAGCAGAGCAAAAGGATCAGAAACCCAATAAAGTCGAAAGCATCTGTTTCAAACCCATTTAAAACTATCTCTTTCGAAACCATTTGGGTTTTACTTTAATTATAGAAAAAGGGCCTTTAAAACATTTAAGTCGAAAGCATCTGCTTCGAAACCATTTCCTAAGTAAAGAAGTGATGGTGTCGAAACCATCCCTTCGAAAGCATTGGAGAAGTGGCAAAAATTTTAGAAAACAAAGTAAACAACCCTTTCGAAACCATCTGGGTCGTAAGGTGGAAAGCGGTAGTAAAAAAGCTTCGACTTAGTCGAAAGCACTTAATTAAAACAAAAGTGCAACACAATCGAAACCATTTCTTTAAATCCATTAAACCTAGTCGAAAGCTAACTGAGTCGAAAGCCATTTAGTCGAAAGTAAGCAGGAGCATTTTTAATTCAAAAGCAAAGTACTGCCTCAACCTATTAGGAACCCCTGGTTTGGACTACATACCTTTCGCCTTCTATCCAAATTGCTACATACCAATACATTGATACCATGCGCATTGGTTTCGATGGTGTTGAAGGCGGAGGGATTTAGTCGAAAGCCAACCAAGGCGGAAGCAGGTGTTGAAAGCATCGAAATAGTGAAAAATATGTAGCAAATAGTTCTTTTCACCTAACCTGCCTTACGTGTCAAATTTTGATTGGTTGTCTCTTTCTTTACCAATAAAAAGCACTGCAATTTTCAGAACTAATATTTTTGAATTATTTGCAAAAATCCCCTTCTCTTTTTATAAATATATAAAACATTTAAGTCTCATACCTTAAATAATTTTATATACCCATCAAAACACTTAGGAAAATTCTACAAAAATTCCAAAAAATCTCTTTTAATATGTTTTCCAACATATAAAAATTTCAGACCCAAATCTTTTATTATTTAACCATAAATAAATATTAACCCAAATTAACATTTTCATTACAAGAAAATTCATATATATTCCACAATTATTCAGAAAATTCTAAAAATTAAAACCACCTCTAAAATATAATTTATGATCTTCATAAAAATTCGCAAGGCATTTGGATGTCATTTAATAGGGTTTTCACTTTAAAACATATCATAAATCCAATATGAACAACCATAATTCATCAACAAGTATATATAATCATTCCATCATTCAAAAACATGGCAAATCAAAGCAAAATATTTGGAATTCATCTTAAAACCGAAAATAATAAAAATTTGAGATGTAAACATTATTTACCTTAGCTTTAGAGATTAAAGAGATTGAGATGTGAATGGATTTGATTTGCTTAAGCTTCTTCCTTAGCTTTTCTCTATCTTCTTTCTATTTCTCTTGTTAATGGTGGCCGGCCTTAGTTTTAAATTTTTTGATAAAATGAAATGGACGTGTAGGAGGGTACACGGCCAAGGGTTTTGAGTATAAGAATGGTCTCTTTCCTATTTTACCCCTCCTCTATTTCAACATAAACACTTCCCTTAATTCATTGTTTATATGGCATGGCTACCCCTTAATTAAATCAAATCTCAATCCCCTAATCAACACATTATTTTATTTAATTTAGCTAATTAAATATCCTAAATAATGTTACCAAAATCTGGGGTGTTACAGAAACCCCTAACTGCCGCCTTTCTACCTTTCGAAGCAAATGGTTTCGGAAGGTATACTTTGTTTTAAAATCCAAGCCACTTCTCCAATGCTTTCGAAGGGTTGGTTTCGATGCCATCACTTATTTACTTAGGAAATGCTTTCGAAAGAGTGCTTTCGACTTAAATGTTTTATGAACCTTTTTCTCTGGTGAAGGTAGAACCTAAAAGGTTTCGAAAGAGATAGTTTTGAATGGCTTCGAAAGGTTGTTCCATATGTTTTACTTGAACCCAAAGGCTTTCGAAAGGTTTGATGTTTTAATGCTTTCGGAAGGTTTTAATGGAGGCTTAAAAGGGGTGGTTCTCCAATGGTTTTGAAAGGTTTGAAAGGAAAAGTTTTCCAATGTTTTCGAAAAGCAATGTTTAAGTGTTTTAAAGATAGGATGTCTAAGGTTTTATAGCTTTCAAAGGAAAGGTTTTTCAATGGTTTCGAAAGGAATGTTTTGGCCTTTCGGCCTAGGTGAAAGAAAGGGGTTTACTTGGTTTCGACAGAGGTACTTTCAATGGATTCGGAAGGGGTACTTTCAAAGGTATAAATGTTTTCATCTACAAAGATTTGAGTAAAGTATATATAACATGGCAAGGTGATTTTGGGTAATGCATAGAGTATATTTTCCTTGTTTAAAGTATGATTTAAAGGTTTTTAATAAATTTGAGACAAAAAGGTTTTCAAGGAAAATTTAAGGGAATATTACTCTAAATAAATGACCCAAAAATTTGTATACCATATGGTGCTGGTATAGGGTCGCGCCCTATACATTTACTATTAGCCCCTAGCTAATTTAGTCCAAAGTTCCCGTGTGTATGGCTTTGTCATAGGTAAGACTAAAATGATGTTACACATAGAAGGGAATATATTTGTACAGAGGTAGGTTATTAGTGATCCCACAAAACTATTAGGATCAGTTGACCTGGAGAAAGTAAGTTAGGGACGGACCATCCAGAAGAGGAGTATCTAATAGATGTTAGGTTATTTGTTTATATTGTCTGGTAGGCCCGGGTTAGCCAAAGGTTAGTAGTTAGCCAAACAAAACTATAGTGTTCAGACAGATAGTCCATTGGTTACTTGATATGTATGTTTACATGATAATGATTTACAATTTTAAGCAGTTTTGGTTCCAGGATTATGATTTGCTAAAGATAAGTTTAAAAAGATATTGGTGAGGGGAAACCCGTTCCGCTAAGAGGCGTGGTCTCACTTAATATCAAATAACCGAGATGTATAGTATTATTCACACCAGGCTTTATGTCTGACTCGAAGTTTATGTTTTTCCCCTTAAACTCTTGGGTGCTAAAAATTGATTTGAGTAGACTAAGGGTTGAGGATTATCAGGTTTTAGTAGGTTGGCGAATAAAGCTTTCGGAGACGAGCAGGTGGCTAACGGATAGCTATTTAGGAGTTGTTGTTTTATTTTGTTTTATTATGTTGTATTGTATTAAGTCAATTATGACTATATAGAACTCTGGTCATCCTAGGTGGCATCTTCATATGTCGCTCTTGGCGTATTTTGTAATAATTATGTTTGATCTGAACCTGGGAAACGATTAGGATTATGTAGTGGAATATGAAACATGTTTTGTGAAATGTAGTCAGAAACATTGTTTTTAAAATCTATGATTTGGTTCATATTCATGTGCTTCTGATATTAAGGAACCATTAACATTACCGTATTTGGTCGTCAGAAGTTAATATATGGATGACTGTAGTATATGTAGTGCTTAGCTTCGGGCCTCTAGGTAGGGGATGTTACAAATTCCTTGTACGTATTTTTTCAACTAGTTAATGCAAATACAATCTCGATTTCAAGGCTATGAGACACACCCTCCAGAATCCCGGCCTTTGGGAAGAGTCACCTGATTTCCAGGCCACAAGCACACCCACTAGATTTACGGGCTACTAAGCACACCCAATCGATCTAATTAGGCTACAAACACACCTACTTGGAATTCAGGAATACGAAGCACAACATAGAGTATAAGAGTATGATTTGATAGAGTTTACAGACTCAGATCTTCGATCTTGATTACAATTGATCCTATAACTCTTGAATAACGCTTTGATCTTGAGAGAGATGATAGAAATTAGAGAGTATATGAAAGAGAATCAAACTAGTAATGATTGAGTTTGATTCTAGTTGAATTTCGACAGAGCTTCGATAGAAATTAATTTAGAAATCAAGAGAGTGAAAAGGTGAGAGAAAAATAAGAAAGTAGTTAATGAAAATTCATTTCGAAGTCTGGTATATATAGGAAAACAACGGTCATGTCCATTCACGAAGAGATATGATGGAAAGACACATCCATTCAAATTTGAAGTTTGAAAATCATGGCTAGTATGTCGATATACTTGTAGAGGATATGTCGACATATCCCTTTGTATTTTGAAAAATCACTTAATAAAAAATGTTTTGAAAATATCAAGTTTTGTAAAATCTTTTGAAACTTTGTACAAACATTTAATCATAGTTTATACATATATTAATCATATTAAAACTTTATAGAATAATTTTGAAATATTTAATCGGAATATTCAATATAATATAAATAATATATATAATCAATATAGTTATAAATTATTAAAGTATAAACAAAAATTCAATATATATAAACTTGAAATCACTAAAATAATATCTTTATAAGTATAAGAGATTGAAAATTATTTTTGGAAATATTTTGAAAGATTATTTTAAAACCAGGATATCTGAAAACCAATTTAGAACAAAATTAGAAAAGGTGAGAGAGATCAGGAAAGTGCTGTCAAGGTTTTAATATAAATTCTATGACTCTATAACTTATCTGGAATATCTTGAACTCTTCAATGCTCATGAGTCTTCATTCTTAAAATCTTTCAACTCTATATCAGCATCTTGAATCAGCATTTTGATACTATACGATCTTCTTAATCAATACATGTCTAATATCATGCACTATATATTATATATACCTTGATAAAACATTAGTATCTATATTTTATATAATATCATATAGTTGTTATCATCAAAACAAAAACCAAAGGTACTTATAATGCATAGTCTTGGTACATCATAACAACATAAATAAATAGCTATAATAGATAATTGCCCGCCAAGTATCCACCATCTTCTCCATACTCATTGATGTACCTAACATGATAAATTGTAATGAGGAGGGAGTCAGAACAACAATACCTAGTGAATGAAAAACTCAATTTTTACAGTAATAGTATATGGGCAACAAGCATTCAGATGAGTATTATGACTTACGTATTTATTATATTTCTCTAAGTATGTCTCCAACTATAGGTTAATGGCCCTACAAGCCTAACTTCATGACTATAAAAGTGGGTGCAATGCAACTATGGAGTATATCAGGTTCACCCACCCACCTCTCATCTAATTGTATCCTAATAATGCAAGAGAAAGTACTTGGGCCACTTAAGACCTTTTAAATGGGGATAGGCAGAATCTAGTCATTTAATACCTTGACCCTAGATGGACTCTCTAGCCATTTAATACTTAAACCTAAGACGAACTCCTCTTGGTACTTCCTAGCTGGCATCATAGAAAATCTCTTATATGCCACTTAATACTTCTTAGATAGGGAAGAGGCAGACACTCCGGTCACTTAATACCTCAACTCCAAGGCAGACCCCTAAGAGATTCTCACTAATTCGCCTAAATTGTAATCTCGACCATTTAATACTTCTTAATTGGGAAAGCGGCATACCCTAACAGCTATTTATGAGAAATTCCCTAAGTCATTTAATACTTCTTAATGGGGAGGAGGCAGACTCTAAACCAACCATGCAATACAAATCAAACCCAAAGTAGACTTCATATGGAATTTCCCCGTCCTTATGCCAGTAACCATACTGTGACATCCCACATTAGTCCGACTATTTGTAGGTGCTGGTAGCCAGATCAATTGGGTAGACTTACTCTAGAAAATTAGGACTAACCTCGTATTCACTGTGGGTGCTTATTACAAGCAATGTTCCATATCAATTACAAAAGTCACATTACCGGTATCCAGATTAGCAGGGAGACTTCTTGTGCTTTCAACTGACCTCGCATCCCTATAACCTATCCATATTCCCACTTTTTAAAATTAAATGTTAAACTATGCCAACATATACTTTATATATATATATATACACACATACGCCTTGCCCATATTATGCATTTAAAGGCCTTATAAGGGAAACTCCTTATTGCACCTTTTGTTAATGGATTAAATTCCATAATTATCTGTTAAACCAAAATTTGATTCAACGTTCAACATGTGTGTATATGTTTAAAGAAATTCCAATAATACCCCTTGGTTTTATTATAATTCACAAATTTGTTTAAATCATAATCCATAAGTTCAAAAGGTATAATAGGTAAGTCTATAAGTCAATAGGCAAATTGGCAAGTCTATAAGTCAATATGCAATATGTTCTAGTCATGTCCTTTATTCAATCATGAATATGTTACAAATGTGTAAATATGCAACTATCTAATTGTTCAAGTCCTTATATGAAAATGTCATATGTCATCTCCTTCTCCGTTGGCCATTTATCAGTATAATGTTGTCAAGCTCTTGAAAGATTTTAGAGAACCTCTAGCCCAAAATTGTGAAAGTGTACGTGCAGTACTAAGGATCGTGTAATATGGTATATAAATGCGGAAACTGATAATAGCAGTAAAATAAAAATTAAAGTAAGCACACCAGGAATTTTTATACTGGTTCGAACTTCCCGTTCTACGTCCAGTCCCAGAATACCCTCTGGATTTAAACTAAACCCCTCACTTAACCCGGAGGAATAGGTATACGACACCTGAGCAGCCGAACAAGAATTTTTCCGCCTCAACAGCCGAAGAGGACTTCAACTTAATACAAATAGTTTGTTGACGAATGTGTTCTGAATAACACTGATTGTCTTTTGATACTACAACTTTCCTATAATCAAATCCTCAAGAGTCTATATGTGTGTGAAGATTTAGAAGGAATATAATCACGTAGAATCGAAGTATATGAATTAATTCAAGGATTCTAGTGATATTGAATAAGAATGAATGCTTTTATTTGCAGAAATAAATAGAGAATAGATTTCAGAATTATAAACAAGAATCGGTGATAGTAGAAGTGGATTGAACATGTTTATATAGTTGTAGAATAGTTACAATCTTTCATGAAGAGTTTCAATCAAGAGTTGTCTCCATATCTGTTGGATTAAAGAACATTCCTCTTCATGAACAATTGCACCTCTTCAGAAAACTAGCCGTTGTGTTCTGGTCGGTCGACCGAGAAACCTGGGCCGGTCAGCTGAGTTTACAGATATAAATAAAACGGTGCATATCTGTGCACTGGACACAGAGTCGGTCGGCCGAAGATTCTGGTCGGTCGGCCGACCTGCTGTTATTTGCACAGTGTACACTAATTTTTGTATAAATCAATTTGTGTGTATGTGTGACTACTTGAGGAATGATTTTAACAATATTCTAAGACTCAATGAAATAAAATATTCATACTAATATCTAGATTGTAGTCTTGTCTCCTTTGTAGTGTGCAATATATGGTTATTCTCCTTTTTGTCGCTTTCGTATAGTATTCTCATCGTATGATCTCTGAAGCTTGTGTCATGAATCAAAACTCATGAATCAACATTCTCCCCCTTTTTGATTGATGACAATACTTAGGTGACAAAGTAGAATTTATCTATATTATAATTCTCCCCTTGAATATATGGCGACTTTTCTGCAAAAAATTTGTTAGCTTACATACATTTCTCCCCCTTTGTCATAGACAAAAAGAAATACTCACTAGATGAAAAAGAAATGCGAATCAATGAATTTTAAGCATTACATTTTCAAATTAAAATAGGAATAATTAAAGATGTTTGCTTAGTACACAACATTTAATAAAAAAACATATTGTTCATAAAGGAATACTTGAAATTAAATTGTAAAACAATACGATTACTCCTCATCATCATCGGAATCCCAAAATTCTGGACGAATATTTTCTTCTGGAGGAATATGTTCCTTACCATGTCTTTGAGTGTTAGGAGCATGAGTTCCAGATGTACCAGAACTTGTGTTATCTGAAGTAGACCAAGAGAAATTTGGTGCGGGTCTTTTTCCGGGAGTAACAAAAGAGGCACCGGCTTCGGAAGTACATGATAAGGCATCCCATAAATTTATGAAGAAGCCCTTGATTTTCTTGAAACGACCATCAATTTTTCATAGCCGGCTATCCAAGGCTAGTTGATTTTGTGCCAAAATATCAATGGCCGCTTCCGTACTCATTCCGGCAGGTGGTCGTTGAATTAAGGTCTGGCGAGTTATACGTTCCGTAGCATGAGTAGATGGTTGAGGTGTACAATAGCTACGACGTAGTTGTTCTCTCAGAGTATCACTCCATTGCTCAAATCTAATAAATCGAGGTGGAACATCAGGTAATTTCATTAACTTTATGGTCCGTGAATCAAACATATGGACTTTGGAGGTTTCGGATTCCGGAGCATTGATAACGAAACTATTGATCAATCTCATTATGTATTCTCCATAGTAAATATGGAGCATCTTTCCTTGGTTAAAAGAGAGAAATTCATTCATAAGAAGTTGTGACCAATTAACTCGTATTTTCCTACAAATAGCATACAATGCTTTAAAATTTTCGGGATATACGAGATGATATGAACCACCTTTAGGAACTAAAGATTTCATCATGAATCGATGAAGGAGTTGAGCTTTTGGTCTAAGCGATGATGTTTGTCTTAAATCCGGTGCATCATCTTCGAAAAATAGATGGCTTATTCGGTCACGAGTTGATATGTTACAATCTACATCGTGTAATGAGATACCACCCGGTCTAGCATCCAAAATGTGGTTAATTCGATCAATGGAAAGGAAAATCGAAGTGCCACAAACCGATGTCCAAATACAATTTTCAGTGTTTCTCGGCGGATTTACAAGGTTGAGGTTCGCTAGAAATAACTTGACCATTATATGATTGATTTTCAAGTTATTTTTCCTATGGTCAAGGAATGTATCAAGACCACTCTCAAAGGCGGCATTTTCAATACCGTAGGAAGCAAAGTCAGGATAACTTACAAATGATTCTTCAAAGATTTTGGCATCTTGAAGTTTTATCCATCTTTGAAGAGCTATATCATTAACTAGCCATGAAGCAATTTGTGTATCCACTGGAGTAGATGAAGAAGAGCCACCGGTTGTTTTTGATTTCTTCTTGGGAGCCATTTGTTTTTGGAAGAAAAGATTAAAAATTTGAGAAGTTTTAATGGGGGCTAGGTTTAAAAAACTGTAATTGGGAAAGTAAGAGTGAAGAGGTAAGTTGAAAAGTGAATGGATGGGTTGTTAAAAAGAAATAGAAGTAGCGGTTTTATACGTTCGGTCGACCGAATGACTGGGTCGGCTGACCGAGCTACTAATCTGAAAGGTGCTAAAACTCTCGGGAAGGGTTCGGCTGACCGACTCAGGGTATTCGGTAGACCGACCCTGTTGGAAATGTTTGTTTGTAATTCTCGGGAAGGGTTCGGCTGACCGACTCAGGGTGTTCGGTCGACCGACCCTGTTAGAAGTGCATTTTTTGCAGTTTTATATATAATAAAAATATAGAAATATATTTTATTATCAATGCACTATACATTTTATTTGTAACACCAACAACATACATATATAAATATATATAACATGCTTAGCCACCGTTTAAAATCTGCATTCCCATGAGTTTGGAGATGGAACATCTTCTATCGGTGACCATCTTGGAGTTATTGGAGTTTGAACAGGATTTGACAAGGATGAGGGTCTATAAGAAGGTTCAGTAACATCATCCTTCTTTGATGAACAAATTTTCATGGCAATCTTTTCTAGAAAACTTAAACGTCTTGCTGTGACTTTTTGTTTATAGTAGAGTTCCCGTTGCATATCCATTTGTTGTCGTTGGTAGTGATGTATTTCATCAATTTTTTGTTTGGTGGTTGGAGATATTATTATCGTATTCTTCCCTTTTTTCTTTTCAGGAGTATATCCTGTATGGGAGTCTTCCCATGGTTTCCACCCATGTCGGGGGTCTTTATCTTGAGAGGAGAAGTCTAGAACACGTTTAGGCATAGGAAAGGTAGGATAGGGGACATTTTCAGGGATGCGGTCGGAACAATCGTCGTCCGGAGATGTGTATGATAGATGGGAGTTTTCGGAATTATAGTAGTCATTGTTTGAAGACATTTTTCAAGATTTTTTTTTTAAATTTTCTTAGCATATGTTTCGAAAGATAAGCATAGTATATATAAACATCTTGTTTGCTGAAAAATTAGTGGATAGGAACTAACTTTAAATATGATCACAGAAGTTTAAGAATAAAATTGTTTGTAAATGTATGATTTATAACATAAGAGCTAAATATAGTTTTTCTGAAAACAAAACAGATAAAACAAACTTCAAAGAGAACTAAAACAAGAAACACCCATAGCTCAAGTAGCTATAACACAACATCTAACAAGCAAGTCAGAGGTCATGAGTTCGAGTTCCGCTTTGGTTAGAAATAAAACAATTTTTGTTTTTCGATATTTTTTGCAAATTTTTATTCATAAATCTTTAAACGACATTATACCTAAATCACGTCTAAGTTTTATAAAAATATTTTCATTTAGTGGTTTAGTAAAAATGTCAGCAATTTGATTTTCAGTATTGATAAATTCTAAATTTATTAATCCTTTTTCCAAACAATCACGAAGAAAGTGATGACGAATATCGATTTGTTTTGTTCGTAAGTGATTGACCGGATTTTTAGAAAGATTTATTGCACTAGTATTATCACAATAAATTATAGATTTTTCAAGATGACAATTAAAATCTTGTAGTGTTTGTTGCATATATACGACTTGTGCACATGCCAAAGCAGCAGATATATATTCTGCTTCACACGTCGATAAAGAAACATAGTTTTGTTTCTTACTAAACCAAGAGACTAAGGAACGTCCAATGAAATGACATGTTCCACTCGTACTTTTTCGATCCGTCCGACTTCCTCCAAAATCAGCATCGCTATAGGAGACTAATTCGAAAGGACATTCTTTCGGATAAAATAGTCCGAAATCTTTGGTTTTAGTTAGATAACGAATAATGCGTTTAACTGCTCTTATATGTGACTCTTTGGGATTTGCTTGAAATCGAGCACATAAACAAACACTCATCATTATATCAGGTCGACTCGCTGTTAAATAAAGTAAAGAACCTATCATACTACGATATAGCTTCTGATCAACACTTTTGCCCTCCTCGTCTCTATCAAGATGAGTAGTTGGGCTCATTGGAGTTGTCTTGGCAGAAGTGTTTTCCAAACCGAATCGTTTAATTAAATTATAACAATATTTTTCTTGATTAATAAAAATTCCATTTTCAATATGTTTAATTTGTAATCCCAGAAAATATGACAATTCTCCCATATGAGACATTTCAAATTCATTTGTCATTATCGTCGAAAATTCCTGACATAGATTTTCATTTGTCGAGCCAAAAATTATATCGTTAACATATATTTGAATTATTAAAATATCTTTCTTAGTTTTCTTAATAAAAAGCGTTTGATCTACCTTACCAATTTCAAAACCAGATTCTAATAAATAGCTTTTAAGACGATCATACCAAGCACGTGGTGCTTGTTTTAAACCGTATAATGCTTTTTTGAGTTTATAAACATGATCTGGATATTTTTCATGATTGAAAAGTGGTGGTTGTTCAACAAAAACAATTTCTTTTATATAACCATTTAAAAAAGCACTTTTAACATCCATTTGATAAAGTTTAAACTTATGAAAGCACGCGAAAGCTAATAAGATTCGTATTGCTTCAAGTCAGGCGACTGGAGCAAACGTTTCTTCGTAATCAATTCCTTCTTCTTGATTATATCCTTGTGCAACTAATCTAGCTTTATTCCTGGTAATATTTCCTAGTTCATCTGCTTTATTTTTGAAAACCCATTTAGTACCGATGACTGATTGATCACTAGGTCTAGGAACGAGTTCCCAAACTTCGTTTCGTTCGAATTGATTTAGTTCTTCTTGCATGGCAAGAATCCAGTAGTCATCAGTTGAGGCTTCTTTTATATTCTTAGGTTCTATGTTAGAGAGAAAAGCTACATGATCAACTTGATTTAATTGATGTCTGATTTTAACATTCGTATTAACTTCTCCAATTATATTTTGCACAGGATGATCTCGTAAAATTCTAGGTGGAGATTTTATTATATTAGGAGTAATATTCTCATTTTCAGTAATATCATGATCATTATTGAAAGTTTCTTTAGTATTACTATTTTCATTCTGAGTAGCTTCATCATCAGAATCAATAGTAACATTTGGAATTATATTTTTAAAATTTTCGTCAAATGAGACATGTAAACTTTCTTCAATAATTTGAGTTCGTTTATTATAAATTCAATAAGCCTTGCTTCGTTCCGAATATCCAACGAATATTCCTTCATCGGATTTTGGATCGAATTTGCCTAGCTGATCTTTAGTATTTAAAATAAAACATTCTTGTAACGTTCTATTTTTCCTTTCTACAACTCCATTTTGTTGTGGTGTTCTAGGAAACGAAAAATTATGGTTAGTACCTTTCTTGTTACAAATTTGTTCAAAAGCATCATTTTCAAATTCTCCTCCATGATCACTTCTTATATTTTTAATTTTCAAACTTTTAATATTTTGAATTCTATTAACAAAAACTTTAAAATTATCAAAAGTATCACTTTTATTTTTCAAAAAGAAAATCCAAGTATATCTAGAAAAATCATCTACAATAACAAATACATATCTATTATGATTAATAGACTGCACTTGAGTTGGACCAAAAAGATCCATGTGTAAAAGTTCAAGTGGTTGTTCTGTAGATATTACTTTCTTTGATTTAAAAGAAGATTTTGTTAATTTTCCTAATTTACATGCATCACAAAATATATTAGTTTCGAATTTTATATTAGGTAAACCTTTAACTAATTTGTTTTTAGCTAGTTTGTTGATAGTATTAAAATTGATGTGACAAAATCTTTTGTGCCAAAGACAAGAATCGTTTTCTTTAGCTACTAAACACAAATTTGAATTATTATTAACATTCATATTTAAGATATAAATGTTTTTATCTCTTTTTCCTTCGAAAATAGTGTTATGATTTTTATCGAAAATATTACATTTATTTTCTGAAAAAGTTATATTAAAACCTTTATCGCATAGCTGACTAATACTTAATAAATTGTGTTTTAAATTTTTAACTAATAAAACATCAGTAATGAGAGGTAAATTAGAGGTACCGTTGCTATTGACATCGCCTTTGCCGATGATATATCCTTTTGAGTTATCTCCAAAGGTGACTGCTCCTCCATTTGAGTATATAATGTTTGACAACATTTCTTTGTTTCCAGTCATGTGTCTTGAGAAACCGCTATCTAAAATCCATTTTCCTTTCTTCTTATGTGGTACCTGCAAAAAGTTTATAAAAAGTTGGTACCCAATCTTTTTAGGGTCCTAAGAGTTAGATCTTAGGAAGCCAAACCCATACGGGTTCAGAATTCCCTTTATAAACATAATTCTTGTTATTATGAACATTTTCCATAAATATTTTGATATGTTTATTCCTTATCAAAACATTATTTGTTTTTGGAATCCATATCTTGATGGTTTTAGTATTTGAGTAAACTGTTTTCTTAATATCTTTCTTAATATTATTATTAATCCTACTTTTAAAAAAATTATTTTGTTTCTTAAATCCTTATCCAGATTTATTGTTAGAGGATTGAGAATTTTTAAGTAAGCTAGAAAGATTCTCTCTTCCTTTGTTGAAATTAGATACATTTTTAGAAATATCATCAAATTTTATTTTAAGATTAGTTTTTTCTAACTCTAAATCCTTAATCTTAGAGTTTAAACTATTATTTTCGAAAAGTAAAACATCATTTTTATTTTTCTGAATTTCTAGTTCTTCAGATATTGACGAAATTTGAGAAGATAAGTTAGAATTTGATTATTGAGAACTTTCAAGTTCATCTTCTAATATTTTCTTCTCATCTTTCAGCATATCTACTTCTAAGACAGTTCTATCTAACTTTCTTTGCAACTCCTTATTTTTCTTTTTGAGTTGTTTTGCTAAATTTACTAATTCAGAATTTATTTCAATTAAATCTTCAAAAGTAAAATCACTTACATCGTCTGACGAAGCCATGAAGCACACATTTGCTTGTTCATTATCACTTTCACTTTATGATGAGGATGATGAGTCAGTGTTGTCCCAAGTGACAGAGAAAGCTTTTCGTTTGGTTTTGTCCTTCTTGAAATTATTCTTTTTACGCTCTGGACAATCTTTCTTCATGTGTCCTTTCTTATGACATTCATAACATTCCATTGCTGAAGATGATGGTTTGCTGCTATTGGAATTGTTGTTGAATTATTTTTGTTTCCCTTGAATTTGTTTCTGTTGTATTTCAAAAACTTTTTGAAATTTTTAGCGATCATTGCCATATCTTCATTATCCGGGTCGGAGTCATCTTTTTCTACTTGGAATGCCACATTTTTCTTTTCTTGTGCTCCATTTCTTTTTGCCTGCAAATTTACTTCGTAGGACATTAAATTACCTATCAATTCTTCTGGTTTTAATGTTGACAAATCAGTTGCTTCTTCAATAGCTAGGACTTTTCGTTCCCATTCGTCCGTTAAAGAATTTAAGATTTTTGTAACAACATCAAAATCAGTAAACTTTTGTTCTAATGATAATAAAGCATGATAAATATCCTGAAATCTAGAGTACATGTCATTTATAGATTCATTTGGCCTCATTTTGAAATTTTCAAATTGATTTTTCAACATAGAGATTTTGCTTAATTTAACTTTGTTCGTTCCTTCATGCGATACTTTAAGAGTTCTCCAAATTTCATAACCGGAAGTGCACATGCTAACTCTATTGAATTCATTTCTATCTAATGCACAAAATAAAATATTCATAGCCTTTGCATTTGAAGTAGCATCTAGTTTTTGTGTGTTACTCCAAGTTGAGTATTCTTCAGTAGGAGTCGTGTACTCTCTTTGTATAATATTCCAGATATCAAATACACTAGATTGCATATAGATTCTCATTCTAGTTGACCAATAATTGTAATTTATACCATTAAAAAGTGGAGGTCGTGAAGTCGATCGATTGACCTTCTGTGAAACTTGAATTAGTGTTAGTGTTAACATCGTTAGTTTGTGTAGTTGCCATATTACTAGAAATAAATATCAAATAACTTTGTGATGGTTATAGGATTTCTTTGCTCTGATACCAAATGAAAGTGTACGTGCAGTACTAAGGATCGTGTAATATGGTATATAAATGCGGAAACTGATAATTGCAGTAAAATAAAAATTAAAGTAAGCACACCAGGAATTTTTATACTGGTTCGAACTTCCCGTTCTACGTCCAGTCCCAGAATACCCTCTGGATTTAAACTAAACCCCTCACTTAACCCGGAGGAATAGGTATACGACACCTGAGCAGCCGAACAGGAATTTTTCCGCCTCAACAGCCGAAGAGGACTTCAACTTATTACAAATAGTTTGTTGACGAATGTGTTCTGAATAACACTGATTGTCTTTTGATAGTACAACTTTCCTATAATCAAATCCTCAAGAGTATATATGTGTGTGAAGATTTAGAAGGAAGATAATCACGTAGAATCGAAGTATATGAATTAATTCAAGGATTCTAGTGATATTGAATAAGAATGAATGCTTTTATTTGCAGAAATAAATAGAGAATAGATTTCAGAATTATAAACAAGAATCGGTGATTGTAGAAGTGAATTGAACATGTTTATATAGTTGTAGAATAGTTACAATCTTTCATGAAGAGTTTCAATCAAGAGTTGTGTCCATATCTGTTGGATTAAAGAACATTCCTCTTCATGAACAATTGCACCTCTTCAGAAAACTAGCCATTGTGTTCTTGTCGGTCGACCGAGAAACCTGGGCTGGTCAGCTGAGTTTACAGATATAAATAAAACGGCGCATATCTGTGCACTGGACACAGAGTCGGTCGGCTGAAGATTCTGGTCAGTCGGCCGACCTGCTGTTATTTGCACAGTGTACACTAATTTTTGTATAAATCAATTTGTGTGTATGTGTGACTACTTGAGGAATGATTTTAACAATATTCTAAGACTCAATGAAATAAAATATTCATACTAATATCTAGATTGTAGTCTTGTCTCCTTTGTAGTGTGCAATATATGGTTATTCTCCTTTTTGTCGCTTTCGTATAGTATTCTCGTCGTATGATCTCTGGAGCTTGTGTCATGAATCAAAACTCATGAATCAACAAAGTGACTTATGTTAAGAGAGGGAAAGAAGTCGAGGGGCCCTTTCCAGAGGGGGTGCCTCTCTATTTATAGTAGTTGGAAGGAGGTTAGCTTGCTCCACTTGGCAATGTAGGACTTATGGTGCTATTTGCTATCAGCTTGCTGGTAACTCCAACATTAAGCATGTAGTGGAATGTGAAGGCTTTTGGAACTTTTACAAAGGAAAACACATCAAATCATCTTGAACTCCTTCTTGTGAATGTCATTATTCTTCTTTCCTCACATGATCTTTGGCATCCCATAGCATGAATGTTGGGCGTCATTCAACATACAACATCGATAATAATACCACTTTGATGTAAAGCGGCATTGGCAGTAATGCACACGAGGGTCGGCGGCAAGGCTGATAGTGTGTTGACTTCATCCGTCATTGAATAGATGCGACAACCGAAAGAAGATATTGGTGCAGTGACATATCGATGAGAATCGACACAGTTGAGAAGTGGTATTAATGAGTGACGACATTGTCCTTAATTATACATCCTCGGCATCTTCCACTTAACCCTATGAGTGGTATATGACGTCCACGTCGTTCGGTATCCTTTACATTATTGAAGATTGGCGACATTGAGTAGAAGCGACATAGATTAGGCACGACATTGATTCTATGCGATATTGACTAGGTGCGGTGCTGATGTAAAGCGATATGGCCGATGCGAAGCGACGTTGACAATGGTGTGGTGTGGATGTGAAGCAACATGGCTGAGTTACGATGTTGACACTAACGACTTCGATTTTTTGTGACGCCACCACTTAAAGTATTACTTTCAACACTGTCTCCTTTGCTTGCCTCCTTTAGAAATTATGTGGATAATATTATCCTTAGCTTGTTTTATTAGATTTATTGTTGATTGTTAATTGTCATTATTTATCGGTTTCTTTATTGAATGCCTTATGTACATTACAAAATTTAAAAGAATATGTTATTATTACATTTATGGCTTATATTAAATTATAGAAAATTTGTTTCTATATTTATTCAGCTAATTTTTCTATTTTTTATTCGGGGTGATGTGTTATCTTAATATGTTAACATCTACAATTTATATACAAGTCCCAATCCAACATAGCAAATTACATAATAGCAAATTCCATCTAAAAATTAGCTACACTAAATAGGCTTGTATATATTCAAATTAGAATACCAAAAATGCATTTCATTTTATATTAATATAGTAGAACCACTACCTCTTTTTCCAAAGATGCAAATTTAAAATTCAAATCTTTTATATTGCATTAAGCCTTTTAAATGTATACATTGAAATAACAAAGAAAGCATATTTATTTTAACTGTTAAAATAGGCGATATAAACTATGGATGAGAGGAAAATTTTCCCTTCCCTACTTTGCACACCCACTTCTATTTTCCACGTAGAATTCTTTGTCTATACAGTAAAGTTGAAAAGTAGAATTAAAAGGAATACAGAATATTCATATTGTAATAATAATATATCCAATTCCACTATATTAAAATAAAACAATTAAGATTCCAACAAATTTCACAACTTACATTTTATAAGGAAGTTTTGGGATTTTGAATTGATAAGTTTTTGCATTCAAAATTTCCCAAGCATAATACAAGTCCAAAAACAAACTATACAAGATACTATTAAGAAAAAATTAAGATTTTCACTTATAAATAATTCATAATGGATCTCCTTGGATTTACTTCGCGCGATGGCCTATCGCTTCCTCCAATTTATCCTTTATTTATTATATAACATATAACCGATTTATTGATACATATTAGATTCAAAATTTGTAGATTAGGGAACACACACACACACACACACACACACACATATATATATAAGTTATTACCTTTCTCTTTGGCTTGCTTCTTTCAAATCTTTTTCTAATCCTTGAAGATATATATTTATTTTTGATTTTGAGTTAAAGAGATTTTTGTGGTGGAAGAGAATTAGCAGAGTGTCGTTCTTGACTTTAGATCTATATAAAAAGAATAAGGGCGATATCCTCTTATTTACAGTTGCCTAGAGGTGCCAGAACAGTCGGATCGAGAATATTTTAATAGTTAAGGATCTGGGCCGTTCAGGCCAGGGAAGCCCCTAGCAGCCACAGCAATAACCAATCGACTGATTATGGGCGATTAACTAGTGGTCCCCCAAGCATTATTTTTAATGCATACTTAAACATTACGTTTGTATTTAACGTTTTACTTTACCGTTAAGTTTATTAGTATTTATTCCCTTAATATGCTCTGAGTTATTTTTAACTCGCAATTTTCAAACGTCGATAACTTCTTCGTTTGAACTCCGATCGCAAAGCTTTACATATGAAAGTTGCTCAGATGATTTCCACAAATAAACGGTGCAAGTTCCACAACCAAATTCTCATGTTTTCTAAATTTCCATTTTAGCATTATTATAATTAATTTATTTTCTTAATTAATTTACTGTTAATTTTACGGGGTGTTACATTCCCCCTTTAAGAACATTTCATCCTCGAAATTCCTAAGGGACAGATAGTGTAATGTGCACTCTACAACTATGTTGTACTACCAAGTTTTCTATACAACCATCTACTCAACCAAAAATGCAATATGATTATGCATGCAATATAACTATAGGTGAGCTCGATCCTAGCATGAATGCAAGGTCATGACATACATGCATGTACGCAAACAACCTAAATATGCATAAAATTCTATATGAGTGCAAAAATAACAGGAAAATATATGGCAACCATCCCCTACCATCCAATCTAACAACCATGACGCAACCAAATCCTATATAATACTAAATTTAGAGGATGAAAATTTACCAAAGAAAAGCTCCAAGTAGGAAGTCTTCATTTTCTCTTATGTTTCCTAGGTGCTCTCCGCGGTTATCTCCCTATTGTACTCGAACCAGCCTGATTTATTTGTTATAAAGCTTCCTACTCCGTGATCCACTATGTGTGTGATGGCTTGGAGTGCTACCTGCTTCGTCTCTATATCTGCTAACTGATCAGGCTCTACTATTGAGATTGTGCCATGTAGACACTTCCTTAGATGCGATACATGAAAAACATTATGGACTCCAACCAACTTAGCTAGAAGCCCTACTCGATACATAAGTCTCCCCACTCTCTCCGAAATCGGGAAAGGCTCACCAAATCTCGATGCCAACTTCCTGAAGGTTCCGAATCTCATAACTTTCCTAAAAAGGGAAACCTTAACAAATACCATGTCCCTTTCCTTTGCCTATTAGCTTAAGACTTCTATCAATCCTGAGCGGCCTTCATTTGCTGCTTAATTACCTTAATTTTCTCCATAGTCTCTTGGACTAAATCTGGTCCAAGTAGAATTTTGTTGGTGTATTCGCACCAGCGATTTGGCGACTTGCATGACCTTTTGTATAAGGCTCCAAAAGGTGTCGTACCTATCATCGTCTGGTAACTATTACTATAACTTAATTCCAATGAAGGTAAATCTGCCCTTAATGTCCTTTAAACTCCATGATGCAAGCCCTCAATAAATCCTCCAAGATCATTTTCACCCTTTCTGTCTATCCTTCGGTCGAAGGGTGGCAAGTAGTGCTAAGATTCTACGTCATCCTTGAAGCTGATTACAAAACTCCTATGAAACTCACTAATGAATAAGGGGTCTCTATCGCTGATAATATTGAGTGAAATTCCATGTAATCAGACTACTTCTTAATGAAAATATGTGCTAGAGATGCTGGGGTCCTATTACTTCTTGCCAGAATAAAGTGGGCATTTTTAGTGATCATATCGATTATAACCCAAATAGCTTCATCGCCTCTTTGACTTTTAGGCAACCCATCTATGAAATGCATTGATATTTGTTCCCACTTCCAAGTTAGAACCTCTAATGGTAACAATAGACCTTCGAGCTTTCCTTATTCAATTTTGATTTATTGACGTGTCAAACACCTAGCTACATATTCCGTCACTTGCCACTTTTTTCTGGCTAATAGAAAATCTGTTTCATGTCTCTATACATCTTATCTCCATCGATTGAATAGTCAACTCAGAATGGTGGCACTCAGCCAGTACTTCCTTCCATACATCCTCCACCATGGAAACACATAAGTGCACAACTCTCCTTAGCCATCCTCTTTCATCTACTGAATCCATGCTGAGATGGGGGAAATACCCTAAGCAATTCAACCTAGCCAAAATATCTACTATTTTTGTTAGTACCTTAGGTATTGGTTTTGATGATAACAACTATAGGACGTTATATAAAGTATAGATACTAATGTTTTATCAAGATATATATATATAGTATATAGTGTAGGATATTAGACAGGTACTGATTAAAAAGACTGTATAGTATATAGATGCTGATATCAAGAGTAGATTCAAGATGCTAATATAAAGTTTCAAGAGCTCAAGAATGAATACTCATGAGTATTGAAGAGTTCAAGATATTCCAGATAAGTTATAGAGTCATAGAATTTATCTTAAAACCTTGATAGCACTTTCCTGATTTGTCTCACCTTTTCTAGCTTTGTTCTAAATTGTTTTTCAAATATCTTGGTTTTAAAATAATCTTTTCAAAATATTTCTCAAAATGATTTTCAATCTCTTATACTTATAAAGATATTATTTTAGTGATTTTAAGTTTATATATATATTGAATTTTTGTTTATACTATAATAATCTATAACTATATTGATTTTATATATATTATTTACATTATATTGAATATTCTTAGTAAATCTTTCAAAATTATTTTATAAAGTTTTATTATGATTAAAATATGTATAAACTATATTTAAATGTTTGTACAAATTTTCAAAATATTTTACAAAACTTAATATTTTCAAAACAATTTTTATTAAGTAATTTTTCAAAATAAAAAGGGATTTGTCGACATATCCTCTGCAAGTATGTCGACATACTAGTCGTAAAATTCAAAATTCAAATTTTGAAAAGAGGTGTCTTTTCATCATATCTCTTCGCAAATGGACATAACTATTGTTTCCCTATATATACCAGACTTCCAAACGAATTTTCATTAACTATTTTATTATTTTTCTCTCCTTTTTTTACTCTCATAATTCTAAGTGAATTTCTATTGAAACTCTGCCGAAATTCAATCAAAATCAAACTTAATCATTACTATTTTGATTCTCTTTCATATACTCTTTGATTTCTCTCATCTCTCTCAAGATCAATGTGCTATTCAAGAGTTATAGGATGAATAGTAATCAAGATCAAAGATCTGAGTCTGTAAACTCTATCAAATCATACTCTTATACTCTGCGGTGTGCTTGGTATCCCTAAAATCCAAGTAGGTGTGATTGTAGCTTGATTAAATCAATTAGGTATGTTTAGCAGCTCGTAAATCTATTGGGTGTGCTTGTGGCCCGAAAATCAAGTGGCTCTACCCAAAGGCCGGGATTCTGGAGGGTGTGTCTCGTAGCCTTTAAATCGAGATTGTATTTGCATTTACTACTTGAAAAGAAATCCATACAAGGAATTATGCGGGACTGGATGTAGGGTAACTCCAAACCAGTATAAGATCATGGTGTGTTCTTTTCTTTTTACTTTTACTGCATTTACTTTTATCTATAATTTGATTCTGTGATTGTTTCCACGATCGTTAATTCCATCATTCCAAGTAAAATCTTAAAGAATTTGAATGGTATTCATATAATGCATTAAATGTTATTCACCCTCTCTAGTGTTAATTTAGTCTTAAGATCCCTATTATGCTGACTCACAATTGCCACATCCTTCTTCTGCTCTTGACCGATACGGTCCATTAATGCCGGTCTTACTTCCATTGCTGCCAAATATCTTGGAGTGAATTCTGATGGCGGTTGGAAATTAAAATTCTAGAGGAACTCCAACTACCTCCACTCGTATATAATAGATCGAGTAGATTGCTTTCGGCTAAGAGCATCAGCAACAATATTCCACTTTCTAAGAGTATATTGAATATCCAAATCATATGTTGCTATGAACTCCATCCACCTTTACTGCCTAAGGTTCAAATATTTTTGGTAAAACAGGTATTTAATGGACTAATGTTCAATAAATAGCTCAAACCTTTCTCCCAAAAGATAATGCTTTCACATCTTCAAGGCGAATACGATAGCCACTAATTCTGAATCATTAGTAGGATACCTATTTTCATGGTCTTTCAACTACCCACTTAGATAGGCTATCACCTTACCTTCTTACATAAGAATAGCTCCTAACCATGTATCGCATGCATCGGTGTAAACAGTGAAAGGCTTTGATCCATTTGGGATCGTTAGTACAGGTGCACTGGATAATAGTTCCTTCAGCTTCTCAAAGGCTTCCATGCATTTCTCATCCCTTGTTAAGACTAAGTTTTTCTTGGTTAGACGAGTCAATGGTACAACTATCTTTGCGAAGTCCTTAATGAACTTCCTATAGTAACAAGCCAAACCAAGAAAACTCCTAACTTCTATAGCGTACATTTGAATCTTCCAGTCCAGAATTGTGGCTACCTTTGTAGGGTCAACAGACAACTCCTTCTCGAAGATAACGTGACCAGGAAACCTTACCTCCTTTCTCCAGAAATGACACTTTGAGAATTGGGATTTTAGCCAGTGCTTTCTTAAGGTGTATAGTACTGCCCTTAAGTGGTTTTCATGTTCACCTTCGCTTTTTGAGAAGACTAGAATATCGTCCACAAATACTACGATGAACTTGTTCAGCTGCCTCTTAAAGACTCTACTCATCAAATCTACAAAGTACGCAGGGGTATTTGTCAACCTAAAAGGCATTACCTCTCATTCATATAATTTGTTTGGAATGCAAAAGATAATCTTCTCTTTGCTATCTTTGGACACTCTCAATTGGTGGAATCCAATGGCCAAGTCTAATTGAGAAAGGACTTTGGCTCCAACAAGATGGTCAAATAAGTCATCTATTCCAGGTAAGGGATATCTATTCTTCCTGCTCATCTTGTTGAGTGCTCATTAATCGATATATGCCTTAAAGAGCCATCTACCTTAGTGGCAAAGGCAACTGGTGCTCCCCAATCTGAAGTACTATGGCGAATAAACTACTTCTCTAATAGCTATGAAATCCGCTTATCTAGTTCTCACCTATCTTGTGGGTCACATTCCTCAACGGCAATGCGATTGGACTAGTGTCTTTCTCCAAATCAATCATAAAAATTATTTCTCATTAGGCGGGAGACTAGAGTCTTCTTTAAAAACATCTGGAAATTACTGAACTATGGGTACATATGAGAGTTCATCCTATGGTAGGCTAAGAGAATACAAATAGCCCAACATATCTGAGCCTTGGGGCATACATCGAACATTTATATATCTCGCCTCCACAACTGCACAACCGTAAAATTCTTTTATCACAATCTAAGACAGCCCCATAGTAAGATAATCAATCCATTCCCAAAATAAGACCATACCCTCAAAATCCAGAACATATGCATTACACATAAAGTCTACATTACATATATCCACCACTAGGTCTTTGCAAATCATAGAAAGATGTATCAACCCCCTCTCCTATAGGATTTGACACAATTATAGGGTAAGTGATAGGTTGAGTTTTGAATTCAAAGGCTTTAACTACATTCCTGGCCATGAATGAATGTTATGCTCCTGAATCAAATTAGGTGCGAATAGTATTCCCAGAAATAATAGTCATACATTCCATAGTAGCTTTTCCCATATCCTTATGAGGAGGTTTGCTCCAAGAGTGTACAACTTTAATGGCATAAGCTTGCATAACCTGCCCTCCATGGCTAGTTCCAAACACTGGTTCTTATAATGCCTTTCTTTGTAGCAATGATAGCATTTCCCTTTGAACTCCTCCCTTATCAAGCTCACCCTACAATCCTTAGCGACGTGTCCCTTCTTATGGTATCCATGGCATGTCAGACCTTCCTTCTAGAATTTTCCCTTGGCCTTTCTATGTTTCCAAAAATTCCCTTTCTTTAATCCAGCCTAGTTATCGGACTGCCTTAATTTCTCCCCTTCTTTACCAATGGTGTGTAGTAAGGCCATTTCGACTAGCATATCATAGGTGGCACCTACGATAACTTGAGTGAAGAGAAGTTCCCTTAAAGGAGAACTCAGGCCCTTCACAAATTTCAAAGGCTTCTTTTCTTGGGTGTCTATTAGACTCATCCTAAATTATGCCAATTCTATGAACTTATTAATATACCCCTTTATCATAGAGTCCCCTTGTTTCATATGGATTAACTTTTCTTGTGGTAGATTCACTTTTGCATTGGACATGAATCGTGACTTGAAGAGAGTACTAAATTTAGTCAAAATTATGCCTTTATCAGCGTTCACTGTGGTTACTATGGTCCACTAGTTTAGCGCCTCCTCTCTCAAGTGCTATGCAACTAGCATCCTCCTGATTCGTTCTTCCAACTCTAAGATTCAATCGCAATCATTGATCCAAGCTTATCTTTCTACAAAGTCCTCCATGCCTAAGAATACACGTCCATCGATATTTTGAAAATTCTTACACAATTTAAGGAAGTCTAGTGGGTGGAACGTTGGTTCAGCGGGTGGAGCAAGTGGCATCGCTGGTGCAACTTGCTGGGGAATGGGGACTTGCCTTGCGACTCTTAAGTATCGACAAAACCATGCTACCATACCCAGTACGGTGGGCATCTCCTTGGTGGTGTGGTTTGCGACCTTGAAGCCGCTGTGTTAAGTTATTATCAACTATTTGTAGATTCAACATTTAGTTACGACTTCCTAAGATAGTATTACTTGCTGAATTAAGAATCTTCCTAGTGTGTTTGTGTATGTTCATTTATGTATTCTTATAAAAATAAAATGGGGTTTTGAAATATAATTTCAAACTAACAAATACATACTCTCGTATATTCCTATTCCCATTGATCGGGTAACCTATGCTCTGATGCCATATGTAATAACCTTTTCCAAAATAGGCCTAGTTTTCGACCGACAAAAGCCCATCAAACCTTAGGTCCGTTTCGGAGCTGGTTGTTGGTTGGTATAATTGATAAAACAATATGCATAGCTATCTATCTATGCTTTTAGCGTCTCATAATGGAATGAATAAAATTTAATAATTAAATAAAGTACCAACCTCATAAAACCAAATTACAGAAGTACACTGTCTCACTAGCACATAAAACAGTCTAATACATAGTCTGGGTACATCATAACAGCATAAATAGATAGCTATAACAGCCCGCAAAGCGTCCACCATCTTCTCCGCACTCATCATTGTACCTAGCCTGTAGGTTGTAATAAGGAGGGAGTCAGAACAACAATGTCAGGCGAATGAAATGTCAAGTTTTACAATAATAGTATATGGGCAATAAGCATTTTGATAAGTATTATGTCTTACGTATTTATTATACTTCTCTAAGTATATTAGCAACTATAAGTTAATGGTCATACAAGCCTAAATCCATGACTACAAAAGCGAGTGCAATGAAACTATGGAGTATATCACGTTCAACACCCACCTCACGTCCATTCAAATCCCAACGGTGCAAAATAAAGTACATGGGTCACTTAAGACCTTTTAAATGGAGATATGCGGATTCTAAACATTTAATACCTAAACCCTATGACTCTTCAGCCATTTAATACCTAAACCCAAGGCAAACCTCTCCTGGTACTTCCTAGCTGGCATTGTAGAAAATCTTTTATAGAACACTTAATACTTCTTAGGTAGGGAAGAGATGGACATTTTGGCCATTTAAAACCTCAATCCCTGCCATTTAAAACTTCTTAATTAGGAAAGGGGAAGACTCCGACAGTCATTTAATACCTCAATTCCGAAGTAGGCCCATTTTGGAATTATCCAACCTTATTTATAAGAAACTCCCTAAGTCATTTAATACTTCTTAATGGGGAGGAGGTAGACTTCAAACCAGACATTTAATACCTCAACCTCGAAGCAGACAACTTCTGGAATTTCCCCATCCTTATGGACGATAACCCAATTATGACGTCCCATATTAGTCTGACTATTTGTAGGTGTTGGTAACCAGATCACCTATGCAGACTTACCATACAAAATTGGGACTAACCTGACGTCCACCTGAGTACTAATTACAGGTGATGTCCCACGTCGGTTACTAAAGTCACAGTACTGGTAGCCAGATTAGTTGGGCAGACTTCTATGTGCTTTCAACTGACCTTGTATCCCTAAAACTTAGCCATATTCTCACTCCTTGAAATAAAATGTTGAACTATGCCAACATATACTACACAAACACACACACACACACACACACACATCTCACTCGAGTTACGCATTTAAAGATCTTATAAGGGAAACTCCTTATTGCAACTTTTGTTTATGGATTAAATTTCATAATTATCCTTAACTCATTTTATTAGATTTATTATTGATTGTTAATTGTTATTTATTTGTCGGTTTCTTTATTAAATGCCATATTTATTACATATGTGATAAAATTTAAAAGAACACGTTATTAATACATTTATATCTAACATTAAATTACGGCAAATTTGTGTCTATATTTATTCAACTAATTTGTCAATTTCTTATTCAAGGTGATATGTTATTTTAATATATTAACATTTGCAATTTAAATACAAGTCCTAATCCAACACAATAAATTACATAATAGTTAACGTCGGAAAAAAATTAGACACAATAAATTGGCCTGTACATATTTAAATTGGAATCCAGAACATGCAATTCATTTTATATTAATGTATAGTAGAACCACGGCCTCTTTTTCCAAAGAAGCAAATTTACAATTCTAATCTTTTATATTCCATTCTACTTCTTAAATGCCTGTCGCTGAAATGACAAAGAAAGCATATTTATTTTAACTATTGAAATAAACGGTGTAAATTAAGGAAGAAAGAAAAAATCCCTTTTTTCCGTGCTTTTCACACCCATTTCTTTTTTCCATGTAGAATTCTCTGTCATTATAGTTAAAATTTGAGAAGTAAAATTAAATGGAATATAAAATTTCATATTGTAATAATAATAAATCCAATTCCACTATATTCAAATAAAACAATTAAATTCCAACAATTCACAACTTACATTTCATAAGGAAATTTTAGGGTTTTGAACTGATAAGTTTTCATATTCAAAATTTCCCAAGGCGCAGTACCTTTCCAAAAACAAACTACTCAAGATACTATTAAGGAAATATTAAGATTTCCACTCACAGACAATTCCTAATGAATCTCCTTGGATTTGTTTCGCATGATGGCCTTATCTCTTCCTCTAATTTATCCTCTATTTATTGTAGGACATATAATCTATTTATTTATACATATTAGATTTAGAATTTGTAGATTAGGGAAGATATATATATATATATATATATATATGTATATATGTGTGTATGTATGTATATATATGTATGTATGTATATAATTTATTACCTTTCACTTAGACTTGCATCTTTCAAATCTTCTTCTAATCCTTTAAGATATATATTTATTTATTATTTTGAGTTGAAGAGATTTTTGTGGAGGAAGAGAATCGGTAGTGTCGTTCTTGGCTTTAGATTTATATGGAATAAATGAGGGAGCTAGCCACTACTTATAGTTGCTTGGAGGCTTCAGAACCATCAGATCGAGAATATTTTATAGTTTAGGATCCATGCTGTTCGGGCGAGGGAAACCCTAGCTGTCGCAACAATAATCGATCGACTGCTCCCTACGGGCGGTCGACCGGTGGTCCCCTTAAGCATTATTTTTAACGCTTTCCTAAATGTTAAGTTTATATTTAATATTTTACTTTACCATTAAGTTTTTTATTATTCATTTCCTTAATACATTTTGAATTATTTTCAATCCTCACTTTTCAAACGTCGATGACTTCTTTGTATGAATTCCAATGGTGAAGATTTATATTTGAAAGTTGCTCAAAAGATTGCCAAAAATACAATGGTGCAAGTTTCGTAACTAAATTCTGATGTTTGCTAAATTTTCATTTTTAGCGTTATTATTAATTAATTGATTTTTCTTAATTAATTTCCTGTTACTTTTACAAGGTGTTACAACATATCTACAAACATAACTATATATGTTTGCAAACAATGTTTTGAACAGTTAATGTGTATATATGGACGAATGTGTCCGTTGTGGTGTAAATCTCAACACATATACACGTACACAATTTGAAAAGTTGCATTTGCACTATATACACTTGAGTATATTTAGATACACTCACAAACATACTTAATACAAATTTGGTCAAAACTATCATTTAAATAATTAGAAAAGTTAAATAAAACAAGTTTTTAGTCAACTATACTAGATCGGATCTAATAATAAGTCGAGACTTCATAAGCTCATTAAAAAATTAAATGGAGAATTTTTTTTAATTTAGCCAATAAACCTAAACCTGTTACCAACTGGTTTCGTCCCTTCAATGGTATCGAGTCCAATATTTTATGTGGTCTAAATTAGTCAACATATGAGGTGATCAATTGAGCCTCTCTATCCAAGGGTGTCTTAAAAAAGTAGCGTCTAGATTTAGGTTTGAATAAGTAAATATTCTACCCTCCCTAATTACTGACCTAGTCAAGTGATAGAATGAGCCCCAAAAGGTTGACCAAATGGAAGGCCATATTGATTTGGGCCGTAGATAGATCTTAAAAATTCAGTTTGAAAATTTAAAATATATTTTAGGTTTAAAAGTTAAGTTTAAAATATAAAATAAAATTTTATAAAAGTTATAAAATATTTTCGAATGTTGTAAACAAATAAGAATATGTTATAAAGAAATAAGAGCAGAAGCAATTAGAGGAAGAGGTAGAAGAAATATTATTCATTCCTTAGATATTGGTAATCTATTTACATTACGTAGCGTCCTTTATATAAAGCCTTAAGAGCTAAGGATTGAACTTATCCCACGATGTGGGACTAAACAAAACAATATAAAACCATATTCACTTCATTATTTACATATATTATAACATCGAAATAGTTTTGAAAAAAATTAATATTTTCAAAAGTAATTTAAAATTTAATTAATCAGATTAATTAAATAATTAAATAACTAAAAGTTAATTAATTAAATTAAACATGTATATAAATATAAATAAGATGGGGAAACCCTAAATAATGGCGATTGCTGAAACCTTGAATCGCTTTTCCAATACGTTGCCTCCAGATCCCGTCCTTCCAAATAAACTATTGATGACGGTTAGTGAATCGAGAAGGGACGGGGATTTCTCAAGCGATGCTGCTCTTGCATGTGTTGATGCTCTTCGCGACACTTCCTCTTCACGTGATATTGACCAAAACTGCTTCGCCGTTGGTGACGACAGGCCTTCTGGTCGAAATACTCCTACTAACGTAGAAGTGTGTCGAACTTGAATTAATAATTAATTCAAGTGTGCAGAAGCCTTTTGCTTTTGTTGGTTCATAGAGGCCTTTGGTCAAAGTTAATAATATGAAAGTTGTAGGAATAACCATCAGAAGATAAATAATATCAGTTTCAATAAGTTGAACTCAGAAAATAATTTGAACAATCTTGATTTGAACAAAAAGGACATGGGATGATATAGCTAAAGGGACAAAAATGAATTCGCAGAACTGTCAAGTGAAGGGAGATAAAGGATGCAAAAAATTAACCTATGCTAAGCCAGCATGTAAGTGTGATAACATCGGGAAGCCGTTAATCCATGAACAGATCTTTAATGGATCTGAACAAAAATTGGGTAACTCTACAGTGGTGTATGTATTTAAGGCCATATTATATACATTTTAGAGCTTACATATACCTGTAAGGAAACCAAAAAGTAGAAATGAATAGTTTGCTAGATAGAATGGTTTTTTCTAGTGCGTTTTGAAGATATATATAAAAGAATTCTAGATGAGGGTCCTTACTTGTTTGACTCTAGAATTATAAAAAAAAATATGGAGTCATGGTCTTAAACTTGATAGAGATATTCTTACTACTATTCCTGTATGGGTAAAATTATTACATTGGACCTTGAATTTTAGGATGTTGAGGTGCTAAGTATCATCACTGGTGTTCTAGGGAATCCTACTGAACTAGATGAAATAACTTCCAAAGAATCAAGGCTCTCATTCCCTCGTGTTTTACTTGAAATGAATGCATCATCCGAATAAATTGAGGTGGTCTTATACAATGGGGAGCAATTTTCAATTAAAGTAAATTATGAGTTCAAACCGAGTCGGTGTAATGTATGCAAAGTATTTGGGCACGTTAATTCTCAATGCAAGAGAAAAGAAAGTCAAGTTTGGCAACCTAAAGCATCCTTTACGGATATTGATAAGAAGCTAGCTCTCAACAAGGATATAACAGAATTTGCTGACATCCTTCTAGAATGTGTTCAAAGTGTAATAGTTAACAAAATTATCGAAGATAATAGACACCCGAACAATGAAGAGAATAATTCTAAAGTTGGTGATTTGATAAAATTAAAATTCACTTTGTTTCCTACGTCGATAGAGATGGATTTAGAAACAGAAGTTATATTTTATGAAGTCCAAGTAGCAAAAAGTAACTGAGATGTATGGGGTAAGTGTAAAAAGTGATGCTATACATCTAGGCACTGGTTGTGATTCACGACAAGGAATTTCATATGATAAAGCTGTAAGTGACTTGCTAATTACAAATGTTCACAAAGGCATTAGAGATACTGGTATGAATAAGGACTCTGTTAGGGTTCAAATAGCTATGAAGTTGAACAATCCTATGCAAAATGTTGCACAGCAAAATGATACATTAAGTATTACATATAATATGACTACAAATAATGTGGCAGGCACTAGAAAATGCTCTGTTACGGCCCCCCGGATTATGTGAATAAACTTGTGTGTAATATGGCAGCTAATACTAGCGAGATACGTAGTTCAAGTACACATAATATAGCACAGCAAAAAGTCAAAGATGTTGGTTCATTGAGGGATTTCTCTAGAGAACAAAGTTATGCATAGAATATAAATACAGTTAACGAAGCATGTGCTGGAAATATTTTAGATAATGTGTCTTATTCCCTTGATGATGTGACTAAGCATCTTAGTTTCCTTGTATCAGAAAACAAAAATTACAGGCACATTTTTGCATGCAGGGTCAAAAGTTCAAGTTAGTGTTGCTGATTTAAATTCACATGATGAAACTACGGACAAGGTAGGGACAAATCCTGATAAGTACCTGGAAAATATATGACAGAAGATGGAGTGCATAATAGAATGCAACTGGAAAAGTCTATATCAAATAACAATGTCCCTGCTGATGAAGTTGAAGCTAAGGAAGAGGACAATATAGGTTATACTTCTGATAATTCTGATACTCTACATAGTCCTAATAAATCAGATATGACATTAATACTTTTGATGAGAATAATATATTTATGGAAAATATTGCTAATGTCATTAGAAGATAATCCATCAATAAGTGCAGGTCAAATCCTCTAACCCCAACTAACATGTCCCCATGTGCCCGCTTGATTTCAACCATTGATTAATCTTCCATATGATATAGTGGGTCCTATAGGATAATAAAATTATAATTATAATGACGAATGAAAAAGATTATAAAGGGTACATGAGGACAGGAGATTTGAGGTACAGAGGATTTGATCTTCAATAAATGGACTGTTAAATGACTTGTAAGGATATGTCGGTGACAATTTGAATTATAAAATTGAAAAAAATAATAGTGGTAGATAGAAAAAAAATACTGTAATTGCTCCTCCTAAAAGAGAGAACTTAAGGAACACTACAAGAGGTAAATTACAACTTTGAGTTGGAACATTAAGGGTTTTAATTCAGATAATAGGTATAATGACGTTATGAAACTCCTATCATATCATAAACCTAATTTAGTTAGTCAATTGAAAAATAAACTTACTATAAAAGGTATAGAAAAGCTTCGGTTACCGGCTAATTGGAATTTAATCCATAATAGTGATGCTGGTGCGAAAGGTAGAACTTGATTTGCTGGGACTCGCTTGTTTGAGATCTTCAAATTTATTCTAAAAGCAAACAACACAGTAGTTGTAATGTGTCTAATAAGGGAGAATGTGAATTTCGTGTTTCATATATATAAGCTAGTGACTTTCTAAAAGATTGAGAAGTGTTATGGGATTGCTTATGTAAAGAAACCAATTTGATTGACAAACCTCTAATACTTCTAGGTGATTTTAATAATGCCTTGTATGCTAATGATAGAAAGGGTGGCCTAGTAATTTCGTTTAGTCATTTAAGAGGTTTTAATAAATTTTTAATGGCATCTAGTCAAGTCGATACGAAATTACAGGGCTTTAAATTCACATGGAGAAAAGGGCGAATGGCTAGTAAGATAGATAGAGTTTTAATGAATGATTTATCCTTTACCTTTTCCCCTATTAGTTTTGATTGCTCTTCCAAATTATTCTAGTGTCATAATCCTATTTTGGTCATTTTCAACCTAGTAACAAAAATGTTAAGGGTTCCCCTTTTAGATATTGTAACATTTGGCATCTACTAAATTACTATTCATTATGCTTCAATACCCATTTTGGATATCAAACTTGGGATTCTACTCAACATATCTTTATCCATAAACTGTGAGAAGTCAAGAAGGAACTTAAAAGATGGAATAAAACTAGAGAAAAAGAGAATGATATTCTTATTAATACTGAATTGAAGTTTCAACCGGCTTTGAAGAATCAATTGATGACCCTGCTAATTTGGCCTTATTTGACAATCTTGTTCAAGCTAATAATAACATGAAATTTCATATGAAATTCTTTTCATGATAATGCTAAGTAAAGCCTAAAATTTCATGGTTATAGGAAAGGGACACTAATTGCAAATTCTTCCATGCTAAAATGTTAATGAGAAAGCAAATTTGAATGCTCTTATCAATGAACTTAGGGATCTGATCTATAATGCTAAAATTATTGAAAAGGATGCCATCAAATTTTATTCTATTCTCTTTAATGATGAGAAAAAGAAAATTCATTGTTTTCCTATAATACAGTGTAAAAGAAAGATTAATGAAAAAGGTAGAAAATTCCTCTCAGAAGCTGTATCTATGGAAGAAATTAAGGAAGCAGTCTTCTCTACCTCAGATGATAAGAGCCCAGGTCCTGACGGATTTACAGCCAAATTTTTCAAAATTCATTGGAAAGAAATCAAAGATATTTTGTACGAGGCTATTAAAGAAGTTTTTAAGACATGCAAATTGGCTAAGGGGGTCAATCATACTTTCATAACCCTTGTCTCGAAAAAGGATAAGTCTATATCTATTTCTGATTATCGTTTGATAGCTTGTTGTAATATGTATTATAAAATTATTTTCAAAATAATCAGTAATAGAATTAAATGTCTGCTTTCTTTATTAATTTCAAAAAATTAATTGGCATTCATCCAGGGAAAATACATTGCTGAAAATGGTTTCTTGGCACATGAACTTCTCGGGAGCTTTAAAAGAAAGGGTTCAGATAAGCTTTGCATGAAGATTTATTTACAGAAAGCTTATGATTGGATTACCAGATTCTTCATTTGTCATATGCTTAAAATGATGGGCTTCCCCTTGAAAATGATTAATCTTATCAGAGAATATATTACTACCCCTTCCTTCTCTATTCTAATTCAAAGGATACCTAAGGGTTTCTTTGCTAGGAACTGTAGTATTAGACAAGAGGATCCTCTCTCCCCATACCTTTTTTGTATAGCTATGGAGTACTTTTTTCTCATGGAAAAGTACATTGATGAAGAAAAATTCACCTGATAAGTAAAATCCCCCCTACAATTTATCATTTACTTTATGCAGATGATTTGATGATTTTTTGTAAAGCAGATGAGAAATGTGCGACCAATTTACTTGATGTTTTGAGTCACCTTGAATCTAAAATAGGGTTGAGTATTAATCAGAATAACTAGAATTCTGATTAAAAGCATTTTGAGAATAGAAGAAGATTCTTTACCTACAAGATACTTGTGAGTTTCTTTATCTTTCAATTACTTGCATTACTCCGCTTGTAGGAATCTCTTATATAGAATAAAAGAAAGAAAGGATAAATGGGACAAAAAATTACTGTCAATTGCTGGGAGAGCAAAGCTTATTCATTCAGTCAGTACCCCATGATTCTATATTGGTTGATGATATATTAAATTCCTTTGGCTTCTATTAGGAAAATTAACAAAATATGTGCAGACTTTTTTTGGGGAGGAAACATCATAAAATAGCGTGGGATGTGATTTGTAGACCTAAGAAGGAAGGTGTCACGGGTTTGAAAAATCTTATTGAGCTTAGAAAAGCTACAAGTATGATATTTCTATGGAATTTCTTAATTAAAAATTATTTGTGGTCCAAATGGCTTCATAACAAATACTGCTTGAATAAAAAAATTGTACTATGAGTGTTGACAAGAATAGTTCTTCCACTTGGAAAAATATTCTCAAAGCTAGAGAGAAAGGTATGCTTTACATTAGGAGAATCATTTCAAATGGAGAAACTGCCTCATTGTGGTTTGACTCTTGGAGTAATGACAAACTGATGGTAGATTTACTGGGGTGGGATAGGATTGAAACTAATGGGATATCGATCAATAAAATAAGTAGTATTATGAGAAATTATCAACGGGACTTATCTATTTTTTTCGAAACTAGAGAGCTTGAAGATTCTATTAAACAAGTCGTTATTTGTAATAATGGCGGAGAAGATTTTTGGGAATGGGATAAAGACAAATTCTCATTTAAAGATACTTGGGAAAAATTAAGAACACATGATGATATTTAGTCTTTGGAAAATGTCGTGTGGCATAATATTATTAGTCATAAAATGGCATTTTGCACTTACCAGTCTTTATGGGAAGACTTAACACCAAAGACAAATTATCACCAAGGGATAATTCTATTGACCTTGAATACGTTCTTAGAAAATGAAAGCATAAACCACCTCTTTTTTAAATGTAATTTTAGTGCTTTCATTTGGGTCTCTATCTGCCTTAAACTCAAACTTCTTTCTCACAGCTCTTTAAACATATGGGATGAATTAGATGAAATAAGCAACCATTTCAAGCAAATAGATCAAATCCAAGATTTAGCTAGATGTAGTTTTGTTACTTTTATTTTTTATATTTGACAAGAAAGGAACCCTCGTATCTTTGACGATGTTAAACATGATAAGATGGAGACTACTAGAAGAATCACTATTGATGTTAACTATCAAGTAATGGCTTCTACTAGAAGAATATACGGAAATGCTTACAATTGTGAGATAATAAAATGGTAGGGCACTGAATTGAAAGACGAAGGATGATTTTTAATGTCTTTCGCATGCTAATTTTGATTCGTCTGAGATTGACGGGAATTTTATAATTCCAAAATACTACTAGTCGGTGTGTCAATCTTGCATTTACTAACTATGGAGGGGATAAATTTATGAACTGTAGCTAGTAAATAAACGTGATTAGAGATTTTGGTTGTGGATCCACATAAAGCAAGTAGCGGAGGAAAGAATGTTATGTTTTCTTTTGAGATAGTAGTAATTTCTTTTTTATTTTATGCAATCATGTAAGCCGCTTGTATAAATCATTGTTATGTATGTATTGATTTGTAAACTCTTTTGAGTAGCAATAAAGTAACCGCACTATTTTTCCATGCACAATACTACCCTAATATTGTTCAGGCTTTTAATGAGCCGGTAGTACCAATTTTCAAAAAAAATTAAACATGTATGTTGATATATATATATATATAACTATATGTGTTAAAGTATAATATATATATATAATCTTAAAACGTTTGAGGTAAATTGTTAATAAACTTTTTAGGAAAACTTTGAATTTCTTTTAAAATAATTTAATTAATCGGGATAACTAAATTAATAAATTAAATTAATTATATATGACCTAATATACGTGAGGCTAGTATATAAGTTATTTAAATTATAAACTGTTATATATGAATTAAACTGATATAATATGATTGTATAATTTAAGTGGAACTATAAGAAACTAACATAGGTTTAAGGAACACGTAAATACCTATTGTATGTTTACTGTGATTTCAGATGTGTCCGACACTTGAATCACGAGACTATTTCATAAGAAATACATTGTTCCCTAAATTGATGTCGCTCAATGTACATACATACATACCTACAATCATACACACACACACATACATACATACATACATACATAAGATTATGAATCCTTAATATATTAGTTGTCATCTACCATTTATGTATTAATAGGTTACTTGCATACTGTTAAGTTGTTGATCTTCCTCGAGCTAGGGATGTTGTGTGCAGTAGTACTATTAATATATTGACTAGACGAGGTAAGATACTTTCATGTATTTGTTGATATTCCTCAAGGTACGTGCATTATACTTAGGTCGTCACGAAATGGTGGGTATGGATGAATAATATCTTTCGATTTGTTAATAATCCTCAAGGTCGAGATGAGACTAGAACAAAGAACACGGGTTAGGAGTTGCATATCATACAACCGATAAAGTGTTATCCATCGCTTACGGACTTATGATTTGTTGAAAATCCTCAAGGTCAAAATGCTAAGGCAAGTGAGTCCTAACATCTACTAGAGAAATCAAAAGATTTATATGTTTTTCCTAGGATTTAGAGAAACATAAAAATCTAGTAGGAGCCTTATTAGAAAAAATATGAATACATTTAACCTTTCTAATATTGTAAGAATATATGTTACATAAAGTTAAAATAAACTACTTTGATAAATTTATGCAACCATCATAATTGATAAAATGTTTATCAATTAAAATACACAAATGAACTGAATTAAGATTGATATGGAAATATAAAATATACTTACCAATAAATCTTTTGACATGTCACTTCAAGGACAATGGAAGAGCCCATTTATACAACCACTAAAATATTAGTGCCGATATCGCTTAAGTATCCATTTATACAAGATGGTATATAGTCTTCTATAAATTCTGAACTCTAAAAGCAATGCAAGAATATGGATATTTGATCCATATTCGATCACATAAAATGTTATATAGTGAACTGTAACGACCGGCAAATCCACACAATTCAAGCTAACAAATAACCACACATGTCCAACCCAAAATGTACGAAAAAACAGATAGTTATGGGAAAGAAAGAAGAAAAAAGAGAAAAGAAGAAGAAAAGAAAAGGAACTGAAAACTAAACAACATAGAATCTCAAAACATAGCGGAACAATATATAATATAACAATGATCTTTATACAAGAGAAACTATAATATACATACATCCATCAGAGTACAACAACAAATCACAATCATCAGCCTGGACAGTTATAATAACCTATCCTCATAAATGCTGATAATTTAAACAACAATGTAGCGGAAAAATAAAAAAATATGGGAATACATCTTGAAGACCTCCAGCTCTTCTCTTGAGCTCCAATGCATCCAAAGCAATCTGTAAATATTCTCGGTTTGACCCGAGCATTATAATAAAATAACACCCTAGTCAGTCTGGTAAACCAGCGTGAGAAAACAAATCCAGTTGGATTTTTAAAGTTATTAAACTCTTCTTAAAATAAAGGTATCTTGTAAGACCACGCCGCATATAAACATGGATGGGTTTTACCTTACGATAACCAAACCATTTTATATGATATTCTCTGATATTATGGTAGCGTCTAAGATACAAATATTCATTAATCATAGCCGAAATTGGTACATTAATTAAATTCTAGCATAATAGGTATACAACTAAAATCACAAAGGCACGTATTGGAAAATGGATTCCATACAATGACTGGACTACTGGGGTACCACTCGTCATGGTGCAACTCTAGATAAAATAACACCGAGGACCTCGCCAAGATCCCCTGCCAACACAGAACCGGCCTACCCTTTCCTGGATAGTATCGAATATGATCACCCCTTGTTTAATGGGGCCCGAAGCATACAGATGAGAGATAATATCGACTCTAGATAGGGATGATCATACCCTACTTGGGAGCGACGCACTTAACCCTGTTGCATCTCCCATGTTTTAGTCATTCCCAATTGATGAGGCTTGAGGCTATGTTTTACCTTTCATATATGTAACGTCTTGACTTTTCGACTTCCGAAAATCGACATTAATATGTCCACTATATCAACTGCCGAGCAATCGAACGTCGGAAAACCGAATTGGTATGGTTAAAAAGAAGAGGTAGAAGAAGACAGAAGAAAAGGAGAACAGAGAAAAACACATAAACAATATCAGAATCTCACATTCGCAGTGGAACAACATATAATAGATAAATGAATAATCTTTAAATCAAAGAACTATACATTTTATACATTGCATCATCTTCAGAGTCAATATACAACACAATACATCAATGGACAGTTATACAAACTTGTCCTCATACAGAATACACAACGGAATAATAATATCATATACAAGTGATATGTCTCGCCATCCAGCTCGCCACTGAGCTCCAAAGCATCTCCTGAATCCAGAATGACCTGATAACCTGACTCTAGACTGCCCGTGTGGAAATTGGTGGGCACCCAGAGTTTAGAAAAGGAACAATAAACTCTAGGTCAGTCATGGGACTGGTGTGAGAACTAAAACAGTTTTTATCTTTAAAACAACAACACATGAAGTAATAGACATCCGCAATGCTTTTTTGGAAAATGAAACTACCATAAGGCCTCCCGCCACACACACAATGCAAACACAGAATTGGAGGAGATTTCTCCTTATGATAGTCAAACATGCTTGATACGCACAATCACTTTAATATTATTATTAGTGCATAGTGTGGAAAACATGTCGAAAGTATAATATTAATCTTAGCCAGCATAGGCATTCCGCACTTATGCCTACTATAGCTACTATGTTCAATAGCAGGTTACCGCCACATTCCATAGCAGGTTATACAACTAGAACCGTACAAGGCTCGTATTGTTTCTTTGGATTTCCAACAAATGGTCAGGCAAAGGAACTTCCTTACACCAAAATGGAAACGCCTCTGGAAAGACGCCCCGAGAACCTAACCGGATCTCTGCAAACACAAAGCCGACGCTACCTCACGCTGTACAGCTGTAACTAGGTAGCTAACACATGAGCTATGCCATCCCCCGGTCGTTACCGACCTTTATCCGAGGATCCTCAACCACAAAGCAACAACCACAAAGTATAATAAATTTGCAGCATCAACATAGGTAAAATATCTGGGCTCCATACCATGATATCACCTTTTATCCAGAAGGAAATGACATACCCTAGGGGCGCGACCCCTAAACACCTTGCCGCAACATTCCTGTTTCGACCATTACCGGGTTGTAAGGCTCGACGAAGTCTCATCCACAAAGCTACGCTTTTTCACAAAGCCACGCTTTGATCAACAAATGATCAACAGCACTTCGTATGCCACATTACCAAATTGGGAATGTATCACTAGTAACCATCAACTACATAACCTCTGAGCTCGTACGTCTCAGAGAATGGTGTTAAGCTAAGAGAATAAATTCTCCGCCACCAACAGAAATGTATTTGATAGAAACCAGCTTTACATCTCAAAGTGTAATGTCAGACATACAACCATACAAGTCCGTTCCGGGATCGAACAGAACCGAAGGCACTTCCAAAGAAGCCCTTGCAATCCGGATATTCACTAATCACGTCCGGACTTCCCATCACAAGAAGAGTGATATAAATCTCCATACTGGAGCAACTCGGTGCAGAGACATTCGACAGGTTGTCCTTTCATTTTCGAAAATACCCGGTCTTCACACCGGTCTTCAATTGTTATCCATTCACGACGTATCACTATTCGGAATGGGTTATATGACACTAAGGTCTTTTCCCGGCTAACCCGAATAGGGAGCACAATATTTCAAAACATATGAATATTGGGATTTCAATTAAGTTACAACTTATTACCCAAATCCTTTCCTTTAAATGGTTTAAACAAATTACCATTTTAAATCTTAAAAAAAAAAGATTTACTTCACAAAGTTTACCCTTTTTCACAAAGATTTATTCACAGATTTCCAAATCAATTTCCATTTCAATTGGATTAACCCATTAAATCTTTAAATCAAGATTTAATTTATAGCTTTCAAAACTATTCACAATTCAAGTCTTTTATAATATAAAAGATACACCTTTTAAAATCTTCTTTGATTTCAAAATAAAGCTTAATCATCTTCACAAAAGTTAATTCATAGTTTTTCTCAAACTATTCAAAATTTCATTTCAACTTGAAATGTTTCGATACAAATTGGAAATCTTTTCACTTTATGAAAGCTATTATTATTTGAAAACATATAGTTTTCGTTTTGGGAAAAACTGGTTACAATTACACAGGTTAAAACTATCCAAGTATAAATCTTGGATTTAAATTTAAATTTCCAAAACCATATTTTTAAATGGTTAAAAACCCATATAAACACCTTTTATAACTTGTACAATCTTTTAAACCAAAATCCCCAAATTATTGAATTCAATTTCAAGTATCGAATTCAAAATTTAAATCAAATGATTTAAATTCCAAATTTATTAAGTAATTTAAAATAACTCTTATTTTGAAACTCATCTTCAAAAAGGTTCAATTTCAATTCCAAAACTATTTTGGATTCAAAAATTAAATTTCCAAAATTGATAAAAAACTGTGACTTAACCGATTTCCACGTGAAATCCACATTTGTGTGTGTATTGTGTAGTCCACAGGTTTAACACAATAGTGCAACAACATTCAACCATCACAGATCAAATATAACAATATAATTGATAAGCGGTATAACTATAACGCTTATTTTCCATTCGTAGATCAAAGATATATATGTCACAGATAAACAAATTACAGATCACAACACAATCGGGATATATCACAAAGCATCACATAACAGGGATATCAAACAATTCAACATCCAATATAATCCAAACATCCATAGATAGGATTGATTAAATTATCTGATTGATTTAAATCAGATAAATTTCAATAAATCAATTTTACTAGTTATGGTAAATTAAAATCAATTAATTACCAAAACATATTCAAATTTATTTCAAAACACCAAATCAATTTTCAACGAATTTCCATAAAATAAATTTTTTTATCTCTTCAAATCTATTTAAAAAATCCAAATTTTAAATAAATTGTCAACTTATAAATAATATTATTAAAAATCCCTTTTATTAAAATCCTTTGCCCTATTTTGGAATTTATTCGATAAGATTACAAAAATTAATTTTAATACTGTAATTCCTTCTTTTAAATTCACCTAATTCTTTCAAAAGGAATTTTCTCAAAATTTCCAATTTTAAATTCAAAAATCCACTTTTATTTATTTCTGGTATCCAGCGATACCAAAAATACATTCGGCTAAATTTTAGCCTTCAACAATTCCAATCACAATATAATCACACACATATTATAAATAAATCAACACACAACATTGAAATAAATTCAAATGTTTGAGGAATCCAGTTGGATCCCTCCAACCTGTTTCCCTGCATCCACAGATGTTAGCACAATACCAATTCCACTTCGAGGTGGAATATCACGGTATATGGGATTTATAAAATATTATCCGCTATTATGCGGCGCAATAGGGTCTCATCCGCTATATAATGCGGGAAATCAACTCCAAATACATATATAATACGAATTCCACTTCACGGTGGAATAATCACGGTATATGTTTTTAATAAATAACCCCCGCTTAATATACGGCGTATAGGGTCTATTCAACACAATAGATAACAATTATCATTCAATTCACACAATCAAGCAATTTTAAATTTAACTATTTAAAATTTAAATCGAACACAATTCGATTGAGTGAGAAGTTCTCACCTTGAGTTGTCGAGTGATTAAATTTTAAATTAAATCGAACCGTTCGATTTAATCAAAAATTCTCGCTTGCCCCCAAACACGCCCAAATCTGCGCTGCAGCGTATATCTCGTCGCTGCGATTCCAACGCTTCCTGTTTCGTCGAATTTCGACAACGTATGCAAAAGTTATGACATTTATAAGTTTATACAAATTTATAATATACAATTTACAATTTCTTATTCGATTTTAAACCTTAGATTTGATCTGGGCCATTAGTTTCAAAACCCTAGATCTCGGCCGTGAACATCTTCTTCCTTCCCCATGTTATATTCACGTACGCGATTTTTAACCCATTACCGCCGCTCTACCATCGAATTATACTCCCCCCTCGATGACATCTACAACGATCAACCACCACCATTGCAAAGCTCGCACTCGACTCCACCTTCACCAGAGAACCGGCCCCACTCGGCTGCCCTAATACCAAGAAAAACGTGAATAAATGTGCACGTTTGTGGCCAAATTCACGTCGATCCGTAGCTTCGTTTCCGATCACAGCCGTTGGAATTAAAGATCTCGTGATGCTCTTCATTTTTGTAGTTGATAGTTTTCCGTGAAAGTCGATGGATTTGGAGAAAGATGAGGAAGAACGAAATGAGATTCTGGCCATTGGCAATGAACATGGCGGCTAACCATAGCCTTCTAAGGGTTTGTGCAAATGAAGAAAATCAAGGGCTTTTATAGAAAATTCTCAAAACACTATTCATCGAAATTTTTCCGAACTCCAAACGAAGCGTGCCGGCTGACGTTTCTAAGGTTTTACCCGCATTTCGAACACAATGGAACGTGTTTCGAGAGCTAATTCGATCATATGTGCGAGTTACAAAATTAAATGATCAATTTAAAATTAAATCGATTAAAATGATTTCGATGCGTTTCAGCTTGCCCCGGACAAACCGTAAATCCGATTGACACAAAATTTGAAATCTTACAATAATATAAAATTACGGATCCGATGAAACTAGTTTCGTCGAAATCCGAGATTGTTTGAAAAATGACTATTTTCACTCGTCAATTAAATATTAAAATATTCAATTATCACAATTTAACTTTTAATTCAATTTTAAAAGTTATATAACATCATACTAACTCCAATATGATTTATTATAACTTTATAAATCATTTTTAATTACATTAAACCCAATTTACAATTAATCCTGGAATTTCAAATATTAAATTATCGATTTAATTATCCAATTAAATCTCTATATTCGAAATTTAAGTTATTCAACTTATAAAACTTACTTGTTAATATTTAAAATCAATTAAATTTACGAATTTCAAATGACAGAAATTCTGGGTCGTTACAATATAGCACTTCCCACTTGGAATGCTAACACTGCCCTCTAGGCAATAATGCAATATCAACATTCATCCATACAAGTTCGTTCTGGGACTGAATGAAACGCTTGAGAGCTCCATATCCAAATTCGATCATCTTCAAGATGTCTTCACTTCGAAACGGTTGAGTTGGATCAAAATGGTTTTCAGATAACATATCCGATCCCGATCTCTTCGAAACAACTTTCGATAATTTTCGGTAAACTCAACCTCGGTTCTTTAGGAAATAAACAACCAAAGATAAGAGGGGAGATCATCTCCTAACCGTTAGTGGGCGATTCCTTATCCTTTATCCTAGGAGAATGAAACGAGATTAATACGCACAATACAACATCATCAGAGATGACTATGCCATATAACTCATGTATTTCTTTTAGATATTTCCAAAGTTACGTTTAGGTCCATATTTGATAGTCGGTTATTTAACCATCAACAAAACACACATCCAAGTCAAAGATTTATTTCAAAAGGGAAAACCAACATTAGTCAAGTACGCAAGTAACCGCTAGCCTCCTTAATTTAATCTTTTCCTTAATAAGAATCACTTTGTAAATACTTGTATCAAAATACTTCAACAAAAATATATATTTACAAAACCCTATACTTTCACTATTTGGAAAATATTCATTTACTTAACTCAACAGTATAAGTATATTCAATTCTAAAACCATTTGAAAACTCCTTATAAATCTCTAAAATCATTTATAAACTATTTATAATCTTTAAAACCATTTATAAATATTTCTAAATCATTTCTCAATTCATTTATAAACCCTTTATAAATCCATGCAACTATTTATAAAGCTCTTCTTATAAATCTTTAAACTCATTTATAAAATTGCTTTATAAATATCTAAAACCATTTGCAAAGCTCTCTTTATACATTATAAATAATTTTTCTTTAAGTCTCCAAACATTTTATAAACTCCTCTTATAAAACCCAAGTTTGTTTATAAAACTCTATTTATAAATCTCGAAAGAATTTACAAATAAATAATAATCATTTACTTCAAACACTATTATATATCAATAATTAATAATTTTAAAACATTATTAATAAAAAATAATAATTAACCTTCACCATTATTATAAATAATAACAATTAATTTCCAGAGCATCATTAATAAATTATTATTATTATATTTCAATCCATATTAATTATTTAAATAATTAACTTTCAAATATTAAAATATTAATAAGTAATCTAAAATAATATTAAATATAAATAGATAACTTCTAAAACAATATTAAATATAAATAAATAACTTTTAAAACAATATTAATATAAATAGGTAACTTTTAAAACAATATTAAATAATAGTAGGACATTTCTAAATCATTTCTAAATTATTCAGAAAGGATGGATAAGAAGGTTAGAGTAAAATAGAAGATAAATCATTTAAAACAAATTATTTATGAAACCCAATTTCGGATTTTAAAATCATTTCCCATCTCAAAAACCAACTTCAACTAAAATGGCAATTTATAGTATGTTTAATATTCTAATTTGAGGCTAATAGCTACTAAATGCTTAACCAATATCGAAATTGATTCTCTACCACTCCAGGGTTTTAGTTTTTAACATAAACAATGTCATACCCAATAGTGCCAACAATTAGGTTTAATTTCCAATAATTCGTATAACAGGAATATTATTGAAATTATAATCAACAATGGTGAGGAATCTTGTTGGATCCCTCCAACCTGTCCCCATGTATCACAAATAATATATAATTATATAATGGGTCATTCGCTACAAGGTGGGTATATATAAAATGTGATCAGGGAATAAATCAAACCAATTGATAAAATCAGTAAATCATCCAAACATTCAATCAACGATTTTTATTAACTATATAACATTTACGGTTAACCAAAAAGGTTAGTTTAACTCACCGAAATTTCTGTTGTCCCCGAGACGTTGTGGTTTGAAACTAAAATCGAACGACGTCCGATTTTAGCCCAATTTTCCACATGCTCAGAATTAGACCAAACCAGTTCTATCGCGAAGCTTTCGTCCTTATGAGTGCAATACAGAAGTGCGCGCCTCGATTAGACCTTGTATGCAAAATTTACACAATTTTTTTAAACAATTTTAAATTAAATAAGTAATTACATTTTTTATTAACTAATCACCATTTAAATTCACTAATCCTTCGTCTCCTCAAATTCGAACCCGCTCTTTCCTGTAACAACTCGCCAATCCGTACAATCCAAGCTGACATTAAACCACACATGTCTAACCCAGATCGAACAGAAAGACAGGTAGTTATGGGAAAGAAAAAGGGAGAAAGAAGAGGAGAAAGAAACTAAAAAACAACACAGAATCTCACAATCATAGCGGAAAAATATATAATATAATATCAATGATCATTACAAAAGAGAAACTGTTATTGACATACATCAATCAGAGTACAACAACAAATCACAATCATCAGCCTGGACAGTTATAACAGCCCGTCCTCACAAATCCTGATGATTTCAACAACAAAGCAACGAAAAATAAACATATACGTGAATACGACTTGAATACCTCCAACTCGTCTTCTGAGCACCAATGCATCCAAAGCAATCTGTAAATATGCTCGGTCTGACTCGAGCATTATAATAAAATAACACCCGAGTCAATCTGGAAAACCAGCGTAAGAAAACACACCTTACTGGTTTTAAAGTTATAGAAAACCCTTGAAAATCAAAAGTATCTCGTAAGACCATACCACATATAAACACGGACGGGTTTTTACCTTACGATAACCAAAACATTTTATACAAAATCCTCTGATATTATAATAATGTCTAGAATACAATTACTTATTAATCATAACCGAAATTGTGACATTATTAAATTCCAGCATACTAGGTATACAACTAAAACCGTAAAGGCTCGTATTGGAGAATGGATTCCATACCATGACTGGGCTACTGGGTACCGCCAATCACAGTGCATCTCTAGATAAAATAACACAGTGGACCTCACTTGGATCTCCTACCAACATAGAACCGGCCGACCTCTTACTTGATAGTACTGAATATGATCACCCCTCCGTAATGGGCCTCGAAGCATACAAATGAGAGATAATAGCGACTCTAGATAGGGATAATTATACCCTACTTGGGAGCGACCCACTTAGCCCTACTGTATCTTCCATGTTTTAGTCATTCCCGGTTGATGAGGTTTGAGGCTACGTTTTAAGTTTTATATAGCACTTCCCACTTGGAATGCTAACACTGCCCTTCAGGCAACAATGCAATACCAGCATTCATCCATACAAGTTCGTTCTGGAACTGAAAAAAAATGCTTGAGAGCTCCGTCTTCAATTTCCATCATCCTCAAGATTCACTTTGCAACGCTTAAGTTGGATCGAAGTGGTTTTCAGATAACATTTACGATCCCGGGCTCTTTGAAACAACATTTGATAGTTTTTGGTAAACTCAACCATGGTTCATTAGGAAATAAATAGTCAAAGATAAGAGTGAAGATCACCTCCTAACCGTTAGTGGACGGATTTCCTTATTAATGCCCTCGGAGGATGAAACGAGATTTATATGCACAGCATCATCGGAGATGACTATGCTATATAACTCACGTGTTTCTCCTAGATATTTTCAAAGTTACGTTTTGGGTCTAATTTTGATAGTCGGTTATTTAAATATCGAATAACAAACAATCAATTGGGGTTTAATTCCATAGGGAAAACCAACAATAGTGTGAGGACCCGTTTCTTCGACTCTCGGAAATCGACACTAATATATCCTTGGTATTCACGTGCCGCAAATGCAAGTGCCAGAGAAGCGGATTCTCAAGGGTAAGAAAGAAAATAGAGACAGAACATAATCTCACATATACTATTTCAACACAATCTTTACAGCGGAAAATACATTTATCAGAGTTAAACGTGGACAGTTACAAATTTCTATCCTTACAAGTGCGGAATACTATAACACAAGAGTGTGGTGGAAATAGATAAAATCTTCAGAAAAATCTTCTGACTCCATGCTTCAAGCTCCATCCGGATTTCTTCTAGAATAAACCTAACTACTAGGCTGTCCGAGAAAAATTAGGGCACCCAAAGTTTAAGGGAAAGAAAATAAACTCCGGGTCAATCATAGGACTGGTGTGAGAACTCAAAGTACGCGCTTTGAAAAGAAAAGGTATCTCATAAGACCACGCTGCACATAAACCCGAAACGAGTTTTTACCTTATGATAACCAAACATTTGCTACGCAAAAAAAACATTTGATATTATTTTTAATGACTTTCTTTTGAAAACATTTACAAATAAACTTATTAATCTTAGACGAAATTGGTACATTGATTAAATTCCAGCATATTAGCCACAAGGTTTTACAAACAAAACAGCAAGCACTTATTGGAGAATGGATTTCCATACAAATGACCAGGTGAGGGGACTACCTTCCGGCAGTACATCTCTAGAGGAATGTACCGAAGCCTATAAAACATCTGCACCTCTACCAATACAAGACCGGCCTACCTCTCCCTAGATTGTGTCGAATATGTCATCACCCCGGTTGTTACCGACCTAATCTGAGCGCTCGTTTACCGTACACCACATTAATTTAAACCCGAACGTCATAGCGAGTAGAAATATATCTAGAAGGGGATGATCATACCCTAATGGTTCCAAACCACATAGCCTTACCGCATCTACCATGTTTCGGTCATTTCCGAGTGTGGGGCTTGAGGTAACGATTACTTTTCACATTGCATATTTCACTCTAAATGCCACACTGCCATTCCATTGCCACACAATTGATTTCTACAAACGTTTAACTCCTGAGCTCATACGTCTCAGGAAAAGGTGTTAAGTTAAGAGAAGTTGCCTTCTCCACCACCAAACAGATAATACGTTCATAGAGATCAATTTATGTAACTAGAAATGCAACATCAGACATTCGTCCATACAAGTTGCCCAGGAACAGGACAAGCCGAAGGCACTCTCCTACTACATCCTGTCGGGAGTTACCCCTAGCATTACTAGCGAGAAGTCCTTGCATCAAAGATATTAAATAAAGAACTACTGCCACATAATATGATATGGAAAATTTCCCTCGAAGGTTATTGACAAGAAGCCCCACATTCCATCTTCCAAATCATATCCGTGTCTACACTTCGAATACGTAAATTTGTTCGAAGTGGTCTTCGGATAGGAATTACCCAAATCTGACCCTGGTTCCTTCGAACCAATCATCGATAAAAGAGGTCAAGTAGATAGATGAATAATATTTGATTTATTTATTCTTTTTATCAATACAGATCTTTTAGAGATATATAACTTTAAAACACTTCTTTCCGGTATATACGGAATCATTATCCTCTCTTATCAAATCATTTGATTACTTAGAACCTTTTTTAAACTTCGGAATAATTCTAAATCATTATTTTTTTCCATTTAGGAAAATATTTCCAAATCATTTCATTTAATTCTTAACAAAGATTTCTTAATTCAATACACAAAATTTTATTTAGTTAAAACCGTGTTATCTAGGATGTTACTCCAAAATCAGTAAATATTAAATGAGTAGAATCTACAGAAATCATCTAATTCTACTCAATATCAATTCTGTATTCAACAAATACTATGGGCGAAATAACAATGAAATTACCTTTCAAATTCCACGAATAGTACGAGTTCTCACTTCGAGCTTTAACACTAAGTATAAGAAGATCATCCTTATACAATCAAAGTTGTATTTAATTTAAATTTGAAAATTTTAATCTTTTTATACTTAACTCGTTTTCGACATTTGGACCTTCTCTATCCCTCCCTTAGGGAAGAGGCCAGGTGAGCCAGGGTACTGGTTGCTCCTAAAAATCTCCTTAGTTTAAGCACCTCACATTCGGGTCTCACGAATAGAAAAATCCAGTCTACTTATCGGCTTTTAGAGCTAAGATTAAACCACTTTATTTGTAATAGCTTTTCTTCAAATCGATTATTTAAACTCTTTTAAATAAACTATAAACCTTCAAATCATTGTTAAAACACTTAATTACCCATTTGAAAACATTTACAAAAGATTTGAAAGAGAATTGTTAAGTTTAAGGCTATATTTCAAAGGTTATAGAAAAGTGCTGCGGAAAGTGCTGCAAAAAGTGTTTTTTAAGCTATATTGATCAAAACAACTTTTTATCATTTGGAAATTCATTATTTTTATAACTCAAATCACTTTTAAAACATTTTAAAAGATATTTATAATTTATTTCATACTCTTAAACAACTTTAAAATATCATTTTCAAAGAAATCCTTTTATGGATTCCGAACTACAAAACCGCGATTTGTCCAAAATCTTGTTTTACTAATATTTCAAAACCTACTTATCAAAATCTCTATTTTCTTTCTTTGTTTGAAAGCTATGGATATAATAGTTTGGAAAATTCTTATCTTGAAGAATTCCGAGCTAAATTCCATTTTATATACTCGTTTGACTTTTATAGCGTGAAAACGCGAACTACCGTTACGCTACCCGCCTATTTTTGACTAAATTTTCAATTATCATTCAAACTTCACCAAAACACATTTATATGTTTATAAAACATTTCAAACTCATTTTTAAACCTTTTTAAAGAGGTTTAACATTCCATATACACCAATTCATTAAATAAAGGAAAATGATTTCCTTTGTGCTTATCGACGTGTATTTCCATGACATGCATATATATTCAACAATCATATTTAACAACCATCATCAACAATCATAATCAAACATATATAACATCCAATAGCATATAATACTATAGTTTAGGAGTTTCTCACATTGATTTTCTATCGAAATAAGGCTATAACTTCACTAACTCGCGATCCGAGCTCACGAACCCCAACACCTTGCCTCCTAGTGTGCTTGGCCATTCCATACCAAAAGTGGTGATCGGTCAAGCATGGGGAATGAGGTGTAGGACTTTGGATTATTATTGAATTTACCAAAAACTAGACCTAAAAATAGGTTATTTTCTCTCGGGTTTTTGGACATTCTACTCTCTGAATTTGGAAATGTGATCAACATGAAAGTTGTAGGAAATTCTTTTCTCTATGGTTTTAAAAAGGAAACACTTAATTTCAATATTTTTTAGAAAGTTATGATAAAAGGAAGGGAGGGTATTCTCGGATTCATAAAAATGAAGCCAGAAAATGCACTATAAAAAAGTGGACTTTTAACATAGTTAGACTCAAAACTAGAAGAAGTGCTAAACATGAAAGTTGTAGCCACTGGAATTATACATAGTTTGAAAAAAGGAATTACTTCATTTGGATCCATTTTAAGGAGTTATACTCGAATAAAAAAGAGGTATTTTTGGCCTTTAAAACTAGGCTCGAAAATGCTTTGAAGAGAATAGAGTTTTGAGCATAGCTTAGCTTAAAACGGAAAGAAGTGGTCAACTAGAAAGTTGTAACCACGGAAATTTTGAATTTTTTGAAAAATGAATTTTATGATCTGGAGTCGAGAAGAGAATGTTATGGCTAGTTGAAATGGATGAAAGAAAATGAGCGGGGAGGTATTTATAGTCTTAAGTTTATACAACATATCCCACATCATATCCTCCCTTCTCCATCACCCATGTGCTCCCTTCACTATCAATCACTTCACACACCACCGTACCTCCCTCCTACACCTCTTAGGATGGCCCAAGTCACTTTATGCATGGACAAGGCCATGTGCCGTGTACTTGGTTGACTTTTGGTTAGCTTAAAGTATCAAGCTTTTACAAATATCTTAAGTTTGTTATAAGTATATACATATGGTTCCTTTCATGGGTGCACATGACATGTTTGTGCATGTATATGCATGCCTTAATATAGGTATGTTTATGCCATATAGGTTTCCACGTTATACAAACAACGTTACACAACTTATATACGTCAAACTGTTGAAAATCGGGAAACCGATTACCGGTCATATTTTTTACTTTTTAGATAATATACATATATTTGTAAAATAAAATTTGAAAACTAATTTCTTATCATTTTTAACTAATTCAAATGATCATATTTTATTTATAAAACCATATAAATTAATATTAACAATTGTTCACAATAATTGCTATTATACCAATAAAGCGATATCAATTTTTCCTTACATTTTCAAATCAAATATATATCTTTATAAAACTATTATAAATGATTTATTATCACTTTATAACTATTCAAAATGAATTATCATCATTTAAAATAATTATTTGAATAATTAAAATAATCATTAAATCTCAATTTAAATTCATAAATCTATATTTAAATACGATGCCATTATTGGTGATGACATAAATACAATATATTTATAAAAATAAAATAATTAATTTTATTTCATATTCTTGTTCAATTATAAAAATAAGTGTATGTGTCCAGCTCCGTGCGCGACGCTTTACGATTATAGAGCTGGTTATCGATAAAACTGTTTTCAGCCATTTTATTGATTTAAATTTCGAGGAAAATAATTTTGTAAATATCTATTCAAAATAAGATTACTATTACTTATTATCACTCAAAATAATATTATTTGTATTACCAACCTTTTATTTGAATAAATTTAAAAATAAATATAATTTATCAAAGTGATAAATTTGCGGGTCGTTACAAATGGTTAAGCACACAAGCAACCATTAACCTCCTTTTAATTAATCTTTCATTAGTTTAAATTCACATTGTAAATACTTGAATCAAATTTCTTTTTATAAAGATACATATATACCCACAAATCCCTATTTCTAAATACTTGGAAAAATATCCATATACTTATCTCAACCGTATACGTATATTCACCAACATTTGGGAAGATTCCTCTTCTTATTCAATTCTAAAATCATTTATAACTCCATTATAACCATCATATATATGATGGTTTTTATATACTTCTCTCTCCTGGAAATTCCATAGCAAGAACAAACAGATAGGGGGAAAGTGGATCCCTCCATCATATATATGATGGTTTTTATATACTTCTCTCTATCTACAAAACAATTTATAAAACTCCTTTTATAAATCTATAAACCCATTTTAAAAAAAATTATAAATACCAAAAACCATTTATAAAAATCTTTTATCTTTTAACCAATCTTCCTTTACGTTTTCTAAAACATGTTATAAGATCCTCTTATAATCCACATCTGTTTATAAAACTCCATATATAAATCTCGGAAACAATTTTAAATAATTCTAACCATTCATTTTTAAACACTACTATATGATAATAAACATTTTGAATAAATAGTAATTAACTTAAAAACATATAATAATAACAATATAATAAATAGTAGTTAACTTAAAAACATATAATAATAACAATATAATAAATAGTAATTAACTTCAAAGCATCTTATAGATAATAATTAATAATTTCAAAACATTCTTAAAGAAATGATAGTAATTTATCTTCAACATTATTATAAAAAATAGTAAATTTCCAAAACTATGTTGATAAATAATCATACTTGATTTCAAACCATATTAATAATTTAAATAGCTAACTTCCTATTATTTAAAATATTGATAACCAACTTTAAAACAATATTATTATAAATAAACAACTTTTTAAAACATAAATATTTTTCTTTGATAAAATCCATACTTAACTTTTCACATAATCGTTCCCATATTTATAAAGCTATATTTATTAATCTCTTCTATTTTATGAAACTTCCTTTCATAAAACCCCTTTATTTATGAACGTCATTTATAACTATATTTCTTTATAAATCTCACTTATTCATAAATCCCATCTAAAAACGTCAATGACCATCCATTTTTAACGTTGCCCCTATATGGATAAATTCCTTTTATAAACTCATTTCTATTTGTAAAATATCGTTTAACATTCCCAATTTATCCAACCTCAAATTCAAAATAGAATCAACTATTTTTTTAAATATCATTCCACATCTTATAATAAATCCACATTTTCCAATTTATTTCCCCATTTATCCAATGATAAAAGTTTCCTTTCATTTATAAACACCGTTTATAAACCATACTTCACTAACAAAAATAAGATTTTACAAATCTTCACTTCATTTGTAAATATCACCTTTATAATTTATAACCTTTATAAATAAATTATAATATATGTACCTATATACATCATTTTATATAAAATGGTAAATAAATATTTATATCAAAATATTTATATCCTCCTTTAAAAAACATACCCCTTTATTATAAAGATAGACTTACTTTTTAAGATTTTAAAAAAACTTTATCAAAGTTCAAAATCTCTATTTAAAATATTTTATACAACTATAAATTTATAATGGTAATAATAAACTTTTAATTTAGAAATAAACTACTTCTTTAAATAATTCAAGAAAAATTATTAAAACATATATAATTCTCAAAATCACTTTGGAATCCTTTTATAAATAAAATCATTATTTTATAGTATTTAAAATACCAAAAAAAGGCCCAATGCTACTAAAGCATTAAACAACCAAAATCATATCCACATCATCAAATATGGCATCCCACAAGTCATATATCACAATATATATGAAAAGTACAATCAACAGTGTGAGGAATCCTGTTGGATCCCTCCAACTTATCCCCCTGCATCACTACAACATATAATTAAATAATAGAAATAAACCACTTCGAGGCGGGACTCGTATACAAAGGGTCATCTACTCTTACACGGGAACGTAATAGGGTCTCGTCCGCTCTAACAGATGGGAATATATTTAAACCAACTAATAAACTAGAAAATCATCCAAACAATCAACAAATAGCATAAATAAAATTATTCCCACTTATATAAAAATATAAGCATGCCAGAGAGGTGAGTTAAATCATAGAAATTTCAGAAATCGCCAAAGCACTCCGTTTTGAATTAAAATTGAATGTTCATTCAATTTAACCCAAAATTCCTACTAGCTCCGAATCGTTCCAATCTTACTCCATAGCGTAGAATTCATCCATACAATCACAACGCAACTTATCGCACTCGATTTGGACCTTGTACGAAAAAGTTATGAATTAACGAACGTACGAATTAATTAAATAAAATTAACATAAAAATTTATATACTTATTTAAATCATCTCCCTATCACCTTCATCGTTCCTAGTTAAAAAACTCGATCGCGGCTTTTTTTTAACGATCGCGGTCCACGAACACCGCTGCCTCCACCTGCTCACATGCGCCACCATTCCCCTCGCCTGTCACCGCCACGTGCGCGCGCCTTACACGCGAACCAAAGATGAATGCAACTACTTCATGAACGCACCCCCTTTTCGCCCTCCATGCAACGATCTACGATGATCCAACTGCAGAATAGGTCTGCCTCGCCGAGCTCTCCAACAGTCATGTTGAACGTTTCGTCTAGTTTCGCTCCAAACTTGCCGTGAATTGAAGGTCGTTGGATGGAGCTAATGTTTTAATGGCAGCTGTTGACTTAGGGTTAAGGTTTTTCAACAAATGGGGGTGCATGCTCCTATTTATAGTCAATTTTAAAAGAATATTCATTCCTAAAAATTTCGAACTCCAAACAAAGCGTGCCGCTTGGCGTTCTATATGTTATACCCCTATTTCGAACACAATGGAATATATATCGGAAGCCAATTCCATAATATACCGAAGTTAGCTTTTCAAAATCAAATTATATTAATTTAAACTCCTTAAATTTATTTCTACACGTTTCAAGCTCGCACGACTAATTGATACGTCCAATCACCGCGAAATTTGTCGTCATACCATAGTTCATTATTATGGATCTAATGAAACTGGTTTCATCGAAATCTGTGACAGTGCCCTGAAAGGCTATTTTTACATGTTAATTAATACGAATTATTATAAAACCAAATTAATCATTTATAATTCTAAATTAAAAGTTTATTATTACCATTCTTAATCAGCAGAATTAAATAAGCTTTGAAATCATTTTTATTCAAATTAAATCTAAGATTCAACTACTTTAAATATTCCTAAATATTAAATCCAACAATTTAATTATCAAATAAATTACTATATTTGAAATCCAAGTTATTTAACTTATAAGATTAACTTTTTAATATTTAAAATCAATTAAATATTCTAAATTCAAATGACCAAAATTTTGGGTCGTTGCATTTCCAGTTTCCCATTTCACCATGATCGTGCCTATGACCACTGATTCCTCCTCCTCCAATGCACCAAATCCCACATCGTTTTCACCAAACTCTCCTTCTTCGCGAACTGCACCTACCCATCAAAATCACCACCCACCCGAACCCCTCCAGAAAAGTGCGACATCCACCTATCAGCCCACGTCCATACAATGTCAAAATCCCACACAAGCCGCCGCTACTCGCCGAACTTCGGCTCTAGGTGCACTACGTCGTGCTGAACCCAAAAACACTCTCCATTTCGATGATCGAACACCACATCCCAAGATTTCCCCCAAACCCTATTTTGTTATGCCCAAAACCCACTACCGTCGATGCCACAAATGTTGCCGTATGCTACCAAAACCAACCCAAACAAAGAACTATGCAATCTAACTCAGTGGAACCAATATTTCTATTTTTCGTTAAGTATAAATGTGGAATTTAAATTTTGAATGGTGGTCATTTCATTTTTTTACTGGGTATGAAAGATGAAAGGCAGCAGAAGTTTTAAAAAGGGGAAGGAGGTATGGCCTAGTGTGTGCTAGCATGGGAGGGTATGGAATAGGGTATGGGATAGAAGGTGAGTGTGTGTGTGTATTCAAAAATATCTAGCTCGATTCACTTAAAATCCCAAACCCCAAACGAGACATGCTTCCTGACATTTTATATGAAATACCCATATTTCGAACATAATGGAACTAGTCTCGAGACCTAATTCGATCGTATACAGAAGATAGCCTTTTAAATCGAATTATATTGTATAAATTCCTAAAACTAATTTTATACGCATTTCGATCTCGCACGGCCACTTGATACGTCCAATAACCCCGAAATTCGACGGCATATAATAATTCATTATTACGGATCCAGTGACACTAGATTCGTCGAAATCTGAGATAGTGCCCTGGAATGATATTTTTACATGTTAATTAAAACGGATTATTATTTAAAACCAATCCTAATCACTTAATTATAAATTAAAGTTTACTATCTTCATTCTTATTCAAATAGAATTTAATTAAGATTTCGAAATCATTTTTTTATATTCATATATTCAAATAAATCCTTATATTTGAAATTTAATCTATTTTTCTTATACAACCAATATTTCACATTTAAAATTAATTAAATATTTCAAATCAAAAGCCTAAAATTTTGGGTCGTTACATTCTTCCCCCCTTAAAAGAATTTTGTCCCTGAAATTAGAAAGTAAGAAAAATGCCCCAAACCCCTTAACTTTTCAATACCAATTAGTTGAAATAGAATACCAAATTCTTTTAAGCCTCTAACTTTCCAAAAATCAATCCGTTGAAACTTTGTTATCACCTTTTCTAAGTATTTAAATTCATGCATAGTTACTAACTAATATCATTCCAAGTTATAACATAAACGTCAAATTTTAGTTATAAAAAATTTTCCAAATTTCTCAAAAAATTTCTAGCACCTTAAATTTTGGGAAAATTTTGCCAGTCCTTTGCGCGGTTCGATCGCAAAAAATTTCAGTATATATATAATCACAAGTATACATCTCATGATGGGGTACCCCGTAGTGAAAAATATAAAAATATGATATGTAATCCGAGATGTGTACCATTTATTAGCATTAGCAAGAATATACACTCAATATAATACGAAAGCAAGCTCCAAAAGCAAAGCATACGCCATCCACACCTATTAATCACTCAACAATTAATGAGAACAAGCATAGGGAAAGTGGTATAAATATATAACTTGTACTACATAATAACCATATGCAAATGTAGCAAATGTAATAAGAGAAACCATCAAATAAAAAATATCCATCCAATTTATTTATCATCGTATCAATTTGCATTTTCTAATGTCAGCATTTAATTTATTAAAGCTCGTGCGATGTACATATATCATCTATATGAAAAATCATACCTGATCCCTCGCTCGATCACACAATTTCACTTCCGAACTAGTACCGTTCACATGACCACTCTAGTGTGGACTTAGATCCGGTTCCTTGATTAGAAACTGCCATTCTCCTTCCATAGCCATACACTATGATAGAGAATATCATAATAAATCAAGAATCCATATTCAATGTTCGCGTCAAGAATCGAGTGAAAAGTTATAACTTGGACCGGTGTAAATCAACTCGAAATCGTATACTATAAACTGGATCAAATAGTTATGCGAATAAGATGACCTAAGCACAACTTATGTATTCATTTAATTGGTTTCTTATTATAACAATTTCCTTTATTGTCATTCATTTTATTTCCATTCATTCTTATTCACATTCATCTTTATTCACATTTAATTTATTCACTTCCAATTTATTTTCACTTAATTGATTTACATTCAATTTATTCATATTCAATTCATTCGCATTCAATTGATTCACATTCAATTTATTCACTTTCAATTGACTCACGTTCAATTGATTTGCAATCAATTTATTCACATTCAATTTATTCACATTCAATTGACTCACATTCAATTGATTTGCATTCAATTTATTCACATTCAATTGACTCACGTTCAATTGATTTACATTCAATTTATTCACATTCAATTGACTCATGTTCAATTTATTTACATTCAATTTATTTAGCATATTTCCTTTAATACTAATAACACTTAGGAACCATTCCACAAAACCATTACTTAAGTTTATTATAAGCATTTTATACAACACACTAATGTTGATTATCACTTCAATACTGAAGTTCATATTCAATTCTATCAAACAACACTCTAAACCATATTCGATTCATTTTACAACTTAAATTGAATTTCATTTTATAACTCAAATTCATATTCATTACATTACTTCATTTCATTAATTCACTTTATTAATTCATCTAATTCATTTCAAATCCAATTCAATTTCATATCTCGATTTCAAATTTTCTTTTCTTATCTATACCATTTTCGAATTATAAGTTCAAAAACTTATTTTCACATATTTTCACAAGGCACTTAGATGAAAATTTTCAGAGTTTAAACACTATTCTTATTTCAAATTATTTTGGAACAATACTATAAATAATTTCTTTGTATCTTAAACAATACCTTTGAATTTTAAAATCAAAACCAGTTTTACCAAAACAAAACCCCAATGGTAGCAACCCATTACTTAGAAACTTGATAATGAACGTCGATGATGCTGTAGTCATCACTAGAATTGTTTTCCAGCGACCGAAGTGATCGGTACTTTCTATTCCTTTTAGATCCGTTTTAAAATATTTCTAACCAAAATATTTTCAAAATAATACTATTATTATTCTTCCAAAACCTTTGGAAAACAATTTTCAAAATTAATGGAATTTAAATTTTCAAATTTCTTGTTTTAAATCCACTTTTATTTACAAATCATATTTACACAATCTCACTTCTTATGTAATATCATTTTACAAATGTTAATTATTTTAATTATAGTCAATACTATATAATTCATATTTATAAATTCACTTTCTTATACAACTCATTTTAAAATTGTTTATCTTTGTTTAGATTGTAATAATAACATTTTTTATTAGAACAACAAATGATAATAACCAAATATTATCATTCACTAACAACCAAATACACCACATATAACTATAATAATTTTTGAAAAATTATTCTTTTATATATATAATATAATTTAGATAAAATTATTTCATTTACCAATTCTCAAAACAATACTATGTCGGTTTGCCTTGTTTAAGTGTTTAGAAACCTCTATCGATATCGTGGCGTCCCACGTACCAACCAGAACTCATAAGCCACTTAACAGATAAATTAACACATTATAAAACAATTTTCTGATCACTAACAAATATGCTCTCATATATATAATACACTCAAAACTCATAATAAGGCATTCCATTACCTTATCTCTTAATGAGTTACCCCACAAAAGCCAAGGTTATTGCTTAACCTTGCGTTCTGATACCAAGTGTACAACCCGCAAATCCACACAATTCAAGCTGACAAATAACCACACATGTCCAACACAAAATGTATGAAACGACGGATAGTTGTAGGAAAGAAAAAAGAAAGAAGAAGAGGAAGGAAGAAGAAAAGGAATTGAAAACTAAAGAACATAGAATCTCACAACGTAGCGGAGCAATATATAATATAACAATGATCTTTACACAAGAGAAACTGTTGTTGGGCGTGTTCTCACCCAGAAGATCTCAAGACCAAGAAGCTTGATTCATCCAGGCTTGCCTAAGCTCCACTCGGCATCCATCTCACAGCCGGACCAGCCTACTCTACCACTACCGGTCCAACATTTCAAATACCGAACCAAGCCTCACCGGACCACTCACCTCCTTCCGCCGAACCAAGCTTCACCGGTCCACCATACTCCTACCACCGAACCAAGCTTCACCGGTCCACCATACTCCTACCACCGAACCAAAGTAAACCGGACCAGCTCCACCAGGCCAGATTACGTCAGCCCAGGCCCGCCAGCTGCCATATACCTCCAAGACCCCTACCCCCAGCCTCACTCTATAAATAGAGGGGCAGGGGTACAACAATGGGGGACAAGTTTGAGAGCTCAAGCACGGAGAGAACTTTCAAACAACTTTCTTTTACTTGTATCAAAGCTTTGTACTTGTAATCTAAACAAGAGAAGAGAAATAACATATAAAGTGGACGTAGGCATATTCTGGCTGAACCACTATAAATCTGCGTGTATTTTTACAATTTAGACCCTGCTTTTCATATATTTGCATAAATCACCCAAATCACTAAGAACAACATAAGATATACTAAATCATACGACTTTGAGGTGTTTGTCCATTTTTTGTGCAAACATTTTTGGTGCTTTCATTGAGAGATAGAAGCTCGAAGCTTCAGCTTCATCCACTTTACATTTTTCCTAACAACATCGCTCGCCACTTGGAAAACATGCCTCCCAAACAGAGAAAAGATGTTAACAAAGGAAAAAACATCGCATCCAGCAGTCTTCCAGATCCAGCTGTCACGAATCAAGTAAATCGTCCTCCTCCAGCAGCAGTACCAAATGAAGGACAGGCTAATCCGACCACTCCTGCCACAGAACAGCCCGCAGCAAATACTATGGCAGATTTAGACAGGGTTGTGGTTGAAGTAACTAACCGCTTCACATCCCAGCAGGAAGCCTTGGTGGACCATCTCATGTCACGCTTAAGGGATGCTGAAGAGTCCATCCGCAACACTGAATCATGGGGCGAGTCCCAGTCTGGAGGATCTCAGAGACAACAAAGGTCTTCCTTCTTCGAAGGAGCTAACGGCAGAAGTAGCCATGGTAGGAGCCGAGATCGAGCATAGCCCGAAGTTAAGCCTGAGGAAACGTTTGGTACCGGACCCAACGGGGGAGGTACCGGATGGAGGTCAACTGTAGCTGAGCCTGTCATACTGCCTAACCACGGAAACGCCAGTGAACGGGGCCAAGCTAGAGTCCAGCCCGAAGTTGGACCCGAGGAAGTGCTTAGATCAGAACCCGGCAGGGGAAGATCAAGGCAAGGGCCAACCGTAGCTGACCCTAGCATGCTCCTAGAAGATCAAAGGCAGCCACTGGAAAATATGAGGAATGATAGACGATACCATCCCTACAGGTCATCTGGACGGAATCAATCCCACAGAACAGAACCAAACTCATTTCTATCTGCTCCAAATTCTGATGAAAGGATGGCACGCTTATTTAGAGAGTGCGTCCAACGGGAGCAAAGAGATCGAGGGATAGGCGCTAGGGTAACCAGCCCTTTCGCCCGCAATATCGAAATTGCTATCACCCCCCGAGAATGGAAGATGCCAACAATGGAACCTTACAAAGGAACCTCCGACCCCGTTGTACACTTACAGAGGTACACACAACATATGCTCATGAGTGGAGCGACAGAGGGAGTACTGTGCAAATGCTTTCCGCTCTTCTTAGCAGATCTCGCTACCTCCTGGTTCTGTCATCTACCCCAGGGATCCATCAGCTCGTGGGAAATGTTGAAAGAAAAGTTTATCAGTCAGTTCCGCATTCATGTGGAGCAACCTAAGGATGCTTATTCCTTATCCAGCATCAAACAGAAACCTGGAGAGAAGTTGCAGCAATACCTAACCTGATTCAACGCCACAGCAGCCGTAGTCCAAGATGCCGATGAGAAGCTTATCCTAATGGACCTCTGTAGTGGTGTGCATCCGGACACTAAATTTGCTAGAAGGTTGACAAAAGAAAAGCCAGCAACTTTACCCGATTTCTTCCACGAAGCCGGGAAATATATGAGGCTCGAGGATTCTACCGCTGAGGGGCAGTCAGGACAGCAAAATAAGGCAACTCACAGCAACGCCCCTGCAGCGGCAAGGGACGTTCGAAGAAATGATTCCAGGGACAATACTGGGGGCAAGAAGGGAGAAAAGCGCCTATATCGGCCTGGACCGAGATTTGACACTTACACTCCTTTGAACGAGACCGTCGAAAATATCTTCCTTGCCACCCAAGGCAAAGTTAGATACAAACGCCCACCATACAAGAAGGAATCAGATAACGCGCAGAAGTCTGGAAAGTTTTGCCGCTTCCACGAATCTCATGGGCATGATACCAATGAATGCCATCATCTCCGGGACTTGATTGAGGAACACATCAGAAGGAAGAAACTAGAATGCTATGTAAAAGGTCAGGACAGGACTCCAGCTCCTGCCAATGAGAACCCAAGGCTACCCTCACCGGAGATCGGCAGAGGAAACCGCAACACTAGCAGCTCTAGTCAAGAGAAGATAGTGGTCCATACCATCTCGGGAGGACCGCACATCGCAGACAGAAGCTGAAAAGAAATGGAAAGATATGGAAAGTCACTTAGAGACAATAAAGACTGTGTCAATTCGGTTATAGAAGAGCGCCACCCGAAGCGGAAAGAAAGTGATGACATCACATTCGGTAAGCGTGACCTAGAAGGAAGGCAATACCCTCACATGGATCCCATGGTTATCTCTGCCCGGCTCGGCCCCGCCGAAGTTTACCGAATCCTAGTAGACACTGGAAGCTCAGTAAACATCCTGTTCAAACATGCATTCGACAAAATGAAGCTATCAATGAAGGATGTATCTCCCTGCGATAAACCACTACACAGTTTCACTGGGGATGCAAAGATGCCCCTCGGGCAACTGGACCTCTTCGTTGAGATTGGAAGCCATCCCCGCTCCGTTGTACGGAAACAGACGTTTGTGCTAATAGAAAACCATTCGGCCTACAACGCCTTCTTAGGAAGGCCAGCCTTGTCTGACTTCCAAATTGTCCTAGCCCCATGGTGCCTAAAGATGAAATTTCCAACGGACAATGGAGTAGGGGAAGTAGAATGAGACCAGGACGTTGCTCGAGACTGCTATGTGACTGAACTTTGCAACAACCACAGGAAAGATAAAGGGAAGGGTGTAGAGGTTGCCCTCTGTACGAAAAGTCTAGAAGCATAGCAACTAAAGAAAGCCCCTCCTCTTCGATATACCAGCGACCCTTTCAATGAATTAGACCCTAGGGACAAAGAGGAGGAGGCCACCGCCGAGCCTGCAGAGGCTATGGAGTTTGTATCTGTAGACAAGCACGACTCAAGTAGACTATTGAAAATTGGGTCCCAACTAAAAGCAGAGTTGAAGGAGCAACTCATTGACTTTCTCCGCCACAATTTGGATGTATTCGCATGGTCACACGCTGATATGACCGGAATCTCCCCCGACGTAGCATGCCATGTGCTAAACATTGATCCTACCAAGGCGCCCGTAAAACAAAGAAAGAGAAGTATGGGGGCAGAGCGATCGGCAGCCCTCGATAAAGAAGTAAAGAATCTACTCGCCAATGACTTCATACGAGAAGCCATCTACCCGGAATGGATCGCTAACCCGGTACTGGTGAAGAAGGCTAATGGGAAGTGGCGAACATGCATTGACTTCTCCAACCTAAACGACGCCTGCCCAAAGGATTGCTTCCCACTTCCCCGAATCGACCAACTTGTAGACAGCACAGCCGGGCACGAGCTCTTATCTTTTATGGACGCATACTCAGGATATAACCAAATCCCTATGCATACTCCCAATCAAGACCACACTAGTTTTATCACCGACCGGGGTTTATACTGCTATAAGGTGATGCCTTTCGGACTTAAAAATGCAGGAGCCACCTACCAGCGCCTCGTCAACAAGATGTTTGCAGGGCTAATGGGGCAAACTATGGAAGTATACGTGGATGACATGCTGGTAAAGTCAAGGAAAGCCGACGATCACGTAAGCCACCTAGGCAAGATGTTTCAAGTACTTCGCCAGTATGGAATGAAGTTGAATCCTCTAAAATGCTCCTTCGGAGTGTCATCAGGAAAGTTCTTAGGATTCATCGTCCATGCAAGAGGGATTGAAGCAAACCCTGAACAAGTCCGAGCGCTAAGGGATATCAAGATACCTTCCAATCGAAAGGAAATGCAAAGCCTGAATGGAAAAGTGGCCGCCCTAGGCCGATTCATCTCCAAGGCAACGGACAAGTGTGTCCCCTTTTTCGAAGCTCTAAAGAAAGACAAAGGAAAGTTCGAATGGACCGACGAATGCTTGACCGCTTTCCTTAACTTAGTCGAACACCTCCAGAAACCACTGGTACTCTCGACTCCAAGCGAAGGCGAAGAATTATACCTATACCTTGTTGTGTCATCTCACGCCCTAAGCGCTGCCTTAGTAAGGGAAGACAACCGCACGCAGCGGCCAGTTTACTTCGTCAGTAAAAGGTTTACGGGGGCAGAAGTCAGATATCCTAAACTTGAGAAGCTAGCATACTGTTTACTAATCACATCATGGAAGCTGCGTCACTACTTCCAGTCCCATTCAATCAAAGTTCTGACTGATCAACCCCTGAGGCAGGTGCTCCATCGTCCTGACACTTCTGGGCGACTACTTAAATGGTGCATTGAACTAAGTCAGTATGATATCACCCTCGCACCGCCATCAAGGGACAAGCCATGGCTGATTTCATTGCAGAATTCACTACCAACGAAGATAAGGAGCAATTGGAAATAGCAGAAGACATCAAGTGGAACCTCTTTGTGGATGGTGCATCAAATGAACAAGGTTCGAGGGCAGGTGTGGTAATAGTCACTCCCAAGGGAAATAAGCTGCACTATGCTATAAGGTTGGAATTCGCTGCCACCAACAACGATGCATAATATGAAGCAGTGATAGCTGGATTAGAACTTACCGTAGAAATCAGAGCCAATTCTTTGTGCCTTCATAGCGATTCTCAACTTATTGTTAATCAAATACTAGGAGAATTCCAAGCTCGAGAAGAACGACTCATAGCATATTTAAAGAAGACCAAGTTACTTCTCAGCCGATTGGACCACTACTTAGTCAAACACATCCCTCGAGAAGAGAACCAAGAGGCCGACGAATTGGCAAAGCAAGCAAGTATGAGAGACATCACCATCTTCGGAGCAATAACCATCTCAAAGCAACTGACCCCAAGTTTTGAGCAAGTAAATCTGATAGCTACAACCGAAGAAGCAACTTGGATGACTCCCATCCGAGACTACCTACAAAGTGGCGCACTACCCAACGGGTGTAACGAAGTCAATAAAATCTTGAGGAAAGCTTCCCGCTACACAATACAAGAAGACATCCTCTATCGACGTGGATTCTCTAACCCGTTATTAAGGTGTGTCGCTGGGAGGGAAGCCAAGGAAATCTTATTCAACATTCATCAGGGAAGCTACGGAGATCACACCGGAGGGCAAACATTAACAAAAAAGATACTCTGGTATGGATATTTCTGGCCCACCTTAAGCAAGGACGCCTTAGATTTTGTCAAAAAGTGTGACAGATGCCAGAAGTTTGCTAAGATTCCGCGGCTACCAACAACTGAGATTACTCAAATGACCAGCCCTTGGCCCTTCGTAATATGGGGAATTGACTTAATCGGCGAGCTACCAATGGGCCGAGGCGTGGCCAAATATGCTATAGTGGCAGTCGACTATTTCACCAAATGGGTGGAAGCGGAACCTCTGAATAAAGTATCTTCAGCAAAAGTTATTAACTTCTTGATCAAAAATGTTCTGTGCAGGTACGGAGTCCCACTCAAAATCATATCAGACAATGGACTTCAGTTTGACAGCGAGGAATTCGCCAACTGGTGCCAAGAGCACAGAATTCACAAAAGCTTCTCATCCGTAGTGTATCCCCAGGCAAACGGACAAGTCGAAGCCGTCAACAAAATTCTGAAAACTCTAATAAAAAAGAAGCTCGAAAAGTCAAAGGGCGCTTGGGTGGATGAACTTCCTACGACACTATGGGCCTATCGCACATCTTTCAGAACATCAACGGGGCACACCCCTTTCTCTTTGGCATACGGATCGGAGGCTATGCTCCCAGTTGAAACCATTGTGCCTTCCCACCGTAGGATCTACTATAACCCAGAAGAGAACGAAGAACTCCTTCACATGTCTTTGGATCTAGTTGAGGAGAGAAGAAATGATGCAGTCCTTAAAGCAGCAGCCCACAAACAAAAAGTGGCGGCACAATACAACTCCAAAGTCAAGCATCGTACCTTACAAGAAGGGGATCTTGTCCTCAAGCGAATCTTCCCTCGCCCCGGAGCGCTAGACCCAATCTGGGATGGACCATATGTAATTCATAAAGATCTCCACAACGGAGCCTATATTTTGTCAACAGTGGACGGAGAGGTGTTCCAGAGGGCATGGAACATCCAACACTTCCGTCGATACTTTTCTTAACTTGTATTTCCCATATGAAGTGAATTAACAAAGAGAATCAGTGGCGTAGGCATTTTCGTGCCGAACCACTTTAAAAAACCTTGTCTCTTTTTAAACTTGTTCCTTTATATCTTGGCTGCTTGTTAACTTTATCCTTTTCTGTTGAACAAAATCCTGTGCATACAGCGTTTCAATTCAAAGCACTCCACAGTGCAACTTCACCTAGACAAGACCTAACAGGTACTACGCGAATCTATGCCCTCGCCAATGAGACACTTTTGCTCCGGCATCCCTCTACTGCGGGTTAACTCATTGCTCGCGACGGCCCTTAAAGCCAACTGTAATGAGCCGATTATAAGCCACCGAGAAGGCCGACTATAGCCGAGGTAGCTCATTACGGCGTTCGGCTCGCCGGCAACTGTGAACCGACTATAAGCCCCAACATAAGGTGTGGCCAGCCAGGGGCAGTTCACGGTTGACGATCGGCACCCACGCTAGCCGGCCACAGTAAATCGAATAATACCCACAATTACGGGCCATAATGGCCCGAGTAGTTACTGTGCGCGATCTCGGCTCCGATGTGTCTTAAGTGCGGCTGTGGTAAAAAAGAATTAACTCCCCGCGGAGGCGTAAGATGGGTGACAAATGTCTCCAAGACCCACAGCTAGGGAAAGTGACTACAAAGCCCGTTTGCCACGAACTTAAGCACATCGAAGGCCTTCCGTGATTAGAAGTTTTACTTTTTCACATATTTCAATTTTACTTAAGCGACTTTTCTCCTATCCTCTATAACGATCCCTAAAGCACAGGTCACAGAATAGGAGGCATTCGCAAATGAGACCGGATGGCCGGGCACTCGACCACATTTTCACACTCAGTCACGCTAAAGCCGCCGTCTACAACTAAAGCAGGAGGGACGGTATTTTATTTTTGTGTGCCTAAAAACATAGCTATAGTTTATTCGCACCTCACGCTAACATTGCAAGTCATAAAATTATGTTTTAAAACAAGAACCTGACATCAAACACAATTTGATTACAAGAATATGCATAGCTATATTTCTCATACAACATGTTAAAATAGCGACAAACATTCAAAAGACGACAAGATCAGCTTAAGTTAAAAAATTACCACCTAAGAGTTACTTTACTAATTTAAGACTAACATATACAACCATGTCAAGCCCACAAAAAGAATTTTCCAGGCCTAATCAAGGAGCCGGCTGCGTCGGAGTCTTGCCCTTGTCCTGTTGCCCACCTATCCAGTCAGAAAAAGAAATCATTAATGATAAGCAACAGAGTTGACAAAAGAAGAAACTAAAGAAGAAGAGGTTACCAGCAACTTCCCCTTTATCATCTTGGTCGTCATCCCCTACTTCCACGCCTGCCTCCTCAGTTGCAAACAACCGCATCCCCTCCTTCACCGCTATCTTCTCCTCCTTGGTAAACTGAGCGGTAACCACATCCATCCTAAAGGCCGCTCCACCCTCCTTATCCGCCTCAGCCTTGGCCTCCTCTAAAGCCCTGAGGTAAATCCTAGCCATAACCCGGGGGTAGTCGTCCATCCAAGATAAGTTGCCCTGTTTCCAAATGCGAAAGTACATATCCTGCAGCATGTCATCCATCATCCCCTCATTTTCCTCAAACTCCCTCATACGGGCCTCAGAAACCGATAGCCTTGCAATGGTAGCATCCCTTTCCAGTCGGTATCGCAAGCAGTCAGCCTGAAGGGACCTCCTCATCACCTCCATCTCCTCCTTTAGCCTGACTTGAGCAAGCTCTACGGCTTCAAGCTTCCCGACAGCTCCTCTACTTGCTCAAGATCCGCCCTCCGAACCTCGTCCACTGTCGAGATGGCCATATTTATCTGCTCCTTGCAGGCAGCCTCCATCTTCCGCAATTCCGCCTTACTAGCCTCCTCCATAGTCTTCCTCAACCGCCCAGAGGCGGTCTCATGCTGAGAAATCTGAATGGCCTGATTAGCAAGCTGTTTGGCCTGATCCGAAACCATCAATCGTAGTCGGATGTTGGCACTCCCAATCTCCTCTCCAGCCTTAACCAGCCGGGCATGATGCCCCATCAGCTTCCTAGTCTCCTTCGCCACCCGATCCATATTAGCCTTGGCCTCGTCTCCCATGGTAACTATCCGAGTAGTAAGTAAATCGAGATCTAAGGACTTGGCCTCATCAAGCACCCGTACCATGGGATTGTGGGGAAGAAGGTGCTCACCGGTAACCTCGTCAAAGGTAATATCATGAGAACTTGGATCCAGGTCAGGATGACCCGCAAATGGATTACGAGCCAAACCAGGACGATCAATCTGAGTAACGGTAGGATTTTCAGACGGGTACGGAGAGAGTGCGAACTCAGTGTCCTCCTCCGTGATATCATGAAGAGGCTGAACTGGGGGCTGAGGACCAAGTGGAGGTTCGGATAAGGGATGACTCCTCTTTCTCTTTTGAATACCCTCTTCGATAACCCCGAGAAGAGGACGGTAGCCGACTACATCCCCGGAGCGGTGGGTCAAAGGCTTCGGCTTGGCGGAAGCTTTGGAGAGCTTGTATTGTTCAAGCCTGTGCCGAAGATCCGAGGCCTTGGCCGTTTTACCTGCTCCTGATATGAAGAACAAGTGTCACGAGCTTACATTGATCCATAATTCGAGAAACACGATAAATTAAAAGTTAAAATAAGAAAGGAAACACATCTGTTATACAAACCCTGGGGAGGAGTAGGATACTGCAATGAGTCCTGGATTTCATTCCAGGACGGGAGCGGATCGTAAAATATTCCTAAGTCCCTATCATAAATGGAGCCGGCAGGAGTCAAAAGTTCACCTTGAGTCGTCGGAGCCACCTTGGCTGGAATAGTCTGAGAAGACTCGCTTGCACCGGTCCCAGCCTTGTCAGCTTTCCCGGATTTCTCTACCAAAGCCGGTTCTCCGTCCAGCCCCTCGAAAACTTGGTGGAATGCATCATCCGTCCACTCCTGAATCTCGCCTGCTTGCCCAGGAAGCAAGGCCCCGATGCCATCGCCACCGTCACCACCTTCCCGGTCATCTCCACCCTCACCTCTCTCCTCCTCCACATCTTCCTTCCCCGGAGTAAGTGGACAAGTGCTGGGGGAAGGACCATCCGACTTCTTAAGCTTCTTACCTCCGACCACTGGAGATTTTGAGAAAGGTTTCCTCTTGCCACTCTCTACTGTGACACCTCCCTTAGCTTGAGCAGCCGCCCTCTCCTCCGCCGTTTCCCTCTGCTTGACTACTTACTGCTGTGGAAGGATCAAATTATACTCCACAAGGGTTGCATTTCTGATCAGGTAAGCAGCCGATCTATCTCTCCCGGGGATAGCTTCTATCTCGGCCGCCGTCTGAACTAGGCGGTCATTCTCCACAACCGCAAGACCACCTGTCGCTAGCAAGAAATAAAAGCACGTAAGATAAAGCATTGCAGTTGTAACGGAAATTATAAATAAAGCTTCACACTTACAGCCGGAGGTGAAGCGACGAATGGAAACAAAGTCACCCTTGATGAAGAACCATTCTTTCTTGAACATACTGAACTTCGAGTATAAGTCCAGGACATGCTTAAAGGATACGGCAGATTCCAAGCTGATATAGGGAGACCCCTTCTTGTAGCCTCTCAAGTTGTACAAATACCGGATCTCCCGGTTGGAAGGAGGACGCCCATATCTCCTCTGGAAGATGACGAAGAGACTCACCAGAATGGCATAAGAGTTGGGTTGAAGCTGGAATGGGGCCACCTTTAGATATGTAAGAAAGCTGACTACCCAAGCATTAAGAGGCGGGATGGCACCACACATGCAGTGGTATATGCTGTAGGCAAAGTACCCTTCAGGAGGGTCATATGGCATAACTTCTCTCCCTGGCAACAACATGCGCGCTCTATCGATTCCGAAAGAACGGGAGATGACATCAAGCTGCTCTTCCTTGAGGGAGCTGGGAAAGCAATCGGGCGGGGAGTTCAGAAGCTCCTGAGGGCCGTACCCGTCCACCAGTGATCTCGGGGCAGGTCCATGACGTTCCAGTCCTGGCTGAGCAGGGGGCACTGCGGAAGGTTCTCTTTCGCCCTGGGACTTCTTTTTATCTGATCGAGTTTCCGCTTTTCGAGACATTTATCTACAATGCAAGAAAAGCACATTATTAGAACAAGGAGAGGTAAAGATACGGACAAGCGAGTGCGTACAATCCGGGGTTTTTCGTTTGCGATTTAAAAGCACGAAAGGCCTGAGAATTCATTCAAGCCCAAGGTTCATTCGGTACTCCCAATACCAGAGTTTCATTCGGCATTCAAACCCAAGGTTCACTCGGTACTCCCAATACCAGAGTTCCATTCGGCATTCAAGCCCAAGGTTCATTCGGTACTCCCAATACCAGAGTTTCATTCGACATTCAAGCCCAAGGGTCATTCGACATTCAGGCCAAGTTTCGTTCGTCAATTAAGACCCAAGTTCCATTCGGTAAAACTGAGGAAAACTCGTTCGGCAGTCCAAGGACAAAAAGCCATTCGACGAAGGGAAGTTAAGTACCTGATTCGGCGAGCTAAAGTGGTTTGGCAGTAGGTTAAAATCTGATTCGACTATGTGACTGACTTGGCTCGGCTGTCTCGTTCGGTAGAAGGTAACGGAGGCCCTAGGCCCTTACCTATAGGCAAACATAGACGACCGGACCGGCTGATTCAGCGAAAGCATCCAAGCTAACATCATTGGTTTTAAAACAAAGCGCGGCATATACCGGCATATGCCCCACTTTGGGGGGCAAATGTTGGGCGTGTTCTCACCTAGAAGATCTCAAGACCAAGAAGCTTGATTCATCCAGGCTTGCCTAAGCTCCACTCGGCATCCATCTCACAGCCGGACCAGCCTACTCTACCACTACCGGTCCAACATTTCAAATACCAAACCAAGCCTCACCGGACCACTCACCTCCTTCCACCGAACCAAGCTTCACCGGTCCACCATACTCCTACCACCGAACCAAGCTTCACCGGTCCACCATACTCCTACCACCGAACCAAGCTTCACCGGTCCACCATACTCCTACCACCGAACCAAAGTAAACCGGACCAGCTCCACCAGGCCAGATTACGTCAGCCCAGGCCCGCCAGCTGCCATATACCTCCAAGACCCCTACCCCCAGCCTCACTCTATAAATAGAGGGGCAGGGGTACAACAATGGGGGACAAGTTTGAGAGCTCAAGAACGGAGAGAACTTTCAAACAACTTTCTTTTACTTGTATGAAAGCTTTGTACTTGTAATCTAAACAAGAGAAGAGAAATAACATATAAAGTGGACGTAGGCATATTCTGGCTGAACCACTATAAATCTGCGTGTCTTTTTACAATTTAGACCCTACTTTTCATATATTTGCATAAATCACCCAAATCACTAAGAACAACATAAGATATACTAAATCATACGACTTTGAGGTGTTTGTCCATTTTTGTGCAAACAACTGTAATACACATACATCCATCATAGTACAACAACAAATTACAATCATCCGTTTGGACAGTTATAATAACCCTTCCTCACAAATGCTGATAATTTAAACAACAATACAGTGGCAAAATAAACAAATACGGGAATATGTCATGAAGACCTCTAGCTCATCTCCTAAGCTCCAATGCATCTAAAACAATCTGTAAATATGCTCAGTCCGACCCGAGTATTACAATTAAATAACACGTGAGTCAATCTAGTAAACCAGCGTGAGAAAAACACATCTAGTTGAATTTTTAGAGTTATTAAACTCTTTTCAAAATAAAGGTATCTCGTAAGACCACGCCGTACATAAACACGGACGGGTTTTTGCCTTGCGATAACCAAACCATTTCATATGAAATTATTTGATATTATAGTAGTGTTTAAGATACAAATACTAATTAATCATAGCCAAAATTGTTGCATTAATTAAATTCTAGCATAATAGGTATACAACTAAAACCGTAAAGGCACGTATTGGAAAATGGATTCTATACAATGACTGGGCTACTGGGGTACCACCCGTCATGGTGCATCTCTAGATAAAAAACACCAAGGACCTCGCCAGGAACCCATGCCAACACAGAACCTACCTATCCTTTACTAGATAGTACCGAATATGATCACCCTTTGTTTAATGGGCCCCGAAGAAAACAAATGAGACATAATATCGACTCTAGGCGAGAGTTATCATACCATACTTTGGAGCGACCCACTTAGCCTAGCTGCGTCTCCCCAATTTTAGTCATTCCCGATTGATGAGGCTTGAGGCTATGTTTTAACTTTCATATAGCACTTCCCAGTTTGAATGCTAACACTACCCTCTAAGCAACAATTCAATATTAGCATTCATCCATACAAGTTCGTTCTGGGGCTGAACGAAACACTTGAGAGCTTCGTCTTTAAATTCCATCATCTTCAAAATGTCTTTACTTTGAAACGTTTGAGTTGAATCGAAGTGGTTTTCGGATAACATATCTGATCCCAGTCTCTTCGAAACAACTTTCGATAATTTTCGATAAACTCAACCCTGGTTCTTTAGGAAATAAAAAACCAAAGATAAGAGCAGAGGTCAGCTCCTAATCATTAGTGGATGGGTTTCCTTATCGTTTGTCCTAAGAATACGGAATGAGATTTATACGTACATTACAGTATCATCAGAGACGACTATGCCATATAACTCACGTATTTCTCCTAGATATTCCAAATTTAAGTTTGGGTCCATATTGGATAGTCGGTTATTCAACCATCAATAAAACACACATCCAAGTCAGGGATTTATTTCAAAAGGGAAAACCAACATTAGTCAAGTGCACAAGTAACCACTAGCCTCCTTAATCTAATCTTTTCCTAATAAAAATCACTTTGTAAATATTTGTATCAAAATACTTCAACAAAGATATAATATTTACAAATCCCTATATTTTCAACACTTCGAAAATATTCATATACTTATCTCAACAGTATAAGTATATTCAATTCTAAAACCATTTGTAAACTCCTTATAAATCCCTAAAATCATTTATTAACTATTTATAATCTTTAAAACCATTTATAAATATTTCTAAATCATTTCTCAAGTCATTGATAATTATAAATCCATGCAACTATTTATAAAGCTCTTCTTATAAATCTATAAACCTATTTATATAATCCCGTTATAAATATCTAAAACCATTTGCAAAGCTCTCTTTATACATTATAAATTCCTTTAAGTCTCCAAACATTTTATAAACTCCACTTATAAAACCCAATTCCGTTTATAAAACACTATTTATAAATCTTGAAAACATTTATAAATAATCATTTACTTTAAATGCTATAATATAATAATAATTAATAATTTTAAAACATTACTAAAAAATAATAATAATTAATCTTCACCATTATTATAGATAATAATAATTAATTTCCAAAACATTATTAATAAATCATTATTATTAATTTCAAGCCATATTAACTATTTAAATAATTAACTTTCGAATATTAAAATATTGATAAGTAATCTTAAACAATATTTATATAAATAGATAACTTCTAAAACAATACTAAATATAAATAAGTAACTTTTAAAACAATATTAAATATAAATGAATAACTTTTAAAAAATATTAAATATAAATAAATAACTTTCAAAACAATATTAAATATAAATTAATAACTTTAAAAATAATATTAAATAATAGTAAGACATTTTAAAATCATTTCTAAATAATTTAGAAAGGACGGACAAGAAGGTTGAAGTAAAATAGAAGTTAAATCATTTACAACAAATTATTTTCGAAACATAATTTCAAATTTTAATATCATTTCCCCATCTCAAAAACCAACTTCAACTCAAATGGAAATTTATAGTATTTTTAAAATACTAATTTGAGGCCAATAGTACTAAACGCTTAACAAATATCGATATTGATTCTCTATTATTCCAGGGTTTTAGTTTTGAACATAAACAATGGCATAACCAATAGTTTCAACAATCAGGTTTAATGTCCAATAATTCATATAACAGGAATATTATTGAAATTAAACTCAACAATGGCGAGGAATCCTATTGGATCCCTCCAACCTGTCCCCATGTATCACAAATAGTATATAGTTTTATAATATGGGTCATCCGCTACTAGGCTGGTATATATAAAGGGTCATCCACTGCAAGGGCGGGAATAAAACCAAACCAACTAATAAAATCAGTAAATCATTGTAACGACCCAGAATTTGATCACTCTAAAATATAATATTTAAATTGATTTTAAATATAAAATATATAATATTTTTTGATTCAAATAATATTAGATAGGATTTGAAGATAGAAATATACACAAAAATAAGAAACCGTTGCTTATATCAGTAAAAGCGACAAAAGTATGATTTCAAAAAAGTAAGTTTGGATGGTTAAATAAATTATTTTAATTATTTAATAAGGGTTTTTATTTTTAAATAACAATATACAAGTTTATTTTCAAATTTTGTTTACAAATATATGAATTTTAATAAAAATATCAAAATGTGACCGTAAAACGTTTTGTTGAAAATCAATGTTTTGTCAAACAAAAGTTGTCGCAACATTATTGCACCTTTATTAACATATACATGTATACATATATTTAAATAGGGTAAGTATTAATAAAGTCACTAAACAAGATTACTTTTCCTAAACAAGTTTAGAAATTTCTAGAATATCATTAACAAAAACTAAGCACGAAAAGACAAACATGTCAAAATCAAATCTAAACAAAAATCTTACTTTATTTTACTTGATACTTAAGTGATTAAGAAATAAAGTTGTGAAGTGAAAGGTGACGTTAAGTGTTGAAAACACATAGTTTACTTTAAGTTGAAGTAAGTGTATTTTGGTCATTTCACATAATAATATTTTATTCCAAACATTTTCTATAAATACCAAACCATTTCTTTACTTTTTTCACACTTCTCCCTTTTCATTTCCAAGCTTCCTCTTTTCATTTTCATGGCTTCCAACCTTAATAAAATAATGCCAAAATTTAGTTTAAAAATATATTAAATCAAATATCCATCCGAACGCCACCAAAATTCATTTTCATGGCTTCCTCTTTTCATTTTCACGGCCTCACCCTCCACCCACCAAAGCCGAGCCCACCTCTCCCCTAACCCAAAGCCGTGAGCACTTCCCCCCTCTCCAAGTCAAAGCCGATCCAGTTAAATTGAAGCGTGCAAGTGTTCATGAGCGTTCGATTAAAGTTGGGAAAGTTATATCCCTCTAAAGTTAGTTCAATTCCATTCAAGGTGAGAACTCCTAATTACTATATGTATATATATATGGATGTGATAATGTCATATGATTGTAGGATGTTTTTTTATGATTTTGAACATTATAAATTGTTTATCTCTTGTGAATGTTTGAACAAGTCAAGATATACATGTCGTTATTTCACATAGAAAACACTTTCCAAATGAATTTGAAAAGTAGTATGGAATCATTTAATACCTTTTAAAATGATTGAAAATGTTTCACAGACATATAAACTTGTTTCGACAAGTTTTAAATGAATAACAATAAATGAGTCAAAACTAGGCACGTCGCGTAACGGTATTCCGCGATTTCACGCCGTAAAAATTCAAATGAGTATACGGAATGGAATTTAGCTCGGAATTCTTCGAGATAAGTATTTTCCAGACTATTACATCCATAGTTTTAAAATGAAGAAAGAAAATCAATATTTCGTCTTATAGATTTTTTATTATGTCCAAATCGAATTTCCAAAAAAATCCGCTTTTGCAGTAAGTCGACAAAAGTTTAAAATTCTTCGAAATGAATATTTATAAATGTTCACAAATACGAAATAAATTTTATAAATCATTTAAAATGTTTTAAAGGAAATTTGAGTTATACAAATCAATTTCCAGAAGATTGAAAAGTCGTTTTAATCAATATAGCTTTTAAAACACTTTTCGCAGCACTTTTAAATAACTTGTGAAATAAGATTTTAAACTTAATTCTTTTTCATATCTTTTATAAATGGTTTTTAAAAGAATAATTAAGTGTTTTAAATAAATATCATTTCTAAAAATGAAAGGAGTATGTGGAATCGACTAGTACATTTGTCCCGCGTGTGATATCTAAACATGAAAACAAGGTATGTAACTAAGGTTAGGGATGGAGCAACCAGTGCCCTGAACTTACCTGGCCTCTAATTTCTCTTTTAGACGAGGGGTTGAAAAAATCGAAGGGAAAGCCCAGATGCTCTAAAAAAGATCTCATTTAAGTTTTTCCAAAAGTAAGTAATTTACAAAAGAGTTAATTAAACTAGATTTTTAATAATATAAAGGATACTCTGGTCAAACTTTGTATTAAGGTCAAAGGAGGGAATTCATACTAACCGTATGAATTTAAAAGTTGATTTCACCGTTATTCGACGAAGAGTACTTGTTGAATACGGAAATTGATATTGAATAGAAGTAGAGTGATTTCTATAATCCTATTTTCTCATAAGCTACTTTTTAAAAATGAGTTGATAAATTTCAAAAGGAAGGTTTAAATGATTCCGTATTTACTAAAAAATATTTTTAAGATATATATGTCTCGAAGATATTTTGATAAAGAAATGAATAAATCAAACAACAATCACCTACTTATAAAACATCATTTTTATCGATGATTGGATTTCGAAGAGACCAGGGTAGGATTTGGGTGATTCTTGTTTAAAATCACTTCATACCGATTTACATTTCAAAGTAAAATATGTTGCAGATAAGATTATTGAAGACGAGGATATTCATGATATAGGGCCACTTGCCATTAGTCCCTCGAGGTGAAATTTACCATATCATATATTTGACAGTAGTGCTCTATTATGTAAATCTTCGATTTGCAAGGACTACTCGCTATTGATCCTAGGGGTGATTCCCAAATAGGATGCGGTAGGAGAAGTGCCTTAGGTTTGTCCTGTTCCTGGATAATTTGTATGGACAACTGTTTGACATTGCATTTTAAAATCACATTGATTGATTTCTATAAACGTATCATCTGTTTGGTGGTGGAGAAGACAACTTCTCTTAACTTAACACCCTTTCCTAAGATAAACGAGCTCAGAAGTTATACGTTCGTAGAAATCAGTTGTGTGATTATGGAATGGCAATGTGGCACTCAAAGAGGAAAGACGATGTGCTATGTGAAAGGTAATCGTTACCTCAAGCCTCACACCCGTAAATGGCCAAAACATGATAGATGCAGCAAGGCTATGTGGTTCGCAACCATTAGGGTATGATCATCCCCTTCTAGATATATTTCTACCCACTATAACGTTCAGGTTTAAGTTATCGTGGTGTATGCTAATAGACATCTCGGATAGGTCGGTAATGACCGAGGCGATGACATATTTGGTACTATCTAGGAAGAGGTAGGCCGGTCTTGTGTTGGTAGAGGTGCAGATGTTCTATAGCCTTGGTAGATTCCTCTAGAGATGTACTGCCGAAAGGTAGTCCCTTCTCCTGGTCATTTGTATGGAAACCAATTCTCCAATAAGTGCTTGCCATTTTGTTTGTAGAACCCATTTTGTGGCTAGTATGTTGGAATTTAATCGATGTAACAATTTCGGCTAAGATTAATAAGTTTACTTGCAAATTTTTTCAAAGAAATGCCAATAAAGATAATATCCCTTAATTTTATGTAATAAAGATTTGGTTATCATAAGGTAAAAGCCTGTTCCGTGTTTATGTGCGGCGTGGTCTTATAAGATACCCTTTTGTTTTCAAACATCGTATTTTGAATTCTCACACCATTCCCATCACTGACCCGGAGTTTATTTTGTTTTCCCTTTAAACTCTGGGTGCCCTATTTTCTTGGGTAGCCAAGTAGTCAGGATAACTTTGGAGCATTTTGGACCATGTTGGGAAAGTATTTTGGAGATGTTTTTGGAGCAAATGGAGTCGAAGTACCTTATGTAGATATCTACCTATATTCCACTGTGTTACATATTTAGAATATTCCAGCATATGTAAGGATAGGTAGTTATAACTATCTCGGTTGGATTAGTATTTAACTATGAAGGATCACTTGGAGTGGTCGTATGTATTCATCACATGTATAATTAAATGTTGAACGCGATGTGAGATTCTATTATGGTCTTGTCTTCTATCTTTATTTTTCTTTTCCCTATGATAATCTACCTACCCGGCACTTGTGTTTATGGCACGTGAATACCGTGGATGTATTAGTGTTGATTTATGAGGGTCGAGGAGATGGGTTGTCACATTTGGTATCGGAGCTGAAGGTTAAGCGAGAACCTTGGTTTTGGTGGGGTTTGACTTATTAGAGATAGGGTTAGTAATACCTTAGAATGAGTTAATCTATGAGAGTGATGTTTAAAACCCTTATCTGAATAAACTCAAGTTGTGCTATGCTTAAATACTCATTCCCCAAGATAATTTCATCTTTGTATTCTAAAGTTATCTTACTATATTCAGGTAATAAGACATGAGTACTCGTAGAGGACGAAGACGGGGAAATTGCAGCACCACAACAACTAATGGTCGAGCTCCAACCATTGCTATAGTAGAAGAAGTAGCTCCCATACAACCCCAGGTTAACTTTGCCACCCTGTGCAAAAAATTTACCAGCTTAAAGGAAAACCATTCAAAGGCACGGAAACTATCATTGAAGTACAAGCTTGGATCAAATCATGCAAAAGAATCTTTAAGGAATTGGATATAAGTAATGAGGAGAAGAGGTTCTTGGCCTCTTGGCAACTACAGTAAGGGGCTCTGGCTTGGTGGGAGTCCATTATCCTAAATGAACCGGAAGACAATTTCTCTTGGAAAAGGTTTAAGGAAGTCTTGGAGGAATAATATATGCCAGCAATTGGAAAATATCATCTTTACAAAAGCTTTATGAATCTGAAGCAGGACGAAATGACTATTGATGAGTATGCAAATAAGTTCAATAAATTGTCTTGTTTTGGGCCAGGTCTGATTGACACGCCTTTAAAGAAAAATGAGAAGTTTATTTCCAGGATAAACGAGAAGTACTACAGCAGGATGACTACTCATGTAAAAGGATCGTTTATAGACTTGGTGGATATGGGACTTGGTTATGAAACGTTGGATAAGAAGAATCTGGTGGTAGCTCAGACCAACAACAACACCAATAACTGGAAAAGGAGGAAGTTTAATAAAATTGGCAAGAAGCTGTGGCAAGGAAAACCCGGGGAAGGATCTCAAGAGAACCGCTTTAAGGATTACACTTGTAACAGTTGTAAGCGGAGGGGCCATATTGCAAAGGATTGTAAAAGTCCAAAAGTCCAGAATTATGTCACTCATATGGTTCAAAATAGTCTCTGCTATAATTATCATCAACCAGGGCACATGATAAAGGATTGTCCAATTATGAAAAAGGGAGAACAAGCCAGGGTCTTCGCTATAAAGGATGAACCTTCAACCTCTTAGGATGTGAAGGGCAAAGGAGTTTTGGAAGGTAACATTTTTATCAAAGATGTTTTAGTTAGAGTATTATTTGATATAGGAGCTTCTCACCGTTTTGTTGCTAAAGAATTAGTAGATGAATTAAAACTTACCCCTAAAAACATTAATAGCCCTATCCGCGTAACAAATCCTATAGGAGATACCACTAACCTTTGTATGAATTGTGAAAAAGTCCAAATTTCCCACTCTTCCCATAAATTTCATTTTGACCTGTTTGTCTTGGATTTTATTGGATTTGAAATTTTACTTGGTATGGATTGGTTGACTAAGTATAAAGCTGTTCTCGATTGCGATAGAAGGACAATATCTTTATGGACCAGCTTTGGGAAGTTTATAGAAATATCTTGTGAAGATCCTAGTCCAAGGAGGGATTGTTTTCTATATGCATTAGATTCATCCCAGAAAGGATTAGAAACAATACCTGTTGTTAAAGAATTTCCAGACGTCTTTGAAGAAGTAAAGAGTTCACCCCCGCATCGGGAAATTGAGTTTCATATCGACTTGATTCCTGGTGCAAGGCCGGTTAAACAATCTGATCGAAGGATGATTTCGAAGGAGAAGGATGAGCTGAATATCCAAACCCAGGAGCTATTGAAGAAAGGATTGATAAGACCTAGTCATTTAAGTTGGGGATCGGTGGTAGTTTTTGTTGCGATGTCAAATGGGTCTTTGAGGCTTTGTGTAGACTATCGAGACCTAAATCAAAAAACAATTAAGAACAAGTATCCTCTACCTATAAATAGATGACTTGTTTGATGAGTTACATGGTGCTTGAGTATTCTTGAAAATGGATCTAGCCAAGGGATTCCATCAACTAAGGCTCATAGAAGAATGCATCCATCTAACTGCATTTAAAGGTCCGAATACTTTCTTTGAGTGGTTGGTTATGCCTTTTGGGCTGACCAATGCACCTACTTATTTTGTAGACCATATGAATAGAGTATTCTGAGATGTACTCAATAAATTTATGTTGGTCTTTATCGATGATATCCTCATCTATTCTAAGACAGAAGAAGAACACAAAAGACAAATAGAAATTGCGTTGGAGATATTGAGGAATAATGTGCCTAAAGCCAAATTCTCAAAATGCCACTTCTGGAAAAAGGAGGTAAGATTCCTTGGGCATATAGTGTCAAGGGACGGGATTTTAGTATATCCTGTAAAGGTTGCAGCTGTTCAAAATTGGAAGCAACCACAAACTCCTAAAGAGATTAATAGCTTCTTAGGTTTGGTAGGATATTACAGAAGATTCATTCAAGACTTTTCAAAGATTGCCTATCACCTAACAAGATTGACAATAAAGGATGCTAAATTTATCTGGACTACTAAATGTGAAGAAGTATTCCAAGAACTTAAAAAGAGGTTAACAACTGCTCCACTTCTAGCAATTATAAATGGAAATAGTGGATTAACCGTTTATATAGATGCTTGTGGGGAAGGAGTTGATGCAGTTCTAATGCAAGAAGGGAAGGTAATCGCATATGCAAGTAGGCAGCTAAAGACTCATGAGAAGAATTATGCAACACACAACTAGAGTTATTAGCCATTGTGTTCGTGTTAAAAATATGGAGGCATTATTTTCTGGGTGAAAAGTTTGATCTCTTCACGGATCAAAAATCTCTGAAATATCTTTTCACTCAGAATGACTTAAATATAAGACAGAAGCATTGGCTAAAATTTCTCGCATCTTATGTATATAACCCGGGAAAGCCAACGTAGTAGCAGATGCGTTGAGTAGGAAGAATGTTGTCGTTTCTTATTTGGTAGTAACTCCAACTCTTCTAGAAAGAATTACCAGCAAGCAAAAAGAAGATCAATTCCTAAAGGAGATTATTAAAGATATATACAAAGGGCATAATTCAAGCTTTAAAGTGGATAACCGTGGAGTATTACGGTTGAATGGGCGAATTTGTGTTTTGGATGTGGAAAATCATAGCCAGGAGGTGTTAGCTGAATGCTGCAAATCAAAACTTAACATTCATCCGGGAGTTAACAAAATGTACAAAGACATAAAACGAACCTTTTAGTAGAGAAGTATGAAAAGGGACATTTCCATTTATGTTAATTGATCCACAAATTGTCAACAAGTCAAGAGCGACCAACAAAAGATTGCAGGGTTACTTCAACCTCTAGAGATTCCACACTTGGAAGTGGGCTCAAATATCAATGGATTTCATTGATGGCTTACCTCGAAGGAGGAAGGGAAACAAAGGCATTTGGGTTATCATAGACCGATTAACTAAAAGTGCACACTTCATTCCAGTAAAGCCAACAAGGACCACCACAAGCCTTGCGGAAATATATATGAGGGAGATTGTCCAATTGCAAGGAGTTTCAAGCAGTATAGTAAGCGATCGGGATCCAATCTTTACTAGTCAGTTCTGGGAAGCATTACGGATAGCTTTGGGAATGAAGCTGAATATAAGCACCGCATACCATCCCCAGACTGATGGGCAAACAAAAATAGTCAATCGTGTTTTGAAAGATCTTCTAAGAGCATGCATTCTAGACTTTGGAGGCTCATGGGAAGACCATTTTCATTTAGTAGAGTTCTCGTAAACAACAGCTATCAAGCTAGTATCGGTATAGCACCGTATGAAGCTCTATGTGGTCGCCCATGCAAGTCACCAGCATGTTGGATCGAGATCGAAGATCGGTTAATACTTGGTCCTGATATGTTACGAGAAGCTTCAGAGAAGGTTGATATGATTAGAAAGAAGCTAAAGGAAGCCTAGAGCAGGTAGAAAAGTTATGCAGATCACAGGCGTAGAAATATGAAATTCTCAGTTGGAGATTTAATCTTTTTGAAAGTCTCTCCAATGAGAGGAGTGGTGAGGTTTGGAAGGGCTAGGAAGTTAGCACTTCGATATATTGGACCTTTTCCCATTCTTGAACGAATCTACCCACTAGCTTATCGAGTGCAATTGCCAGAAACGTTGTCAGGAGTGCACAACGTCTTTCATATATCTTATTTGCGGAAACATGTGCATGACCCAGAACAAATCATAGAAACGGATGCTCAGGAAGACTTGGAGGTGGAACCAAATTTGGCAGTGATTAGACGGACTGTTTGAATCATTGATCATGACGAGAAACGATTAAGGAGGAAGGTGGTAAGGTTAGTCAAAGTTCAATGGAATGGAGATGCTGAGGATTGCACTTGGGAAATGGAGAATAGAATGAGGAAGGCATATCCAGAGTTTAGGATTAATGTATATACTGCATAGTGTTCTCACCGCCCTATGGTGTAGTCACTTATTCATACTCTTATATATATTCCACCTATTTCCTTTTGAGCTATTTTTCTTCTTATCTAAACTTCGAGGATGAAATTCTTTTAAGGAATGGAGAATGTAACGACCCAGAATTTTATCACTCTAATATATAATATTTAAATTGATTTTAAATATAAAATATATAATATTTTATGATTTAATTAATATTAGATAGGATTTGGAGATAGAAATATACACAAAAATAGGAACCGTAGCTTATATCGGTAAAAGTGACAAAAGTCTGATTTTAGAAAAGTAAGTTTGGATAGTTAAATAAATCATTTCAATTATTTAATAAGGGTTTTTATTTTTAAAAAACAATATACAAGTTTATTTTCAAGTTTTGTTTACAACTATATGAAGTTTAACAAAAACGTCAAAATGTGACCGTAAAACGTTTTGTCAAAAATCAACGTTTTGTCAAACAAAAGTTGTCGCGACATTGTCGTACCTTTATTTACATATACATGTACACATATTTAAATAGGGTAAGTACAAATAAAGTCACTAAACAAGATTACTTTTCCTAAACAAGTTTGGAAATTTATAGAATATCATTAACAAATAGTAAGCACAAAATGGAAAACATGTCAAAATCAAATCTAAACAAAAATCTTACTTATTTTACTTAATACTTAAGTGATTAAGACATAAAGTTATGAAGCGAAAGGTGATGTTAAATGTTGAGAAAAATGTAGTTTACTTTAAATTGAAGTAAGGGCATTTTGGTTATTTCACATGATAATATTTTATTCCAAACATTTTCTATAAATACCAAACCATTTCTTCAAAAATTTAGTTCAAAAATATATTAAATCAAATATCCATCTGAAAGCCACCAAAACACTTCGAAACTCCTTCTTCTCCTCCCTCCTGCCCACGGCCTCACCCTCTACCCAGCAAAGTCGAGCCCACCTCTCCCCTAACCCAAAGTCGTGAGCACCTCCCCCTCTCCAAGTACAAGCCGAGCCAATTAAAGTCAAGCGTGCAAGTGCTTGTGAGTGTTCGATTAAAGTTAGGAAAGTTATATCCCTCTAAAGTTAGTTCAATTCCATTCAAGGTGAGAACTCCTAATTACTACATATATATATATGGATGTGATAATGTGATATGATTGTATGGATGTTTGTTTATTATTTTGATCATTGTATATTGTTTATCTCATGTGAGTGTTTGAACAAGTCATGATATACACGTCGTTATTTCACATGGAAAACACTTTCCGAATGAATTTGAAAAGTAGTATGGAATCATTAAATACCTTTTAAAATGACTAAAAATGTTTTAGAAATGTTTCACAAACATATAAACTTGTTTCGACAAGTTTTAAATGAAAAACGATAAATGAGTTAAAACTAGGCGCGTCGCGTAACCGTAGTTCGCGATTTTACGTCGAAAAAATTCAGATGAGTATACGGAATGGAATTTAGCTCGGAATTCTTCAAAATAATTTTTTTTCGGACTACTATATTCATAGTTTTAAAATGAAGAAAGAAAATCAAGATTTCATTTTATAGATTTTAAAATATTTCCAAATCAAATTTCCTGAAAAATCGTGCTTTTGCAATAAAGCTACCAAAGTATAAAATTCTTTAAAATGAATATTTATAAATGTTTAAAATATGAAATAAATTTTATAAATATTTTAAAATGTTTAAAGGAAATTTTAGTTATATAAATCAATTTTCAAAAGATAGAAAAGTCGTTTTGATCAATATAGCTTTTAAAACACTTTTCGCAGCACTTTTCGCTGCATTTTTAAATAACTTGTGAAATATGATTTTAAACTTAACCATTCTTTTTCATATCTTTGACAAATGGTTTTTAAAAGAATAATTAAGTTTTTTAAATAATGATTTGGAAGCTTTAAAAATCATTTCTAAAAATGAAAGGAGTAAGGGGAAACGACTAGTACATTTGTCCTGCTTGTGAGATCTAAACGTAAAAATAAGGTATGTAAATAAGGTTAGGGATAGAGCAACCAGTGCCCTGAACTTACATGGCCTCTATTTTCTCTTTTAGATGAGCAGTGGAACAGATCGAAGGGAAAGCCCGGATGCTCTAAAAAAGGATCTCATTTAAGTTTCTCCAAAAGTAAGGAATTTTCAAAAGAGTTAATTAAACTAGATTTTTAATAATATAAAGGATATTATGGTCAAACTTTTATTAAGGTCCGAGTAGGGAACTCGTACTAACCGTATGAATTTAAAAGGTGATTTCATTGTTATTTGATGGAGAGTACTTGTTGAATACGAAAATTGATATTGATAGAAGTAGAGTGATTTATATAATCTTATTTTCTCATAAGTTACTTTCTAAAAATGAGTTGATAAATTTCAAAAGAAAGGTTTAAATGATTCCGTATTTACTAAAAGAATATTTTTAATATATATATCTCACAAAGTTTTTGATAAAGAAATGAATAAATCAAACAACAATCATCTACTTATGAAACATCATTTTTATCGATGATTGGATTTCGAAGAAACCGGGGTCGGATTTGGGTGATTCCTATCCGAAAACCACTTCGAACCGGTTTACATTTCGAAGTAAAATATGTTGAAAATAAGATCATTGAGCACGAGGATATTCATGATGTAGGGCTACTTGCCATTAGTCCCTCGAGGTGAAATTTACCATATCATATATTTGGCAGTAGTGCTCCGTTATGAAAATTTTCGATTTGCAAGGACTGCTCGCTAATTATCCTAGGGGTGACCCAAACAGGATGCGGTTGGAGAAGTGATTTTGGCTTGTCCTATTCCTAGACAACTTGTATGGACGAATGTCTGACATTGCATTTTAAAATCACATTGATTGATCTCTATAAACGTATCATCTGTTTGGTGGCGAAGAAGGCAACTTCTCTTAGCTTAACACCCTTTGCTAAGATGTACGAGCACAAGAGTTATACGTTTGTAAAAATCAGTTGTGTGATTATGGAATGGCAATGTGGCATTCAAAGAGGAAAGATGATGTGCTATGTTAAAGGTAATCGTTACCTCAAGCCTCACACCCGAAAATGGCTAAAATAGTGCAGATACGGCAAGGCTATGTGATTCACAACCACTAAGGTATGATCATCCCCTTCCAGATATATTTCTACCCACTATAACGTTCGGGTTTAAATTATCATGGTGTATGCTAAGAGACGTCTCGGATAGGTCGGTAATGACCGAGGCGATGAAATATTTGGTACTATCCAGGAAGAGGTAGGTCGGTCTTGTATTGGTAGAGGTGCAGATGTTCTGTAGCCTCGGTAGGTACCTCTAGAGATATACTGTCGAAAGGTAGTCCCTTCTCCTGGTCATTTGTATGGAAACCCATTCTCCAATACGTGCTTGCCATTTTGTTTGTAGAACCCATTTTGTGGCTAGTATGTTGGAATTTAATCAATGTAACAATTACGGCTAAGATTAATAAGTTTACTTGCAAATTTTTTCAAAGAAATGTCAATAAAGATAATATCCCTTAATTTTACGTAATAAAGAATTGGTTATCATAAGGTAAAAGCCTGTTCCGTGTTTATGTGCGGCGTGGTCTTATAAGATACCCTTTTGTTTTCAAACATCGTATTTTGAGTTCTCATACCGGTCCCATGACTAACCTGGAGTTTATTTTGTTTTCCCTTTAAACTCTGAGTGCCCTATTTTCCCGGGCAGCCAAGTAGTGAGGATAACTTTGGAGCATTTTGGAGCATGTTGGGAAAGTATTTTGGAGATGTTTTAGAGCAAATGGAGCTAAATTACCTTATGTAGATATCTACCTATATTCCACTGTGTTATGTATTTAGAAAGTTCCAGCATATGTAAGGATAAGCAGTTATAACTATCCCAGCTGGATTAGTATTTAACTCGAAAGGATCACTTAGAGTGGTCGTATGTATTTATCACATGTATAATTACATTTTGAATGGGATGTGAGATTCTACTATTGTCTTATCTTCTATTTTTATTTTTCTTTTCCCTATCATAATCTGTAACCCCAGCACTTGGCTTTATGGCACGTGAATACCGTGCATGTATTAGTGTCGATTTCTGAGGGTCGAGGAGATGGGTCGTCACAATCATCCAAACATTCAATCAACTATTTTTTTTAACTGTATAACATTTTTGGTTAACCAAAAAAGTGAGTTTAACTCATGGAAATTTTTGTTGACACCGAGGCGTTTCGGTTTGAAGCTAAAATCGAACGATGTCCGATTTTAACCCAATTTTCAACATGCTCATAATTTGACCAAACCTATTTTGTCACGAAGCTTTCGTCATTACGAGTGCAATGCAAAAATCCATGTCTCGATTGGACCTTGTATGCAAAAGTTACACAATTTTTTTAAACAATTTAAAATTTAAAATTAAATAGCGAATTGCATATTTTATTAACTAATCACCATTTAAATTCACTAATACTTCTTCTCCTCAAATTCAAGCCCGCTCTTTCCAGTGTCCTATTTCACCATGGCCGCGCCTTTGACCACTGATTCCTCCTCCTTCAGTGCACTAAATCCCTCGTCGTCTTCACCAAACTCTCCTTCTCCGCGAACTGCACCTACCATCACCGTCACCACTTACCCGAACCCCTCCAGAAAAGTGCGACATCCACCCATCTGCCCACGTCCGTACAATGTCAGACTCCTTCAGAAGCCGTCGCGACTCGCCGAACTTCGACTCTAGGTGCACTACGCCATGATGAACCGAAAAACACTCTCCATTTCGCCGATCGAAGTCCATATCCCAAGATTTCCCAAACCCTATTTTGAAATGTCCAAAACCCACTACAGTCAATGCCAAATGTTGTCATACCCCTCCAAAACCAACCCAAACGAAGAACTAGGCAATCTAACTCAGTGGAACCAATCTTTCTATTTTTCATTAAGTATAAATGTGGAATTTAAATTATGAATGGTGGTCATTTCATTTATTTTACTGGGTATGAAAGATAAAAGACAACAGACATTTTAAAATGGGGAAGGAGGTATGGCCTAGTGTGTGCTAGCATGGGTAGGGTATGGAATAGGGTATGAGATAGAAGGTGAGTACATATATATATATATATATATATATATATATATATATATATATATTCGAAAATATCTAGCTCGATTCACTCAAGAATCTCGAACCTCAAACGAGACATGCCACCTGGCGTTCTATATGAAATACCCCTATTCCGAGCATAATGGAACTAGTCTCGAGACCTAATTTGATCGTATACAGAAGATATCTTTTTAAATCGAATTATATTATATAAATTCCTGGAATTAATTTTATACGCATTTCGATCTCGCATGTCCACACGATACATCTATTCACCCCAAAATTTGATGACATATAGTAATTCATTATTACGGGTCCAATGACACTAGCTTCGTCAATATCCAAGACAGTGCCCTGGAATGATATTTTTACATGTTAATTAAAACGAATTATTATTTAAAACCAATCCTAATCAATTAATTATAAATTAATGTTTACTATCTTCATTCTTATTCAAATAGAATTTAATTAAGATTTCAAAATCATATTTTTTATATTCACATATTCAAATAAATCCAAATATTTGAAATTTAAGCTATTTTGCTTATACAACCAATATTTTCATATTTAAAATTAATTAAATATTTCAAATTTAAATGCCTAAAATTCTGGGTCATTACATGAACAGTTGCAATTCATAATGTATGAAACTTCGATGAAATTAATGCATTCAAAATATAGAAGTAAACAATGATGTGAGATCATGCATTCAATATGATTGATTATATAAGAATATTGTTGTATAAGATGTAGCACTAGACCAAGACCTACAAGATGGGCATAGGAATTTGATCATTGAAATGTTAGTTTGATCGGTTTATGTAAAGTGCAATTTATCTAATACCCTTAAATGTTAAGGATGACCAAATGCATTTTTGTAAAGAGTTCGCTACGATCTTATAGTAAGGATTTCCTTTTCGAATGGTACGACCATTTAGAATGAAAGCGAATGTACGAAAGTGGATGTAAAATAGGCATAGTCGGAATGAAGAGAGTGAACTATCACCTTAGTTTCATGAAGAGATATTGGAAATGAGAATTATATAAAATACTAAAAGATACTTAATATGAAATGAGAAATATGGTCTCTATTCTAAATGTGTTTTCATATAGAAAATCATTTTCTATGTAAGTTATTTCTTTGAATTCAAGATATTTGATTTGAAACTCCCAACTATAAACTAGTTACAATATATAAAATAAAATTTCACAATAAGTAGTTGAATGGAACTTCTTATTTTATATGATATTATAATAATGGCCAGAAATAGTGAGAGCGTACCATATAACACTTCTTAATGGACGCGTCAAGTTACAGAAAATTATTTTCATAAATATACATGTAACGACCCGTAAATTTCAATAGTTTTAATAATATATTTAATTGGAATTTTTGTGAAATTTTAAATAATTGAATTTTGAAATAAAAATTTAATATTTGATCAAAATTCAATATTTGAAATATGTCTATTTAAACATAACAACTGGTAAATTTTCATCTGATAATATGGAAGTTTATTCCTTGTGTAATTTTATTTCAATTTAAATCAGTTAATACTTGATGATAATAAATGTTTTCCAAACCTGAATATTTTTGTATAGAAAATTTGTAAATTATCTTCTGAGCAAGACGTCATATTTCGTTTCTCAAAATTTGGACTTCTATTGCTCCGTTTATCTTATTTCTGACAAATTTGTAGCCTTTTCGGTACCGATTATCGACTTTTGATAGGATGATCGTACCACTGATATCTGTATACCGTTTTGATCGTCTCGTCGTACTGATCTCTATGGTATATTCAATTCTGTGTTTTGAAGTCCGGTTCATAGCGGAATCCGTGAAACAGATAACCGTATCGGTCCTCGATTTTTACCTTTTGGGTTCCGGTGACCATTAAAGTTCACCATATAATTCCAATGGTCAGGTTATTAGTATTATTCTCTATATTCAATGCAACTGTCTATATTCTTTGGGTTTTAAAATATATTGTTTCTATATTAATTTTTTCTTTCGTTCATTCCTATTTTGTTCTTGAAAAAAAGGCTGTGGCTTCACCTTCCCTTTCATATCGACCGTTCTTCTACCCAACGGCCACATTCCAATCGCCTTATTATCAACATCATAGAAGTCTCCTCCACCCTCCTTCGAGTGCCAACAACATCACAGGAGCCAATGCCACCTTCTTCTTTTCTTTCCTCTCCCTTCCTTTGCATTTTCCTATCGCCTGTGCAATCTACGCAAGTCTCGGCCTCCTTCTAATGTCTTTCCTTTGGCCCACCTGTCCTCCGTTTTGGCCACGGTAGCATCACCGCACCCATCTCCGCTTCAAATTCCTCACCATGGCTTCATCCCATCATTCCTGACCCGCACCTTGATATACCTTGTCTCTTGCGAGCTCGGCCTGTTTTGATTCAAAGATATATATTTGCAGTAAGTATATATATATTGCTATGATGATATTTTAGTTAAAGGTTATGTTACATATTTTATATATATACATTTGTACAATTTTAGTGTAGATCTCTATATAGATAAGTATACAGGTGTATGTTCTTTTATATATAATAGGTGTATATTAGTTTTGTTAGAAGGCTATTATATTTCAATGTATATTTTATGTTTCATATTATATTACAAAATATATATATATATAACAATGTCAGTCTATATATATAATAATTTTTGAAGCTCTCTATTTTACTGTGGGTTCTAAAGTACATATAAATTGGCTTATATTTATGCGTGTGTTGATTTTCAATTGTACAACATGTTTATATATAAGTACGTACAAGTCGTATATCCCTATTTACTTATATATATATATATAGGTTTATATATGTATATGTTTAGTTTACAGGTTTTATAGATCTACCATATCTAGTACTGTGTTTTATTAAACGTATAAATATGTAAGAGTATTATTAGTTATGTGTGTTTGTTAATAGTAGATAAGTATTATGGCAGGATAGTACATTAGTATAGATAGAGTTTATAAAGTTACTGTAATATATATACTGTAATATATATATATGGTTTTCAATTATGCAGTAATATATAGGTGCTTATTGTGTATTATTTCAACACACACACAGATATATATATATATATATTAAGTATGTAAATGTTGGGTTAATTTATATAAATAATGTATATACTATAAAATAAAGTGAATTTGGTTTTGAGATATATATATATATATATATGTGTGTGTGTGTGTGTGTGTGTGTGTGTCTGTATAGATTTTGATTTTTATATGTTTTTGTTTTAGATTTAATATTGGTTGTATAATATGAATGGATCTTAGGGTATAATATATTAAGGTTTTTTATAAATTTGAGTTTGGTTTGGGTATATATATATATATATATGTTATTTAATATTTGTTTTAAATTTAATATTGATTTTAATAAAATAACAAATATTTCTGTATATATATAACAAACTGATTCTGATTTAGTTCATCATTTTTTGATTATTAGCCTTGTTCGTCCAATTCGGGTCCATCTAGCTTTGCTTTGAAATTCGTGCTTGGATTCGAAACTCATTCCATCGTCAAATCTCTCTAGCCTCGAAAGGTGAGCAATCACTCACGATTAACATTCTTATATTTATTAAATTTGATTTCAATTAAAACGACAATTGAAATATGCTGTTGTTAGTTATTCACATTGCTATATATATGCCGTTATTTGTATCTGTTCACCTGTGACATCTGACACCATTATCTGTTATTTATACTGATGATATATGCATGTTACTGTTGTTATGTTATTATCATATCTGTTATCACTCTGCAAGTTCCCTGTTAGTATAGAATTAACTATGGATTGAAATGATACATACTCGACGATCTGTAGAATAGGAGAAAATCGTTATGGGTTGAAATGATAAACCCAAGCGGTTTTCATTGAATTTAATTTGGGATTGCGGGTTGAAAAGATATATACATGTATATATATTTAAATTGCGGATTGTAATGATAAATATCTGTATCACTTGACCATAGGGTAGAGAATTATATACAGACACCGTCGATCTATATATAAATATTTTGAAAATGATTTCTATGGTTTTGAAAAGAAATATATGGTTTCAATCAATATTGATTTTAAAGATTTATTAAAGTTGGTTTAATAAAGTTGACAAATAATATGTTTAAGTATTTATTTAATATCTATATTTTCAAATATAGAGTTTATAATGATTTGAAATTTATTTGAAATTATATTTATTTAAGAATTTTACTTAAATAAGTTTGATTTGAAATTTATTAAATTTGAAATTTTAAAGATATGTTTTATAACTTGAATTTGATTAAAAGTGACTTAAATGAATATTTCAAATTTATATAAATTTTAATGGGATATTTTATTTATTTAAATTTGTAAATTAAAGTTGTATTTAGATGTTGTTGAAATGATTAAGTAAATATTTCAAAACTAAATAATAGTAAAGTGAATTTGATATATATATATATATATATGAAATTATCGAATTTAGTTTTGAATGTTGAATATTTAAAGCTTTGAAATATATTGAAACTGAAATGGCTTATTTTATGGTTTAAATATGTATTTGAAATCGATAATTTGAAATGGTTTATTTAGAAACTGAATCGAATAGAAATTGATGATTTGAGATTTGATTAAATTTGAATTTTGGAATTCGAGTTGATTTGAATCGATTTGTGGAATTTAAGGAAGCTATTTTTATATAAAGTATCTTTAAACTATATCTAAAACTATTTATATTTTAATTTATAAATTATTTTAATATAAACTATTTTAATATAAATCATTTTCAATATAAATTATTTTATTATAAGCTATTTTAACTTATAACTATTTTATATAAACTATTTTATTTATAAACTATTTTATTTATAAACTATTTTATTATATATACTAATTTTAATATCTAAACTGTTTAAGAGGAAAGTGTTATGATTTCCAAAATGCTATAATTTCAAAGTGTTATGATTTCCAAAATGCTATAATTTCAAAAGTGTTATGATTTCCAAAATGCTATAATTTCAAAGTGTTATGATTTCCAAAATGTTATGATTTCAAGCTATGATTGCAAAGTGTTATGAATTTCAAGGTTTTGATTTCCAAAGTGTTTTGATTTTAAAAGACTTATGATTTTGGAAGCATTATAACTTTGGAAAGTGATTTGATTTGGAAATGGATATATTTGAAGTAAAAACCATATCGTTTTGATATGGTTTTAAAATGGAAATGATATTTTGGTTTTGAAGTATAAACTATTTTGAAATGACCGCGGTGTTATAATAACGGTTGGTTGTTAAAGAGACCGGGATCGGATATGGGCATACTCTCTGTCGATACCAAAAACCACTTTGACAAACGTGTACGCGGTGGAGATTCCAGAATGAAGTAGGATGGTGGCGACGATCCTATTGAGGTATATACGTGGACCCAACTCCCGTGAGTTGGCATAAGGTGGCTAAAACAGGAGCGATTGACGGGCCAATGAGGTAGCACCTCTGATCGGACGCATTTCTTCGATAACATTCTATTACTTTGTGATTGATTTGGTGGCCACCCCTTGATTTTGATTGGGAGTGTGTTCCGAGGTGGGCGGTAGTGGCTGCTATGCGTTTCCACCAGCCCGGATGCGTAATTGGTATACCTACCCTGGCATTGCCTAGTTGTGCTGTGTCACCTACCATATCGAGCTTTACTACGAGTTTGGATTTGTGTCGTAGCCTGTGGAGTATTGAGGGTAGCTCCCGATCTGGGGGTACGCTGATACTGGATAGACTACTGGGACTATTATATGTTAAGGGATATATGGGTAACCCCTTTATGCTATTTAAAAGTAAGTTTATTTTACTATAGACATTATTATATTAGCGAAATATTACTACATAGTAGATAGTTTAACGGATCCTTAGAGGATGGTTATCCCAAACATCCTTTAAGTTACTTGTATTTAAGTTGATATTTCACTTGAGTTGGATTTATTAATATAAGAATGTTAACCCTGACTCGAGTGTTTTGTGTTTTGCTTTACGCTCGGGTCAAACTGAGTTGTTCGGTGTTCGAGACTCACTTTTGGAGTTGGAGCTTCGCTTAGAGATCCAGCTATCTATCCTGCTTTAAGTTGTTTAGTTAATTCTAGTGATGTATTCAGATCTTGTATTTGATTATTGTATTGAGACATCTATGTATTCGTGACTTCTGTTGTATCTTGTTTAACTCTGTTATATATATAGTAGCTTCATGAACTACTATTCTTTTGTTTCCGCTGCATTATTGTTATATTACTCTGTGTCTGTGATCTGTGATTATTTTATTTACTGTATATGCTGAGTTTTGCCAAATTTTATTTACAATATATTATTTTGAATTATTCAAGTCCGACATGTGCGGATTTATTGTTGATTTGAATGGTCCAAAATAGTGGGTCTTTACAATACATAATATTATTTATGAAATAATAATTGTTTTCAGTATCGATTAGAAAGAGATATAGTTCTATTTTGACATGAATATTAAGAATATTCATTATAAAATAAATCTGTAGTATTGGAGTATATAACAAAAGTGATGCTTTAGAAAATACAAAAGATATTTAAATAATTTACAATTATTTTGGAATTATGGACTAAGCCACAGTTTTGATAAATAACTCTTTAAGCATATGATTATGAATCATATGGTACTAGTGAATTGTATCTCAAATGATTAAGGGGAAAGCACATATTCAGTAGGAGCGACATAAAAGTTGGTGAACTCTTCGGGTTGATACATAAAGATGTATGCAGTGGAAAGTCAATGACACCAAAATTGATTCACTTACTTCGTTTAATTCACAGATGAATTATCATAGAAATGGACGTGTCTATTTAATACATAAATAATGTATTTATGATAAGTTCACTGAATATAGAATGGAAGTAGAAAAAAATAAAATGAAAAGGAAATAAAAGATTTGATTTGATCGTATAATTGAATATATTGGAAAGGGTTCCAAAGTACCAAAAGATAAGTAAGATTCAAACTCAAAACCCACTCCTCCCAATGATAAATAATGATGAATTGATAAAGAGTAATCAGATTTTATTGGATGAAGTACGATTAATGATGAGTGAAGTTGAGTTAATTTCTTTCTATATGGACATGTACTTAAGAGTAAGTACATAAGTTAAATTAAATTTCATCTAAAGCATAGTCTACGAGATCGTGCAAGATAAAAGTTTATTAGAAACCCATGTGTATCCTAGGTTAAGGAATTGACATGTTATGTAAGTCAACAGACTGCATGTAATATTCTTTTGTGTGAGATCTTATGTAGACCACCCTAAAAGAGTTTGGGACCAATTAGTATTGATTGACCAATTTATGTTATGAACATACTTTTTGTAAACTAAAACCAAATCAGCTTTATATATAAGGTAATTCATAAAGTTTTATGAATACCTATTACGTTGCACTAAGAAATAATTGTTGTTTCTTACTTCATGGCGGACGAATTTCTTTTCGAAATTATCGGTAGTAAAATGGATGTGGATACGATCCAAAAATAAAACTAATTATGAGGGATGAAATGAAATTAACCAAATCTCAATGGGCACAATACATTAGAATGTCTAATAAGTATTCTCGTGCACTAAAGAGAAACTATGAGTTTCTTATTAATGTCTGAGTTAAATACTAATCCAGCTGGGATAGTTATAACTTCTTATCCTTACATATGCTGGAACATTCTAAATACGTAACACAGTGGAATATAGGTAGATATCTACATAAGGTAATTTAGCTCCATTTTCTCTAAAAACATCTCCAAAATACTTTCCCAACATGCTCCAAAGTTATCTTGACTACTTGGCTGCCCGGAAATATAGGGCACCCAGAGTTTAAAGGGAAAACAAAATAAACTCCAGGTTAGTCATGGGACTGGTATGAGAACTCAAAATATGATGTTTGAAAACAAAAGGGTATCTTATAAGACCACGCCGCACATAAACACAGAACGGGCTTTTACCTTATGATAACCGAATCTTTATTATGTAAAATTAAGGGATATTATCTTTAATGGCATTTCTTTGAAAAAATTTGCAAGTAAACTAATTAATCTTAGCTGAAATTGTTACATTGATTAAATTCCAACATACTAGCCACAAAATGGGTTCTACAAACAAAAAGGCAAGCACTTATTGGAGAATGGGTTTCCATACAAATGAGATTTGGTACCAAAAGGGATATGCTCCATCGGCTGCAAATGTGTCTACAAAAAGTAGACTAATGTGAGAATATAATAAGCAACGTTGATAAGAATATCATCATAAATTTCAATTGTTGAAATTTGCGTAATCGAGTCATCATTCATCATGCTTAGGTTAATTCAGATTTTACTTTCAAAATTATCACCTGGTATGAATTTGAGTTTTGGTACGTAAATGTTGAAAGAGAATGTTCTAAATAATGATTTATAATAAACTGTTTGCACATAACTATCAAAATGTCTCAAAGTCGGTAGGAGCGATACTAAGTTTGTTGGTTTTAGATATGATCTAATAACTGATACAAAAGTATCGTTCGGCGAGAACTAGAGTTGAATAAGTATTTTGACATAAATATCAAATAGTTTTATTTTCGGTCAAAATACAAAGGAATCATAAGTCTATAAGAAAGACTATTAAAGGTACTAAAATATTCCTAAAACTATAAGTAAACAACAAACTTATGATCGGTAATGATGTACTTGTGCTAAAATCGGTATAGTTCGGTTATTTAATTCTCGATATTGGATTTTGAAAATGACATTTTTATATAATTAGTATAAAAGGGTGATGGGATTGTCCCACAAAATATATATACCACCATATTAAAAATTTTAATAAGGATAATATGAGATAGATTCCTTATGCATTAGCCATAGGAATTATCATATATACTATGTAGTCTACTATATCACATTTCACTCATGTACTTAGTACATTGAGTAAATATTGAATTCGAATTCAAATCGCTAAATGCTAGCTAAGATTATTCTTGATAATTGTGAAATACTAGAAAATTGTTTATAGAAACAACGAGCTTCTTATAAAGAATTATTCGAACTCAAACTTCGTAAGTGTTATCGAGCATAATATATAAATCCAAAGTTCATGTTTGAACCTTAGTTAAGGAGCTTTAAACTGGAAATGTTTAAAATAAGAGGTTGTGGCTAATTCAACCAAAAGGCTAAGTATATCACTTGAATAACACCGCAATAAAAGCAATGTATATAAATTAATGCACATATTTACAACTGAGCTAGGGTTGATTCCAAATGTCGTGAATCCTATGAAATCATTATATGATAACTGTGCCGCAAATCAGATCATGAAATAAACTGGAGCTCACTAGAAGTCAAAAAATATACTTCGACAAGTTCCACATGACAAAGACAGTTTATCAACACTGAAGAGAATTGATTGAAAATTAGATAGTTAAGACTATATAACATATTCGTTCACTAAGGGACTAGCTCAATCGGGTTTACAGAAGACTGGTCGAAGGAATGGGAATAAAATTCCATAATTAGCCCCAAGTGCAAGTGGGAGATTGAGAGAGTTAGGGGCATGCCTAGAGGAAATTATGTAGCTTATTTTATGTATCTAACTTTGTGTATAGGTAGACACTCATGCCGATATTTTCAACCATTCGCATCCATTATAAGTGTATAGGTAGACACTCATGCGGGAGTTGAATTGCTCAAAATACCGCGTTGTAAATAAAATTTGGCAAATCTCATAATATACAGTAAATAAATATAATCACAAATCACAGACATAGAGTAAAATAATGCAGTGGAAGTAAAAGAAATAGTAGTTCATGAAGCTACTATATAAATATATCAGAGTTACATGAGATATAACAGAAGAAATAGAATACAACAAAAGTCTCAATATAATAACCCAGTACAAGCTGAGTAGGACAATGGAACTGAAGTAGATAGGACAAGGCAAGCAGATAATCTCCAGCGATTCAAATCTCCAAGAGAGTGGAAATCCAAATCTGTGAATAACTCAGGCTGACCCGAGCGTAAAGAAAAACACAAAACACTCGAGTCAGGACAATATATACTTATATAATGTAAACCAACTCAAGTGAACTGTAATAAAGGTACAAGTAACTTAAAGAACGCTTGGGATCGCCCATTCTTTAAGGATCCGTTAAACTATTTACTATGTAGTAATATACGCTATATACAGTAGTGTCTAATTAGTAAAGTATAATCATATAGAAAATAGCGTTAAGGGGATGGAGAACCTTAACGCGGTCGGATCTTAAAATCATAATCGTAGTAAAGCTCGATATGGTAGGTGACACGGCACACAAGGCAATGCCAGGGTAGATATACCAATTACGCACACGGACTGATGGAGCGGATAGCAGCCACTACCGTCCACCTCGAACAACACTCCCAAATCGGAGGATGACCATCTAATCAATCACAAGTAAGAGTATAATATCGAAGAAATGTGTCCGAGAAGAGGTGCTACCTCACTGGTCCGAGATCGCTCCTGTTTTAGCCACCTTATGCCAACTCACGGGAGTTGGGTCCACGTATATACCTTAGGATCGTCGCCACCATCCCACTTCATTCTGGAAACTCCACCGCGTACACAGTTGTCAAAGTGGTTTTTGGTAAGACAGAGAGTATGTCCACATTCGATCCCGGTCTCTTTAACAACCAATCGTTATTATAACCCGTGGTTATAATTTTAAAATAATATTTTATACTTCAAAATAGATATCATTTCAAATCCAAATCTTTATCAAAATAAAGATTAAATCAATTCCAAACCATTTCAATATATTAACATATCATATCTTTCCAAAACTTCATTTCAATTCATTTCAGTATAATAAAATATCATATCCTTACAAAACTTTATTTCAAATCAAAAATATCATATCCTTACAAAACTTCATTTCAAATCACCTGTAAATAGTTTATATTCCAATCAAAATAATTCATTTAAACCTTTTTAAAAGCGTAATTATTATATTTTCAAATCAAGTATTCAATTTCCAAAGTTTCAAACCATTCTGAGTTCGTTTACTAAGTCAAAACCCATATTTATTAAAATTTCAGCCTTTCGCAGCATTTAGAAAAAAGCTGTTATAAGTTATACTTGAAAACATTTTTATTCAGCAAAGACAACATTTAAAACTGCTGTTAAAACTCAGTTTTTAGTTGAATTATAGTTCAAAAACAGAAAAGACAGCATTTCAAAAGTGCTGCGGTAGTTCAGATTTTAAAACAAGGGTTAAATTTGGTTTCAGCAAAGACTGCAGACCACTATAGCATTTCCAGAGAATGCTATAATAAACCTGAGTTCAATATTAGCCTATAAGTTCAATTACAGCAACTACAGCATTTCAGAAATGCTGTAATAGCTCTTTTTACACAATTTTAGTTCAAAACAGAATCTATAGCATTTCTGAATGCTATTAAAAGTTAATTTTAGGTGTTAGTGTATTTCCAGCAATTAAATAACTTTAATTTAAAACACATAAACATTTTAAAAATCATATTTTAACATTTAAAATGTTCATTTACATATCGTTTAACATATATCTTTTCATAATAAATTTCTTATAATAAAATCCAATTTTCAACAATTTACTTAATAAATTTAAGTGTAAAAGTTCCAATTCTTCACATTTCAACAAATAGACTTAACACTTCAAATTTAAATTACCATTTCACAATTTAACAAAATTTTCAATTTTATTTAATTAACTTAAACCTTTAATTAAAACCAAATTTCACATTTCCTAGTCAAGTTATATTTTAAAGGGTCATTTTTAAACATTCATTTATTTAACCACTTAAATTCATAGAAAAATCAATAATACTTTAATAAATCACTTAAATTCAAATTTAATCAAATTATCATATTTACCATTTCCAAATAAAATTTAATATCCATTTTATTTATATAACTTAAATATCATTTTAACCGAAATTCCAAATTTCTAACTTAAGTTATATTTCAAAAATCCAGTTAAACCATTCATTAATTACATTTTTAACACATAGAAAAAAATCATAATTTCTTTATTTTAAAACATTTCAAAATCTATTTAAATCAAATTTCATAAATTTATAATTTTTAAAATACTTAAAAATATCCAAAACACTTTATAAAATAACCACGGGCCTGTATATAATTTTCTAACCTAGGTCAAGTGATACGGATATGTATCATTTCAATCCGCAGTTAAAAAGAAAAATCCGGGTTCTATCATTTCAAACCCGCAATCCCAAGTTAAAATAAATTAAATAAAAATCGTTCAGGCCTATCATTTCAGCCCATAACGATTTTTCCTTATTCTAAAGTCCGTTCGGGTATGTATCATTTCAACCCATAGTGATTCTAGTCTACAGGGAACTTGCAATGGTGATAACTGATATAAATAACAGAATAACATTAAATAACAGTAACATATGATATAACAGGTGTAATAACAGGTGTGAACATCATATGATAATAATATAAGCATATTTGACATGATAATATATTTCTACAGATTCGCAGGGTGTCAATTTACTAGTTATATAGGTACATATTGTCTGGTGAGAATAACTCACCTTTTTATGCTGGAGTTAGCGATCAAAACACACAGAATAGATTCCATAAAGCACGACAAACACGATACAGCATGACTTTTGATTTGAATGAATATAGAGCCTTGATATTTATCTTGTAAACAATAACCAAAACAAGACAATATATACATAAATATTTAACACAAACAATGTTGAAAAAAATGAAGATAAGAGACAACAAAGGAATGAATGTTTTTGCCTTGCTTCCTACACTTGCTAGCATGACTTAGGGAATGTTTTGGTTCAGGTTTGGACATGGTTTGGGTCTGGTTTGGACCTTAAAAGGCATGGCTACAGGGCAAGAGCAAGGTGGAGGTTACAAGCATGAGAATACAAGGGGTCTAGGCTTGACAGTGGAGTTTTGGTGCACCACAAGGCTCGTCTACATGCATTGTTTGGCTTGGATCTTCATGTTTCTGATCTGGACAGAGGTGGGGAGGGGTGTGTCAAGGTCAGGTCAGGGGAGTGGTGGTGGCTATGGTGGTGGTTTGGGTGGTGGTTGAAGTGGATGAGCATGTAGAGGTGAAATAAGTATAGATCTAGGCATCTAGGTTGTAGTTTGAGGGGTTTGACCATCATTTGGGGTTCGGCTATGGTCAGATCTGGTGGGGTAGATGGTGGTGATGGTAGGGAAGAGATGGAAGGAGGTGGTGGCCGTGGAATAGGTGGAGAGCCGCTCCAATCAGGGGAGAAAGCAAAGCAAATTTGCATAGAAAATAGGAGAAAAAGTAGAAAGAAGAGAGGGATTTACCTAATTTTTTTGCAAGATGGAGGCCATGATTTTTTTTAGGGTTTAGGAGCTTTGGAAATTTGTGAATGAGAGGGAAAAAAAGTGGCGGCTGAAGAAATGAGGAGATGTGGCCAATTGAATGAAAAGTTAGGTTAAAAAGTAGAAGGGTTAGAAAATAAAAGGGCCTTAGGAAGATAGAAAGTTTAAGGCCTTTCAAATTTCTTTAATTCATTTTTATAAGTTTATATTTCTGGTAATAACATTAATTCCAGTTAAAAATTCAAAAATTTGATAAAATATAAAAATATATATAATATTTATTGATTATATAAAGTAGAATTAAGGAAAATAGTTAAAACAGTGAACTGGACTAGAAAATTTCGAAATTGAATAGAATAAATTTTAGAAAATTTATATGAGCTTGCAATATATTTTTAAACATAAATAATAACATAAAATAAAAATATATTCACAAAGTAAATATTTAAAATTGAATTTACATAAAATTTTTAAATGAAGAAAATAGCAGAAAATAGAAAAACAGCCTTTAAAAATAGGAAATCATCATAGTAAATTTTGGAAAAATTCTATTATCATTTTTAAAATATTTAGAGATGGAAATATACATAAATAAACATATTGACACATATTAAAATAAATTATAAGAAATAAAATATGATTTATAAAATTTAAAATAGGCAAAATTGCACAATAAAACAAATTATACTAAAAATTGAAATGTACATAACTTTTACATTTTAACTCCGTTTTCAACGAAACGAAAAGTAGTGTTCAAGTTATTACATCTATTTTCATAATAAAAGATAAAATATATAATTTCAAACTATTTAAAATTTAAATTTAAAAGTCAAAGTTTGACTATTGACCAAAATTTACATTTTCTGGAAATATTAAATTTAGTCATATTTGGAATTCTAATCCACATACAAAATCAAAGTTTTTATATTTACAATAACAAAATTTATTCTTTTCATAAATAAAGCTTTTAAATCTGGAAATCAATTTAAAAATAATTGTAAAATACAGGGTTGTTACACTCTCCCCCACTCAAAACTTTTCGTCCCCGAAAAGGAATGAGGTATGGGAAAGCACAGAAAAAGATAGAATGAATAGAATTAAGACAAGATGATAAGAAAATTGGAATTACACCTGATAACTATTGTTATAGGTAAGTTTAACAAAAATGGAGGTGATCCAATCAAGAATATAAGCACGAAAAAGATCCTCTAGAGTCTGAATCTCCCTTTTCACTTCACCGACGGTCTATGAATGGAAAAACAGTGTTCAGATCCAGATTAGTAACAAAGATTATCAAAGATTATAGAAAGCTTTCTAAACAGACTGGTATAAGCAATAGCCTTCCCATTCTGTAACAAGATAAGAGAAATAAGGACAACCAAAAGATAGTTTAAAAAAAACAAAAACAAAATAAGATAATAAATTTGAAACCATAATGCTTTGAAATCATAACAATTTAGGGATGTTTATCATTTGGAAATCATACTACTAAAATCATAACACTTTGGAAATGTTATTCTTTTAAAAAAAAGAACATAATACTTAGAAAATCATAACACCTTTTAAAAAAATAATCTTTATTTAAACCATTTTAATTCAAGGTCAAATAATATTCATTTTAAAGTTGTAACATTTCTAAGTTCATTCAATTATAAAAATTTCCAAAACATTGTATTTTCAAACGGCAGCACTTATAAAATGCTACAGTAGATATATTAGTATTTCAAATCAGTTTTATTCCAGAAATATTCATTTGGATATCTTTTAACTTAAGACTTATTAAAACATACTTTTATGAATGGAATATCCAAATAAACTATACTTCATTTATTAAGTCAAAAGTTCATTATTTTACTTAGCTCTTCATTTAACAAATAACCTAACACTTTATATAAAATACCCATTTCACAAATAGATATTCCTTTATTAAGTTACACTTAAAATTCCATTTGAAAACCAAATTCTCAATTATCAATTTTTTAGTGATGTTAAAATACATTTTAACTATTTAAATCATAATCATTCATTTTTCAAGACATATCTATTTCATAAATAAAATATTTATATAGCAAATATAACAATCAAATTTCTTTACACATTTATTCATTTAGACATCAATTAAACTATGAATTCAAGTTAAATAAACTTTATTACAAAATGTATAATTCAAATGTATTTTATTTTATCTATTCAAAGATACATTATTTATTATACAACATATTCATTTTAGGAAATAACCTTTATTAAAATTCCTAGGTTAGACTTAAGGTTCCATAGTAAATCAAATTTGATTATTAAGTTATTTAAATAAAATCTCTTTAAATTCCTTTTTCACTATTTGCCTCTGTTAATCTTTTATAACTAAAATTTAAGTGTATAACATGTATTATAACCACTCAAATTTTATTCATAAAAATCCCTTTTATATTGTATATTATCCAATTCCATATTCAACTTCTGTGTAATTTAGGTAGGTTATATTGGAATGCAATTGGGTGTTATACAAGTAAAACTTTCCAATTCAATTATCTCAAGTTTGAATCATTTATTCAAATTTTTGATTTCTTCTTATAACTGAAATTATTCTTTAAAATAAAATTTAAGAATTAAACTTCCGATTCCTTTCAAACCATTTAGAGATAAGTAATTATATATACATAATATGTCAAATCAAGTTTAAATCATATATCTATATATATTATAATCCAGTCATATTTTAGAAATTCAAATCAATTAGATTTTCCAAAACAAAGCTGTAGCAAGACTATAGAACAGTCTCTTCACTTCGAAACTCTAAAATGAACGTCGATGATGCTGCAGTCATCACCGAAATTATTTTCCAGTGACAAAGAGAAGAGCACTAAATTTTTAAACTTAAAATTCTTTGGAAACAAATTTCTATTCAAAATACTTTAAATAATATGTCCTTTCAAAACTTTAAACACAAGGTTTGAAACCATCAGAAATTAAATTCTCAAATTTTCGATTTAAATTCATTTCAGTTCCCAAATCAAATTTATAAACAACTATTTATAAATTCATTTATAGAATGATAAATCAAGTATTATCATTTCAAATAATCAATTTAAATCAATTTATTAAGTTCCATAATATTTACTTATATCAAAATTTATTTCATTAAACAAATTTTTTTTAAAAATAATATTGTGTCAGTTTGTTATATCAAAGTGTTTTAGAAATCCTATCGATAGCGTTGATCAAACGAATCGATCGGAAACCCAAATCAACATCAACAACTCAAACAACACCATATATAAAACAAAACATATATTTACAAGTACAATTCAAAATGTTTGGAGATAGTTTAGAAACAAAAGACAAGATGGTTAAATAGAGTAGAGAGATGGGTAAGCTTAGATAAATCGCGGACAACCTTAACCGGGTTAACCGTGACTTAAAGAATAAGATCGATGTGGATTTTTCTGGGATAAATCTACGTTCGATCTCAAGAGATAGAGTTTGGAATAGTAAGCGATACTAGCATCTAAACCGAGGATATAAAATCTTTGGTGAATCGATGCTATTGTAAAGGAGTTTCACCCTTTTACAAGAAAATTAGAATATTGGCGAGACCGCCAATTCACTATAAAGGTCATTCGAAGTGGAGTTATGTGATACTCCAAAATCAAAAGAAGATGAATAGTGAGGGACAAGAATGAATTTTGGAACCACAGGGAACGTTCCAAAAATTCAAAGGAAATTCGAATCAAGAGGAAAAGATTCAAACTCGAACGAAAGTGATTCTGTAAATAAATCTACTCCATATGCTGAGTTTTGCCTCAAATCCAAAGCTCTGATACCAACTGTAACGACCCGATATTTTCAACCATTCACATCCATTATAAGTGTATAGGTAGACACTCATGCCAGAGTTGAATTGCTCAAAATACCGCATTGTAAATAAAATTTGGCAAATCTCAGAATATACAGTAAATAAATATAATCACAAATCACAGACATAGAGTAAAATAATGCAGCGAAAGTAAAAGAAATAGTAGTTCATGAAGCTACTATATAAATATATCAGAGTTACATGAGATATAACAGAAGAAATAGAATACAACAAAAGTCTCAATATAATAACCCAGTACAAGCTGAGTAGGACAATGGAACTGAAGTAGATAGGACAAGGCAAGCAGATAATCTCCAGCGATTCAAATCTCCAAGAGAGTGGAAATCCAAATCTGTGAATAACTCAGGCTGACCCGAGCGTAAAGAAAAACACAAAACACTCAAGTCAGGACAATATATACTTATATAATGTAAACCAACTCAAGTGAACTGTAATAAAGGTACAAGTAACTTAAAGAACGCTTGGGATCGCCCATTCTTTAAGGATCCGTTAAACTATTTACTATGTAGTAATATACGCTATATACAGTAGTGTCTAATTAGTAAAGTATAATCATATAGAAAATAGCGTTAAGGGGATGGAGAACCTTAACGCGGTCGGATCTTAAAATCATAATCGTAGTAAAGCTCGATATGGTAGGTGACACGGCACACAAGGCAATGCCAGGGTAGATATACCAATTATGCACACGGACTGATGGAGCGGATAGCAGCCACTACCGTCCACCTCGAACAACACTCCCAAATCGGAGGATGGCCATCTAATCAATCACAAGTAAGAGTATAATATCGAAGAAATGTGTCCGAGAAGAGGTGCTACCTCACTGGTCCGAGATCGCTCCTGTTTTAGCCACCTTATGCCAACTCATGGGAGTTGGGTCCACGTATATACCTTAGGATCGTCGCCACCATCCTACTTCATTCTGGAAACTCCACCGCGTACACAGTTGTCAAAGTGGTTTTCGGTAAGACAGAGAGTATGTCCATATTCGATCCCAGTCTCTTTAACAACCAATCGTTATTATAACCCGTGGTTATAATTTTAAAATAATATTTTATACTTCAAAATAGAATATCATTTCAAATCCAAATCTTTATCAAAATAAAGATTAAATCAATTCCAAACCATTTCAATATATTAACATATCATATCTTTCCAAAACTTCATTTCAATTCATTTCAATATAATAAAATATCATATCCTTACAAAACTTTATTTCAAATCAAAAATATCATATCCTTACAAAACTTCATTTCAAATCACCTTTAAATAGTTTATATTCCAATCAAAATAATTCATTTAAACTTTTTTAAAAGCGTAATTATTATATTTTCAAATCAAGTATTCAATTTCCAAAGTTTCAAACCATTCTGAGTTCGTTTACTAAGTCAAAACCCATATTTATTAAAATTTCAGCCTTTCGCAGCATTTAGAAAAAAGCTGTTATAAGTTATACTTGAAAACATTTTTATTCAGCAAAGACAACATTTAAAACTGCTGTTAAAACTCAGTTTTTAGTTGAATTATAGTTCAAAAACAGAAAAGACAGCATTTCAAAAGTGCTGCGGTATTTCAGATTTTAAAACAAGGGTTAAATTTGGTTTCAACAAAGACTGCAGACCACTATAGCATTTCCAGAGAATGCTATAATAAACCTGAGTTCAATATTAGCCTATAAGTTCAATTACAGCAACTACAGCATTTCAGAAATGCTGTAATAGCTCTTTTTACACAATTTTAGTTCAAAACAGAATCTATAGCATTTCTGAATGCTATTAAAAGTTAATTTCAGGTGTTAGTGTATTTCCAGCAATTAAATAACTTTAATTTAAAACACATAAACATTTTAAAAATCATATTTTAACATTTAAAATGTTCATTTACATATCGTTTAACATATATCTTTTCATAATAAATTTCTTATAATAAAATCCAATTTTCAACAATTTACTTAATAAATTTAAGTGTAAAAGTTCCAATTCTTCACATTTCAACAAATAGACTTAACACTTCAAATTTAAATTACCATTTCACAATTTAACAAAATTTCCAATTTTATTTAATTAACTTAAACCTTTAATTAAAACCAAATTTCACATTTCCTAGTCAAGTTATATTTTAAAGGGTCATTTTTAAACATTCATTTATTTAACCACTTAAATTCATAGAAAAATCAATAATACTTTAATAAATCACTTAAATTCAAATTTAATCAAATTATCATATTTACCATTTCCAAATAAAATTTAATATCCATTTTATTTATATAACTTAAATATCATTTTAACCGAAATTCCAAATTTCCAACTTAAGTTATATTTCAAAAATCCAGTTAAACCATTCATTAATTACATTTTTAACACATAGAAAAAAATCATAATTTCTTTATTTTAAAACATTTCAAAATCTATTTAAATCAAATTTCATAAATTTATAATTTTTAAAATACTTAAAAATATCCAAAACACTTTATAAAATAACCACGGGCCTGTATATAATTTTCTAACCTAGGTCAAGTGATACGGATATGTATCATTTCAATCCGCAGTTAAAAAAGAAAAATCCGGGTTCTATCATTTCAAACCCGCAATCCCAAGTTAAAATAAATTAAATAAAAATCGTTCAGGCCTATCATTTCAGCCCATAACGATTTTTCCTTATTCTAAAGTCCGTTCGGGTATGTATCATTTCAACCCATAGTGATTCTAGTCTACAGGGAACTTGCAATGGTGATAACTGATATAAATAACAGAATAACATTAAATAACAGTAACATATGATATAACAGGTGTAATAACAGGTGTGAACATCATATGATAATAATATAAGCATATATGACATGATAATATATTTCTACAGATTCGCAGGGTGTCAATTTACTAGTTATATAGGTACATATTGTCTGGTGAGAATAACTCACCTTTTTATGCTGGAGTTAGCGATCAAAACACACAGAATAGATTCCATAAAGTACGACAAACACGATACAACATGACTTTTGATTTGAATGAATATAGAGCCTTGATATTTATCTTGTAAACAATAACCAAAACAAGACAATATATACATAAATATTTAACACAAACAATGTTGAAAAAAATGAAGATAAGAGACAACAAAGGAATGAATGTTTTTCCCTTGCTTCCTACACTTGCTAGCATGACTTAGGGAATGTTTTGGTTCAGGTTTGGACATGGTTTGGGTCTGGTTTGGACCTAAAAAGGCATGACTACAGGGCAAGAGCAAGGTGGAGGTTACAAGCATGAGAATACAAGGGGTCTAGGCTTGACAGTGGAGTTTTGGTGCACCACAAGGCTCGTCTACATGCATTGTTTGGCTTGGATCTTCATGTTTCAGATCTGGACAGAGGTGGGGAGGGGTGTGTCAAGGTCAGGTCAGGGGAGTGGTGGTGGCTATGGTGGTGGTTTGGGTGGTGGTTGAAGTGGATGAGCATGTAGAGGTGAAATAAGTATAGATCTAGGCATCTGGGTTGTAGTTTGAGGGGTTTGACCATCATTTGGGGTTCAGCTATGGTCAGATCTGGTGGGGTAGATGGTGGTGATGGTTGGGAAGAGATGGATGGAGGTGGTGGCCGTGGAATAGGGGGAGAGCCGCTCCAATCAGGGGATAAAGCAAAGCAAATTTGCATAGAAAATAAGAGAAAAAGTAGAAAGAAGAGAGGGATTTACCTAATTTTTTTGCAAGATGGAGGCCATGATTTTTTTTAGGGTTTAGGAGCTTTGGAAATTCGTGAATGAGAGGAAAAAAAAGTGGTGGCTGAAGAAATGAGGAGATGTGGCCAATTGAATGAAAAGTTAGGTTAAAAAGTAGAAGGGTTAGAAAATAAAAGGGCCTTAGGAAGATAGAAAGTTTAAGGCCTTTCAAATTTCTTTAATTCATTTTTATAAGTTTATATTTCTGGTAATAATATTAATTCCAGTTAAAAATTCGAAAATCTGATAAAATATAAAAATATATATAATATTTATTGATTATATAAAGTAGAATTAAGGAAAATAGTTAAAACAATGAACTAGACTAGAAAATTTTGAAATTGAATAGAATAAATTTTAGAAAATTCATATGAGCTTGCAATATATTTTTAAACATAAATAATAACATAAAATAAAAATATATTCAAAAAGTAAATATTTAAAATTGAATTTACATAAAATTTTTAAATGAAGAAAATAGCAGAAAATAGGAAAACAGCCTTTAAAAATAGGAAATCATCATAGTAAATTTTGGAAAAATTCTATTATCATTTTTAAAATATTTAGAGATGGAAATATACATAAATAAACATATTGACACATATTAAAATAAATTATAAGAAATAAAATATGATTTATAAAATTTAAAATAGGCAAAATTGCACAATAAAACAAATTATACTAAAAATTGAAATGTACATAACTTTTACATTTTAACTCCGTTTTCAACGAAACGAAAAGTAGTGTTCAAGTTATTACATCTATTTTCATAATAAAAGATAAAATATATAATTTCAAACTATTTAAAATTTAAATTTAAAAGTCAAAGTTTGACTATTGACCAAAATTTACATTTTCTGGAAATATTAAATTTAGTCATATTTGGAATTCTAATCCACATACAAAATCAAAGTTTTTATATTTACAATAACAAAATTTATTCTTTTCATAAATAAAGCTTTTAAATCTGGAAATCAATTTAAAAATAATTGTAAAATACAGGGTTGTTACACTCTCCCCCACTCAAAACTTTTCGTCCCCGAAAAGGAATGAGGTACGGGAAAGCACAGAAAAAGATAGAATGAATAGAATTAAGACAAGATGATAAGAAAATTGGAATTACAACTGATAACTATTGTTATAGGTAAGTTTAACAAAAATGGAGGTGATCCAATCAAGAATATAAGCACGAAAAAGATCCTCTAGAGTCTGAATCTCCCTTTTCACTTGACCGACGGTCTATGAATGGAAAAACAGTGTTCAGATCCAGATTAGTAACAAAGATTATCAAAGATTATAGAAAGCTTTCTAAACATACTGGTATAAGCAATAGCCTTCCCATTCTGTAACAAGATAAGAGAAATAAGGACAACCAAAAGATAGTTTGAAAAAAAAAACAAAAACAAAATAAGATAATAAATTTGAAACCATAATGCTTTGAAATCATAACAATTTAGGGATGTTTATCATTTGGAAATCATACTACTAAAATCATAACACTTTGGAAATGTTATTCTTTTAAAAAAAAAAGAACATAATACTTAGAAAATCATAACACCTTTTAAAGAAATAATCTTCATTTAAACCATTTTAATTCAAGGTCAAATAATATTCATTTTAAAGTTGTAACATTTCTAAGTTCATTCAATTATAAAAATTTCCAAAACATTGTATTTTCAAACGGCAGCACTTATAAAATGCTACAGTAGATATATTAGTATTTTAAATCAGTTTTATTCCAGAAATATTCATTGGGATATCTTTTAACTTAAGACTTATTAAAACATACTTTTATGAATGGAATATCCAAATAAACTATACTTCATTTATTAAGTCAAAAGTTCATTATTTTACTTAGCTTTTCATTTAACAAATAACCTAACACTTTATTTAAAATACCCATTTCACAAATAGATATTCCTTTATTAAGTTACACTTAAAATTCCATTTGAAAACCAAATTCTCAATTATCAATTTTTAGTGATGTTAAAATACATTTTGACTATTTAAATCATAATCATTCATTTTTCAAGACATATCTATTTCATAAATAAAATATTTATATAGCAAATATAACAATCAAATTTCTTTACACATTTATTCATTTAGACATCAATTAAACTATGAATTCAAGTTAAATAAACTTTATTACAAAATGTATAATTCAAATGTATTTTATTTTATCTATTCAAAGATACATTATTTATTATACAACATATTCATTTTAGGAAATAACCTTTATTAAAATTCCTAGGTTAGACTTAAGGTTCCATAGTAAATCAAATTTGATTATTAAGTTATTTAAATAAAATCTCTTTAAATTCCTTTTTCACTATTTGCCTCTGTTAATCTTTTATAACTAAAATTTAAGTGTATAACATGTATTATAACCACTCAAATTTTATTCATAAAAATCCTTTTATATTGTATATTATCCAATTCCATATTCAACTTCTGTGTAATTTAGGTAGGTTATATTGGAATGCAATTGGGTGTTATACAAGTAAAACTTTCCAATTCAATTATCTCAAGTTTGAATCATTTATTCAAATTTTTGATTTCTTCTTATAACTGAAATTATTCTTTAAAATAAAATTTAAGAATTAAACTTCCGATTCCTTTCAAACCATTTAGAGATAAGTAATTATATATACATAATATGTCAAATCAAGTTTAAATCATATATCTATATATATTATAATCCAGTCATATTTTAGAAATTCAAATCAATTAGATTTTCCAAAACAAAGCTGTAGCAAGACTATAGAACAGTCTCTTCACTTCGAAACTCTAAAATGAACGTCGATGATGCTGCAGTCATCACCGAAATTATTTTCCAGTGACAAAGAGAAGAGCACTAAATTTTTAAACTTAAAATTCTTTGGAAACAAATTTCTATTCAAAATACTTTAAATAATATGTCCTTTCAAAACTTTAAACACAAGGTTTGAAACCATCAGAAATTAAATTCTCAAATTTTCGATTTAAATTCATTTCAGTTCCCAAATCAAATTTATAAACAACTATTTATAAATTCATTTATAGAATGATAAATCAAGTATTATCATTTCAAATAATCAATTTAAATCAATTTATTAAGTTCCATAATATTTACTTATATCAAAATTTATTTCATTAAACAAATTTTTTTTAAAAATAATATTGTGTCAGTTTGTTCTATCAAAGTGTTTTAGAAATCCTATCGATAGCGTTGATCAGACGAATCGATCGGAAACCCAAATCAACATCAACAACTCAAACAACACCATATATAAAACTAAACATAGATTTACAAGTACAATTCAAAATGTTTGGAGATAGTTTAGAAACAAAAGACAAGATGGTTAAATAGAGTAGAGAGATGGGTAAGCTTAGATAAATCGCGGACAACCTTAACCGGGTTAACCGTGACTTAAAGAATAAGATCGATGTGGATTTTTCTGGGATAAATCTACGTTCGATCTCAAGAGATAGAGTTTGGAATAGTAAGCGATACTAGCATCTAAACCGAGGATATAAAATCTTTGGTGAAACGATGCTATTGTAAAGGAGTTTCACCCTTTTACAAGAAAATTAGAATATTGGCGAGACCGCCAATTCACTATAAAGGTCATTCGAAGTGGAGTTATGTGATACTCCAAAATCAAAAGAAGATGAATAGTGAGGGACAAGAATTAATTTTGGAACCGTAGGGAACGTTCCAAAAATTCAAAGGAAATTCGAATCAAGAGGAAAAGATTCAAACTCGAACGAAAGTGATTCTGTAAATAAATCTACTCCATATGCTGAGTTTTGCCTCAAAGCCAAAGCTCTGATACCAACTGTAACGACCCGATATTTTCAACCATTCGCATCCATTATAAGTGTATAGGTAGACACTCATGCCGGAGTTGAATTGCTCAAAATACCGCGTTGTAAATAAAATTTGGCAAATCTCAGAATATACAGTAAATAAATATAATCACAAATCACAGACATAGAGTAAAATAATGCAGCGGAACTAAAAGAAATAGTAGTTCATGAAGCTACTATATAAATATATCAGAGTTACATGAGATATAACAGAAGAAATAGAATACAACAAAAGTCTCAATATAATAACCCAGTACAAGCTAAGTAGGACAATGGAACTGAAGTAGATAGGACAAGGCAAGCAGATAATCTCCAGCGATTCAAATCTCCAAGAGAGTGGAAATCCAAATCTGTGAATAACTCAGGCTGACCCGAGCGTAAAGAAAAACACAAAACACTCGAGTCAGGACAATATATACTTATATAATGTAAACCAACTCAAGTGAACTGTAATAAAGGTACAAGTAACTTAAAGAACGCTTGGGATCGCCCATTCTTTAAGGATCCGTTAAACTATTTACTATGTAGTAATATACGCTATATACAGTAGTGTCTAATTAGTAAAGTATAATCATATAGAAAATAGCGTTAAGGGGATGGAGAACCTTAACACGGTCGGATCTTAAAATCATAATCGTAGTAAAGCTCGATATGGTAGGTGACACGGCACACAAGGCAATGCCAGGGTAGATATACCAATTACGCACATGGACTGATGGAGCGGATAGCAGCCACTACCGTCCACCTCGAACAACACTCCCAAATCGGAGGATGGCCATCTAATCAATCACAAGTAAGAGTATAATATCGAAGAAATGTGTCCGAGAAGAGGTGCTACCTCACTGGTCCGAGATCGCTCCTGTTTTAGCCACCTTATGCCAACTCACGGGAGTTGGGTCCACGTATATACCTTAGGATCGTCGCCACCATCCTACTTCATTCTGGAAACTCCACCGCGTACACAGTTGTCAAAGTGGTTTTCGGTAAGACAGAGAGTATGTCCATATTCGATCCCGGTCTCTTTAACAACCAATCGTTATTATAACCCGTGGTTATAATTTTAAAATAATATTTTATACTTCAAAATAGAATATCATTTCAAATCCAAATCTTTATCAAAATAAAGATTAAATCAATTCCAAACCATTTCAATATATTAACATATCATATCTTTCCAAAACTTCATTTCAATTCATTTCAATATAATAAAATATCATATCCTTACAAAACTTTATTTCAAATCAAAAATATCATATCCTTACAAAACTTCATTTCAAATCACCTTTAAATAGTTTATATTCCAATCAAAATAATTCATTTAAACCTTTTTAAAAGCATAATTATTATATTTTCAAATCAAGTATTCAATTTCCAAAGTTTCAAACCATTCTGAGTTCGTTTACTAAGTCAAAACCCATATTTATTAAAATTTCAGCCTTTCGCAGCATTTAGAAAAAAGCTGTTATAAGTTATACTTGAAAACATTTTTATTCAGCAAAGACAACATTTAAAACTGTTGTTAAAACTCAGTTTTTAGTTGAATTATAGTTCAAAAACAGAAAAGACAGCATTTCAAAAGTGCTGCGGTAGTTCAGATTTTAAAACAAGGGTTAAATTTGGTTTCAACAAAGACTGCAGACCACTATAGCATTTCCAGAGAATGCTATAATAAACTTGAGTTCAATATTAGCCTATAAGTTCAATTACAGCAACTACAGCATTTCAGAAATGCTGTAATAGCTCTTTTTACACAATTTTAGTTCAAAACAGAATCTATAGCATTTCTGAATGCTATTAAAAGTTAATTTCAGGTGTTAGTGTATTTCCAGCAATTAAATAACTTTAATTTAAAACACATAAACATTTTAAAAATCATATTTTAACATTTAAAATGTTCATTTACATATCGTTTAACATATATCTTTTCATAATAAATTTCTTATAATAAAATCCAATTTTCAACAATTTACTTAATAAATTTAAGTGTAAAAGTTCCAATTCTTCACATTTCAACAAATAGACTTAACACTTCAAATTTAAATTACCATTTCACAATTTAACAAAATTTCCAATTTTATTTAATTAACTTAAACCTTTAATTAAAACTAAATTTCACATTTCCTAGTCAAGTTATATTTTAAAGGGTCATTTTTAAACATTCATTTATTTAACCACTTAAATTCATAGAAAAATCAATAATACTTTAATAAATCACTTAAATTCAAATTTAATCAAATTATCATATTTACCATTTCCAAATAAAATTTAATATCCATTTTATTTATATAACTTAAATATCATTTTAACCGAAATTCCAAATTTCCAACTTAAGTTATATTTCAAAAATCCAGTTAAACCATTCATTAATTACATTTTTAACACATAGAAAAAAATCATAATTTCTTTATTTTAAAACATTTCAAAATCTATTTAAATCAAATTTCATAAATTTATAATTTTTAAAATACTTAAAAATATCCAAAACACTTTATAAAATAACCACGGGCCTGTATATAATTTTCTAACCTAGGTCAAGTGATACGGATATGTATCATTTCAATCCGCAGTTAAAAAAGAAAAATCCGGGTTCTATCATTTCAAACCCACAATCCCAAGTTAAAATAAATTAAATAAAAATCGTTCAGGCCTATCATTTCAGCCCATAACGATTTTTCCTTATTCTAAAGTCCGTTCGGGTATGTATCATTTCAACCCATAGTGATTCTAGTCTACAGGGAACTTGCAATGGTGATAACTGATATAAATAACAGAATAACATTAAATAACAGTAACATATGATATAACAGGTGTAATAACAGGTGTGAACATCATATGATAATAATATAAGCATATATGACATGATAATATATTTCTACAGATTCGCAGGGTGTCAATTTACTAGTTATATAGGTACATATTGTCTGGTGAGAATAACTCACCTTTTTATGCTGGAGTTAGCGATCAAAACACACAGAATAGATTCCATAAAGCACGACAAACACGATACAGCATGACTTTTGATTTGAATGAATATAGAGCCTTGATATTTATCTTGTAAATAATAACCAAAACAAGACAATATATACATAAATATTTAACACAAACAATGTTGAAAAAAATGAAGATAAGAGACAACAAAGGAATGAATGTTTTTGCCTTGCTTCCTACACTTGCTAGCATGACTTAGGGAATGTTTTGGTTCAGGTTTGGACATGGTTTGGGTCTGGTTTGGACCTAAAAAGGCATGGCTACAGGGCAAGAGCAAGGTGGAGGTTACAAGCATGAGAATACAAGGGGTCTAGGCTTGACAGTGGAGTTTTGGTGCACCACAAGGCTCGTCTATGTAACGACCCGTATTTTTACGGATCGACAAGTTTGTCAAAATCTGTCGTGAGCGACTTAGGAGATAAGTCGTGAGCGACTTAGAGAAGGTCTGCGACCTAAGGGGATAGGCGAGTTAAGAGTTAGGTCGTAGCCAGATTAAGTGGTTCCGAGTTAGCATTGATAGGTCGGCAACGACCTAAGAAGTTTGGAGATAGCTGTGTTGCGACCTAGTATCTTGGTATGACCTATAGGTTAGCGTCTTAAGGAGTATACGACTTAGGGAAGTTAAGTGGTAAGTCGTAAGTGGTAGGTCGTAGACGACTTATAGGGGCAGCGACCTAAGGAAGCTAGGGGATAAGCAGGGAGCGACCTATAGTAGTACGCGACCTAAGGGTTAGCGAGTTAACAACCCAGTATGTTGCGACCTAGTGGATAGCTTGTTAGCATAGTTAGGTCGTTAGGCGACCTAAGGAGTTAGGTCGCATAAGTTGTTAGGTCGCATGGGTTGGTAGGTCGCGTGAGTTGTTAGGTCGCTAGGATAGTTTAAGTGTTAGGTCGCGTGGGTCTAAGTGTTAGGTTGTAACACTGGTAAGTCCCTGGGTTGGTAGGTCGCGTGAGTTGTTAGGTCGCTGGGTTTTGTTAAGTGTTAGGTCGTAACCTCGTTAGGTCGTAGGATGGAGAGCTCTGTTAGGTCGCTAAGCGCGTAAGTTGTTAGGTCGCGCGTGCGATAAGTCGCTGGGTGTTAAGTTGAAAGCGACCTAGAAGTTGAGTCGTATGTGCGCTAAGCTTCAGTTGTCTGTTAGGTCGTGCGCATTGTTAGGTCGCTGGGTTTGGCCATGTGTTAAGTCGTAAGGTTTGGGCAAGTCTTTAGGTCGGTTGGTTTTAGGTCGTAGGTCGTGGACGACCTAACTCCGAGCGACCTAGGGAAGATTTCTGCTATAAATAGAGGGGGTTGTTCTCACTTTTTGGGATCCGGATTTTGAAGCGACGAAGTGCTGCCATTTTGAGAGCTCGACTTCTACACTTCTTCACTTCTTTTCTCCACTCTAATCTAGTGCTTCCTTTCATCCAAATCGAAGATCAAGATTGAAGATTCAAGAGCTTAGATTGAAGATCTTCATCTCAAGATCTTCATCTTTTCAAGAGAGATTTCTTCGTTTGAAGCGGATTCGTGATAGATCAAGCTTGATCCCTCACTGTCCAGATCTGAAGCGTGTTGATTTGGGTTTGTTTAGGTGATTTGGTGAGTGGTGATTATCTCTCACACGGATCCAAAGGAGTATATCGGATTGTTGGCTCGATTTGGTGTGAAAATAGGGATTTCCATGCATTTTCTTCATCCTAAGTGTAGATCCATGTAGATCCATTGTTCATAATGATTCGACAACCATTTTACTAAGTGTTAACCTATGCAAGTTCATTCATCATGATTGTAGAGATATTTCTTATGATTTCATGCATGTTAGACTTTCAACCCTTTAATTACAAAAATGCCATTATTGTTATAATTGTCTACTTAGATCATATTTGAATGCTTGATTGTTTGGATTAATGTTTGATTTGATTGATTGCAATGAATTAGATGATTGATGGTTTGATTTAGACCAAAGACGATTCAAAAGCTAAGGGAAAGGCTCTTGAATTGGGAAAGCTACTTGTGGCATATGTAGCGGGATGATGAAGCTCTTATGCATAGATTTGATGATGTGATGTTGAGATGAGGCTTTGCGAGGATGTGATGAAGCGAGGCAATCATGTGATGAAGACTTGGTCTAATCCAGACGGGATCATTCCAAGCATGTTGATAACTCGGTGATATGATTCGAGTTGAGGATAATAAATGGATATGAGAATAGTCGTCGAGGAGGATGACTAGGAGGCTTGGATAGCATCGTTGTTGAAGGTTCTAGCATGCTCTAAGCAAGAGTACGTTTGGGCAGATTCGATAGTCCCAACGGCCAAATGTCGATGGTCGAGTACTCTGGGCAGATTCGATAGTCCTAGGCACGGGCTGCGACGACGTGCGGGAGTTATGTCTAGAACCGGGGTTTCCATTAGCCCTTGACGGACGGCTGAAAGAATGTGCCGGTCATTCAATTAACGGTGATATCGAAGCAATGATAACAGTGATAGCCAGAGTCATGGATGTTTGGTCGTATCGTCATTCGGACTCAAGAGCGGTATTTTCTGGGTGCTTATCTGATTTAGGCCTTGGTACTTGGAAAAACATCGCCCTTGACTCGAATGATTCTTACTTTACTTTAAAATTGTATGCTCTGCTATGTTGCTTCTGCTTAGTGTGTGTCTGGGAGCTATCATTGTAGAAAGAGGTGGAGTGGGAGGGTTGTATTCCTATTCCTTTTCCTTATGCTCTTTTGGTATGTTGTTAGTTAATTTACTGCTCACTAAGACTGTTGTCTGACTCAAGGCTTTATGTTTTAATTCTTATTGCCTTGGGCTGTTCGTCCATTTTTGGGACGGGCAGACTAGGTAGCAGGTGACAGGTGCTGTTCTCTTCTCACGATGCTGATATCGAAGACGAGCTGGAGGGTTGCATATTATCTTCTTATTATATGTACTGGATGTTCCGCTGTTTTGTATTCTCTGAGTGTTATGTAGTGAGGATTTGATGTATTGGCTATTTGGATGCTTGTATTCAACTATTATGAAGTTTTATATGATGGCATTTTATTCTGTAAAGCCTCACTATATATATGTTCTATTGTATTTTGTCCATGCGTTGTGAGTAATACGATAGATTCTGTTGTTTTAATCTACCCTGACAATCGTCCATGGTCGCCTGGCACACTTTACAGCGCACTATCTCTAGATTCGGTGCAGGGGTCATGGGCGGTCGTCACATTTGGTATCAGAGCATTGGTTAATCGATTTTACCCAACGCACACTGACGTAACTACGTATGAGAGACGTAATTGTATTTTGATGGATGAATACTATATATAATATAGTAGCTTAGTAGAATTGAGTCCTTTATGCAGTTGTTACTCTAGATGTTCTGATCATTCCTTTTTATAGATATTGAGAATGAGTCGAAGAGGGAGACCAGCTGCTAGGGAAGGTCGTGCTACTAAGGGGTCTGCTGATTATGCAGCCATGTTCGAAGCTATGATGACTTCGATCATGATAAAGATACCAGTTCCGGGGGCGGCAGTTGATGTTGGAGTTCAGGTTCAGACTCCGAAACCAGTGGATTTTGCTAAGTTGTGCAAGGACTATACTGCTCTTGGAGGGAAGGTTTTCTTGGGAACAGAATCAACTATCGAGGTCCAGAGGTGGATAGATGCTTGTAGAAGGATCTTTGGTGATTTGGGAATTGAGGATGCAACTAAGAGGAAGTTGGCATCAAGGCAGCTTCAAGGGAGAGCCTCTGATTGGTGGAATTCTATCACCATCACTACTCCGGAGGAAGAGATTACTTAGGAGCAATTCCAAGTTAGGTTTGAAGCTAAGTTCATTTCTACAGCTCAGAAGTCTGTTCTGTTCAAGAGGTTTGTGGAGCTCAAGCAAGGTGGAAGATCTGTTCTTGAGTATGTTTCTGAGTTTGAAGCTTTGTCCAAGTATGCTCGGTCATATATTGAATCTGCTTATCAGAAGAATGAGAAGTTTGTGACCGGCTTGGATAGTTATCTTGGGAGACAGTTGGTGGATCATTTGGACGATTCATTTGAGAAGCTTGTGGAGAAAGCTCTTAGGCATGAGAGTCTGTTTCCTAAGGAAGGATCTATTGTTGCTGTGACCAGGGAAGAGTCTAAACCCCAGCAGGGTGGAAACAAGAAGTGGAAGCAGCAGCAGCAGAAGGGTAGGATGGCCAGAAGAAGCCAAAAGGCGAGGTGACTTGCTACAATTGTCAGCAGAAGGGCCATTTCTCTAAGGATTGTAAGAATCCGAAGGTGCCAATGAAGTGTCACAACTGTGACAAGCCGGGGCATTTTAGGAAGAATTGTCCAGAACCGAGAAGGGACAAGCAGATTGTGCAAGCTTATGCTTTGGGAGCTGTTCCATCATCTTCGAAAGCTCCTACCGCTGAAGAGAAGGGAAAGAGTGTGGTGGTTCAAGGTACTCTTTTCTTATGTGGTGTTCCAGTTAGAGTGTTGTTTGATACTAGGGCGTCGCATTCGTTTGTTTGTAGTGAACTTGTAGGCCGGTTAGGTTTGGAACCGGATATTGTTGATAGGCCATTGGTTGTGACTAATCCAGTTGGGGGTTCGTCTTGTTTGTGTATGTTATGCCGTGGTCTAGTTGTATCGAGTCATGGTTGCTCTTTTGTTTGTGATTGCTTTGTTCTGAACTTTGCGGGGTTCGGAATTATTTTGGGTATGGACTGGCTTAGGAAGTATGCGGCAAAGGTTGATTGCGAGAGGTTGGAAGTGACAGTCGAGAATGTGGAGGGGCGAAAGGTTGTGATACGATGTAAGCATGAAGAAGGCGTCTTCATGAGCTTCATGTATTCGCTGGTTGTTCCACGGGATGGACTGTCATCAGTGCCAATCGCTAATGGATTCGAGGATGTCTTTGACGAAGTCAAAGGGTTGCCGCCGCATAGAGAGATCGAGTTTCGTATAGATCTAGTTGAAGGAGCCAGACCTGTTGTGATGCCTCTTAGGCGGATGACGCCTAGGGAACAGCAGGAGTTGAGGGTGCAAGTTGATGATCTTTTGCAGAAAGGATTCATTCGGCGTAGTGTGTCCGAGTGGGGAGCACCAGTTGTGTTTGCAACCAAGGCAGATGGGTCGTTGAGATTGTATGTGGATTATCGTGAGCTGAATAAGGTGACTAAGAAGAACAAGTATCCATTGCCGAGGATAGATGACTTGTTTGATCAGCTTCACGAAGCTAAGGTGTTTTCTCAGATGGATTTGGCAACGGGATTTCACCAGTTGAGAGTAGCTAAGGATAGTGTGCCGAAGACTGCTTTTCGGACACCATCGGGTTTCTTTGAGTGGCTGGTAATGCCGTTTGGATTGACTAACGCACCAGCATATTTTGTGGATCTTATGAATAGAGTGTTCAGAGATCAGTTGAACAAGTTCGTACTTGTGTTCGTGGATGATATTCTGATTTATTCCAGAACTGAAGAAGAGCAAAAGACACACTTGCGTATTGTTTTGGAAATCTTGCGGAAACATCAGCTGAAGGCTAAGTTTTCGAAGTGTCACTTCTGGAAGAGTGAAGTGAGGTTCTTAGGCCATGTGATTTCTGAAAGTGGAATAGCGGTTGATCCCGCTAAGGTGGCAGCAATCCAGGATTGGGTTAGACCTAAGAATGCATCTGATGTGAGAAGTTTTCTTGGATTAGCAGGATATTATCGACGGTTTATCAAAGACTTCTCCAAGATAGCTGCACCATTAACAGGATTGACGAAGAAGAACCAAGTGTTCAGTTGGGATGCTAAGTGTGAGCAAGCTTTCGGAATCCTGAAAGAGAGATTGACAAGTGCTCCTGTTTTGACTATTCCGAGTGGGAATGATGAGATGGTGGTTTACACCGACGCATGTGGTACTGGACTTGGAGCAGTGCTGATGCAGAGGGATAAAGTTGTTGCGTATGCAAGTCGACAACTGAAGCCGCATGAAAGGAATTACCCGACTCATGATTTGGAGTTGGCGGCGATTGTATTTGCTCTGAAGATGTGGAGACATTATCTGTTGGGAGTTCGATTCGAATTGTTTACGGATCATAAGTCGTTGAAGTATCTTTTCTCCCAAAAGGATTTGAATCTTCGGCAGCAACGTTGGCTAGAGTTTTTGGCATCATATGATTTTGGTATAGCTTATACTCCGGGAAAAGGTAACGCAGTGGCAGATGCGTTAAGTCGAAGACATGCAGGATTGGGAGCCATGTTTTCAGAATGGAAGAGTCTCGAGTATTTAGCTGGATTTGACTTCAGGCCTAGATGTGAATTGGAACCTGAGATGTTGGCAAACTTATCGATAAGACCTTCTCTTGTGGAAAGGATTGGCGAGAGCCAAAAGCGAGACGATAAGATTGTCAAGATTATCCGTGAATTGGAATCTGGATTGGATCCAGAAAAGGATAAAGGATTCGAGGTCGATCGCGAGGGTTGGTTTTGGAAGCAAGGACGACTAGTTGTTCCCGATATAGATGAATTGAGGAGTGAAGTTCTGAAGGAAAGTCATCACTCGAAGTTGACAATTCATCCAGGTGGAAATAAGATGTATCGGGATATGAAGAGAACCTACTACTGGGAAGGTATGAAGAAGGATGTTGGAAATTTTATTTCCAAGTGTATGAACTGCCAGTTGGTGAAAGCCAAACAGAAGAAGCCAAGTGGATTGCTTCAGCCATTAGAAGTTCCTACGTGGAAGTGGGAGCAGATATCGATGGATTTTATTGATGGACTACCTAGAACAAGAACGGGAAATGAAGGGATTTGGGTCATTGTGGATCGTCTGACTAAGAGCGCAAGATTCATTCCTGTTCGATCGACTAGGACTGCATCAAAGTTGGCTGAGTTGTATGTTAAGCGGATAGTTCGATTCCATGGTATTCCGAAGAGTATAGTGAGCGATCGAGATCCATTGTCACTAGTGGATTTTGGAAGAGCTTCCAGGAAGTTTTGGGAACCGAGTTGTGTTTGAGTACAGCTTATCACCCTCAAACAGATGGTCAGACCGAGAGAGTCAACCGAGTTTTGGAAGATCTCCTCAGAGCTTGTGTTTTGGATTTCGGAGGATCATGGGAAGATCACCTTCATTTGGTGGAGTTTGCGTACAACCACAGTTACCAGTCAAGCATTGGTATGGCACCGTATGAGGCATTGTATGGAAGACCGTGTAACTCTCCGACATGTTGGTTAGAGACTGGAGAAAAGCTGATGCTTGGGCCAGAGATGATTCGACAGACTTCGGATTGCATAGAGATCATTCGGCAACGAATGAAGGTAGCCCAAGACCGTCAGAAGAGTTATGCCGATAAGCATCGAAAGGATTTGGAATTCGACATAGGAGATATGGTTTTTGTGAAGATTTCTCCACTAAAGAATGTTATCCGATTCGGGAAGAAAGGGAAATTGACTCCGAGATTTGTTGGACCATTCCCGATCATCGAGCGAATTGGAAAGCTCGCCTATAGACTGGAATTACCTGAGAAGATGTCGAGTGTGCACAATGTTTTTCACGTATCATATCTACGGAAGTACGTGCACGACTCGAATACGGTGGTTTCTGCTGATAGCTGTGAAGACTTCGAAGTTGATCCAGTCGATAGAAGACCTCGTAAGCCGTTTCGTGTTGTGGAAACCGACACGAAACAGCTTAGGAGGAAGGTAGTTAAGTTGCTCAAGATACAATGGAGTGACGATGATAACGACTGTACGTGGGAGGTGGAAGAGAGGATGAAAGCAGCTCATCCTGAACTCTTCGAGGTATGGCCCTAAGGTGTCGCCTCATCTCACGATATTGTAACTTGTTCTAAGTCTTAGAATTCTGTACGCTAAGCTAGAATTGGATGCATGGTTTGTTGATTGTTATGTATGATAGGCGTACAGAATAGTCTTTGATTGCTTTGATTGTGTGGAATTTCGGGGGCGAAATTCCTAAGGGGGAGAGAATGTAACAACCCGTATTTTTACGGATCGACAAGTTTGTCAAAATCTGGGATTTTCAGCATTTTCTAGTTGTTTCAGATTTTGGTTGAAATTTGCCTAAGTCCTAGGTCGTACGCGACCTAGAGGTTAGTTAAATGTTGTTGGCGACTTAGGAGATAAGTCGTGAGCGACTTAGAGAAGGTCTGTGACCTAAGGGGATAGGCGAGTTAAGAGTTAGGTCGTAGCCAGATTAAGTGGTTCCGAGTTAGCATTGTTAGGTCGGCAACGACCTAAGAAGTTTGGAGATAGCTGTGTTGCGACCTAGTATCTTGGTATGACCTATAGGTTAGCGACTTAAGGAGTATACGACTTAGGGAAGTTAAGTGGTATGTCGTAAGTGGTAGGTCGTAGACGACTTATAGGGGCAGCTACCTAAGGAAGCTAGGGGATAAGCAGGGAACGACCTATAGTAGTACGCGACCTAAGGGTTAGCGAGTTAACAACCCAGTATGTTGCGACCTAGTGGATAGCTTGTTAGCATAGTTAGGTCGTTAGGCGACCTAAGGAGTTAGGTCGCATAAGTTGTTAGGTCGCATGGGTTGGTAGGTCGCGTGAGTTGTTAGGTCGCTAGGATAGTTTAAGTGTTAGGTCGCGTGGGTCTAAGTGTTAGGTCGTAACACTGGTAAGTCCCTGGGTTGGTAGGTCGCGTGAGTTGTTAGGTCGCTGGGTTTTGTTAAGTGTTAGGTCGTAACCTCGTTAGGTCGTAGGATGGAGAGCTCTGTTAGGTCGCTAAGCGCGTAAGTTGTTAGGTCGCGCATGCGATAAGTCACTGGGTGTTAGGTTGAAAGCGACCTAGAAGTTGAGTCGTATGTATGCTAAGCTTAAGTTGTCTGTTAGGTCGTGCGCATTGTTAGGTCGCTGGGTTTGGCCATGTGTTAAGTCGTAAGGTTTGGGCAAGTCTTTAGGTCGGTTGGTTTTAGGTAGTAGGTCGTGGACGACCTAACTCCGAGCGACCTAGGGAAGATTTCTGCTATAAATAGAGGGGGTTGTTCTCACTTTTTGGGATCCGGATTTTGAAGCGACGAAGTGCTGCCATTTTGAGAGCTCGACTTCTACACTTCTTCACTTCTTTTCTCCACTCTAATCTAGTGCTTCCTTTCATCCTAATCGAAGATCAAGATTGAAGATTCAAGAGCTTAGATTGAAGATCTTCATCTTTTCAAGAGAGATTTCTTCGTTTGAAGCGGATTCGTGATAGATCAAGCTTGATCCCTCGCTATCCAGATCTGAAGCGTGTTGATTTGGGTTTGTTTAGGTGATTTGGTGAGTGGTGATTATCTCTCACACGGATCCAAAGGAGTATATCGGATTGTTGGCTCGATTTGGTGTGAAAATAGGGATTTCCATGCATTTTCTTCATCCTAAGTGTAGATCCATGTAGATCCATTGTTCATAATGATTCGACAACCATTTTACTAAGTGTTAACCTATGCAAGTTCATTCATCAAGATTGTAGAGATATTTCTTATGATTTCATGCATGTTAGACTTTCAACCCTTTAATTACGAAAATGCCATTATTGTTATAATTGTCTACTTAGATCATATTTGAATGCTTGATTGTTTGGATTAATGTTTGATTTGATTGATTGCTATGAATTAGATGATTGATGGTTTGATTTAGACCAAAGACGATTCAAAAGCTAAGGGAAAGGCTCTTGAATTGGGAAAGCTGCTTGTGGCATATGTAGCGGGATGATGAAGCTCTTATGCGTAGATTTGATGATGTGATGTTGAGATGAGGCTTTGCGAGGATGTGATGAAGCGAGGCAATCATGTGATGAAGACTTGGTCTAATCCAGACGGGATCATTCCAAGCATGTTGATAACTCGGTGATATGATTCGAGTTGAGGATAATAAATGGATATGAGAATAGTCGTCGAGGAGGATGACTAGGAGGCTTGGATAGCATCGTTGTTGAAGGTTCTAGCATGCTCTAAGCAAGAGTACGTTTGGGCAGATTCGATAGTCCCAACGGCCAACTGTCGATGGTCGAGTACTCTGGGCAGATTCGATAGTCCTAGGCACGGGCTGCGACGACGTGCGGGAGTTATGTCTAGAACCGGGGTTTCCATTAGCCCTTGATGGACGGCTGAAAGAATGTGCCGGTCATTCAATTAACGGTGATATCGAAGCAATGATAACAGTGATAGCCAGAGTCATGGATGTTTGGTCGTATCGTTATTCGGACTCAAGAGCGGTATTTTCTGGGTGCTTATCTGATTTAGGCCTTGGTACTTGGAAAAACATCGCCCTTGACTCGAATGATTCTTACTTTACTTTAAAATTGTATGCTCTGCTATGTTGCTTCTGCTTAGTGTGTGTCTGGGGGCTATCACTGTAGAAAGAGGTGGAGTGGGAGGGTTGTATTCCTATTCCTTTTCCTTATGCTCTTTTGGTATGTTGTTAGTTAATTTACTGCTCACTAAGACTGTTGTCTGACTCAAGGCTTTATGTTTTAATTCTTATTGCCTTGGGCTGTTCGTCCATTTTTGGGACGGGCAGACTAGGTAGCAGGTGACAGGTGCTGTTCTCTTCTCACGATGCTGATATCGAAGACGAGCTGGAGGGTTGCATATTATCTTCTTATTATATGTACTGGATGTTCCGCTGTTTTGTATTCTATGAGTGTTATGTAGTGAGGATTTGATGTATTGGCTATTTGGATGCTTGTATTCAACTATTATGAAGTTTTATATGATGGCATTTTATTCTGTAAAGCCTCACTATATATATGTTCTATTGTATTTTGTCCATGCGCTGTGAGTAATACGATAGATTCTGTTGTTTTAATCTACCCTGACAATCGTCCATGGTCGCCTGGCACACTTTACAGCGCACTATCTCTAGATTCGGTGCAGGGGTCATGGGCGGTCGTCACATTTGGTATCAGAGCATTGGTTAATCGATTTTACCCAACGCACACTGACGTAACTACGTATGAGAGACGTAATTGTATTTTGATGGATGAATACTATATATAATATAGTAGCTTAGTAGAATTGAGTCCTTTATGCAGTTGTTACTCTAGATGTTCTGATCATTCCTTTTTATAGATATTGAGAATGAGTCGAAGAGGGAGACCAGCTGCTAGGGAAGGCCGTGCTACTGAGGGGTCTGCTGATTATGCAGCCATGTTCGAAGCTATGATGACTTCGATCATGATAAGGATACCAGTTCCGGGGGCGGCAGTTGATGTTGGAGTTCAGGTTCAGACTCCGAAACCAGTGGATTTTGCTAAGTTGTGCAAGGACTATACTGCTCTTGGAGGGAAGGTTTTCTTGGGAACAGAATCAACTATCGAGGTCCAGAGGTGGATAGATGCTTGTAGAAGGATCTTTGGTGATTTGGGAATTGAGGATGCAACTAAGAGGAAGTTGGCATCAAGGCAACTTCAAGGGAGAGCCTCTGATTGGTGGAATTCTATCACCATCACTACTCCGGAGGAAGAGATTACTTGGGAGCAATTCCAAGTTAGGTTTGAAGCTAAGTTCATTTCTACAGCTCAGAAGTCTGTTCTGTTCAAGAGGTTTGTGGAGCTCAAGCAAGGTGGAAGATCTGTTCTTGAGTATGTTTCTAAGTTTGAAGCTTTGTCCAAGTATGCTCGGTCATATATTGAATCTGCTTATCAGAAGAATGAGAAGTTTGTGACCGGCTTGGATAGTTATCTTGGGAGACAGTTGGTGGATCATTTGGACGATTCATTTGAGAAGCTTGTGGAGAAAGCTCTTAGGCATGAGAGTCTGTTTCCTAAGGAAGGATCTATTGTTGCTGTGACCAGGGAAGAGTCTAAACCCCAGCAGGGTGGAAACAAGAAGTGGAAGCAGCAGCAGCAGAAGGGTAGGATGGCCAGAAGAAGCCAAAAGGCGAGGTGACTTGCTACAATTGTCAGCAGAAGGGCCATTTCTCTAAGGATTGTAAGAATCCGAAGGTGCCAATGAAGTGTCACAACTGTGACAAGCCGGGGCATTTCAGGAAGAATTGTCCAGAACCGAGAAGGGACAAGCAGATTGTGCAAGCTTATGCTTTGGGAGCTGTTCCATCATCTTCGAAAGCTCCTACCGCTGAAGAGAAGGGAAAGAGTGTGGTGGTTCAAGGTACTCTTTTCTTATGTGGTGTTCCAGTTAGAGTGTTGTTTGATACTGGGGCGTCGCATTCGTTTGTTTGTAGTGAACTTGTAGGCCGGTTAGGTTTGGAACCGGATATTGTTGATAGGCCATTGGTTGTGACTAATCCAGTTGGGGGTTCGTCTTGTTTGTGTATGTTATGCCGTGGTCTAGTTGTATCGAGTCATGGTTGCTCTTTTGTTTGTGATTGCTTTGTTCTGAACTTTGCGGGGTTCGGAATTATTTTGGGTATGGACTGGCTTAGGAAGTATGCGGCAAAGGTTGATTGCGAGAGGTTGGAAGTGACAGTCGAGAATGTGGAGGGGCGAAAGGTTGTGATACGATGTAAGCATGAAGAAGGCGTCTTCATGAGCTTCATGTATTCGCTGGTTGTTCCACGGGATGGACTGTCATCAGTGCCAATCGCTAATGGATTCGAGGATGTCTTTGACGAAGTCAAAGGGTTGCCGCCGCATAGAGAGATCGAGTTTCGTATAGATCTAGTTGAAGGAGCCAGACCTGTTGTGATGCCTCTTAGGCGGATGGCGCCTAGGGAACAGCAGGAGTTGAGGGTGCAAGTTGATGATCTTTTGCAGAAAGGATTCATTCGGCGTAGTGTGTCCGAGTGGGGAGCACCAGTTGTGTTTGCAACCAAGGCAGATGGGTCGTTGAGATTGTGTGTGGATTATCGTGAGCTGAATAAGGTGACTAAGAAGAACAAGTATCCATTGCCGAGGATAGATGACTTGTTTGATCAGCTTCACGAAGCTAAGGTGTTTTCTCAGATGGATTTGGCAACGGGATTTCACCAGTTGAGAGTAGCTAAGGATAGTGTGCCGAAGACTGCTTTTCGGACACCATCGGGTTTCTTTGAGTGGCTGGTAATGCCGTTTGGATTGACTAACGCACCAGCATATTTTGTGGATCTTATGAATAGAGTGTTCAGAGATCAGTTGAACAAGTTCGTACTTGTGTTCGTGGATGATATTCTGATTTATTCCAGAACTGAAGAAGAGCAAAAGACACACTTGCGTATTGTTTTGGAAATCTTGCGGAAACATCAGCTGAAGGCTAAGTTTTCGAAGTGTCACTTCTGGAAGAGTGAAGTGAGGTTCTTAGGCCATGTGATTTCTGAAAGTGGAATAGCGGTTGATCCCGCTAAGGTGGCAGCAATCTAGGATTGGGTTAGACCTAAGAATGCATCTGATGTGAGAAGTTTTCTTGGATTAGCAGGATATTATCGACGGTTTATCAAAGACTTCTCCAAGATAGCTGCACCATTAACAGGATTGACGAAGAAGAACCAAGTGTTCAGTTGGGATGCTAAGTGTGAGCAAGCTTTCGGAATCCTGAAAGAGAGATTGACAAGTGCTCCTGTTTTGACTATTCCGAGTGGGAATGATGAGATGGTGGTTTACACCGACGCATGTGGTACTGGACTTGGAGCAGTGCTGATGCAGAGGGATAAAGTTGTTGCGTATGCAAGTCGACAACTGAAGCCGCATGAAAGGAATTACCCGACTCATGATTTGGAGTTGGCGGCGATTGTATTTGCTCTGAAGATGTGGAGACATTATCTGTTGGGAGTTCGATTCGAATTGTTTATGGATCATAAGTCATTGAAGTATCTTTTCTCCCAAAAGGATTTGAATCTTCGGCAGCAACGTTGGCTAGAGTTTTTGGCATCATATGATTTTGGTATAGCTTATACTCCGGGAAAAGGTAACGCAGTGGCAGATGCGTTAAGTCGAAGACATGCAGGATTGGGAGCCATGTTTTCAGAATGGAAGAGTCTCGAGTATTTAGCTGGATTTGACTTCAGGCCTAGATGTGAATTGGAACCTGAGATGTTGGCAAACTTATCGATAAGACCTTCTCTTGTGGAAAGGATTGGCGAGAGCCAAAAGCGAGACGATAAGATTGTCAAGATTATTCGTGAATTGGAATCTGGATTGGATCCAGAAAAGGATAAAGGATTCGAGGTCGATCGAGAGGATTGGCTTCGGAAGCAAGGACGACTAGTTGTTCCCGATATAGATGAATTGAGGAGTGAAGTTCTGAAGGAAAGTCATCACTTGAAGTTGACAATTCATCCAGGTGGAAATAAGATGTATCGGGATATGAAGAGAACCTACTACTGGGAAGGTATGAAGAAGGATGTTGGAAATTTTATTTCCAAGTGTATGAACTGCCAGTTGGTGAAAGCCAAACAGAAGAAGCCAAGTGGATTGCTTCAGCCATTAGAAGTTCCTACGTGGAAGTGGGAGCAGATATCGATGGATTTTATTGATGGACTACCTAGAACAAGAACGGGAAATGAAGGGATTTGGGTCATTGTGGATCGTCTGACTAAGAGCGCAAGATTCATTCCTGTTCGATCGACTAGGACTGCATCAAAGTTGGCTGAGTTGTATGTTAAGCGGATAGTTCGATTCCATGGTATTCCGAAGAGTATAGTGAGCGATCGAGATCCATTGTCACTAGTGGATTTTGGAAGAGCTTCCAGGAAGTTTTGGGAACCGAGTTGTGTTTGAGTACAGCTTATCACCCTCAAACAGATGGTCAGACCGAGAGAGTCAACCGAGTTTTGGAAGATCTCCTCAGAGCTTGTGTTTTGGATTTCGGAGGATCATGGGAAGATCACCTTCATTTGGTGGAGTTTGCGTACAACCACAGTTACCAGTCAAGCATTGGTATGGCACCGTATGAGGCATTGTATGGAAGACCGTGTAACTCTCCGACATGTTGGTTAGAGACTGGAGAAAAGCTGATGCTTGGGCCAGAGATGATTCGACAGACTTCGGATTGCATAGAGATCATTCGGCAACGAATGAAGGTAGCCCAAGACCGTCAGAAGAGTTATGCCGATAAGCATCGAAAGGATTTGGAATTCGACATAGGAGATATGGTTTTTGTGAAGATTTCTCCACTAAAGAATGTTATCCGATTCGGGAAGAAAGGGAAATTGACTCCGAGATTTGTTGGACCATTCCCGATCATCGAGCGAATTGGAAAGCTCGCCTATAGACTGGAATTACCTGAGAAGATGTCGAGTGTGCACAATGTTTTTCACGTATCATATCTACGGAAGTACGTGCACGACTCGAATACGGTGGTTTCTGCTGATAGCTGTGAAGACTTCGAAGTTGATCCAGTCGATAGAAGACCTCGTAAGCCGTTTCGTGTTGTGGAAACCGACACGAAACAGCTTAGGAGGAAGGTAGTTAAGTTGCTCAAGATACAATGGAGTGACGATGATAACGACTGTACGTGGGAGGTGGAAGAGAGGATGAAAGCAGCTCATCCTGAACTCTTCGAGGTATGGCCCTAAGGTGTCGCCTCATCTCACGATATTGTAACTTGTTCTAAGTCTTATAATTTTGTACGCTAAGCTAGAATTGGATGCATGGTTTGTTGATTGTTATGTATGATAGGCGTACAGAATAGTCTTTGATTGCTTTGATTGTGTGGAATTTCGGGGGCGAAATTCCTAAGGGGGAGAGAATGTAACGACCCGTATTTTTACGGATCGACAAGTTTGTCAAAATCTGGGATTTTCAGCATTTTCTAGTTGTTTCAGATTTTGGTTGAAATTTGCCTAAGTCCTAGGTCGTACGCGACCTAGAGGTTAGTTAAATGTTGTTGGCGACTTAGGAGATAAGTCGTGAGCGACTTAGAGAAGGTCTGCGACCTAAGGGGATAGGCGAGTTAAGAGTTAGGTCGTAGCCAGATTAAGTGGTTCCGAGTTAGCATTGTTAGGTCGGCAACGACCTAAGAAGTTTGGAGATAGCTGTGTTGCGACCTAGTATCTTGGTATGACCTATAGGTTAGCGACTTAAGGAGTATACGACTTAGGGAAGTTAAGTGGTATGTCGTAAGTGGTTGGTCGTAGACGACTTATAGGGGCAGCGACCTAAGGAAGCTAGGGGATAAGCAGGGAGCGACCTATAGTAGTACGCGACCTAAGGGTTAGCGAGTTAACAACCCAGTATGTTGCGACCTAGTGGATAGCTTGTTAGCATAGTTAGGTCGTTAGGCGACCTAAGGAGTTAGGTCGCATAAGTTGTTAGGTCGCATGGGTTGGTAGGTCGCGTGAGTTGTTAGGTCACTAGGATAGTTTAAGTGTTAGGTCGCGTGGGTCTAAGTGTTAGGTCGTAACACTGGTAAGTCCTTGGGTTGGTAGGTCGCGTGAGTTGTTAGGTCGCTGGGTTTTGTTAAGTGTTAGGTCGTAACCTCGTTAGGTCGTAGGATGGAGAGCTCTGTTAGGTCGCTAAGCGCGTAAGTTGTTAGGTCGCGCATGCGATAAGTCGCTGGGTGTTAGGTTGAAAGCGACCTAGAAGTTGAGTCGTATGTGTGCTAAGCTTCAGTTGTCTGTTAGGTCGTGCGCATTGTTAGGTCGCTGGGTTTGGCCATGTGTTAAGTCGTAAGGTTTGGGCAAGTCTTTAGGTCGGTTGGTTTTAGGTTGTAGGTCGTGGACGACCTAACTCCGAGCGACCTAGGGAAGATTTCTGCTATAAATAGAGGGGGTTGTTCTCACTTTTTGGGATCCGGATTTTGAAGCGACGAAGTGCTGCCATTTTGAGAGCTCGACTTCTACACTTCTTCCCTTCTTTTCTCCACTCTAATCTAGTGCTTCCTTTCATCCTAATCGAAGATCAAGATTGAAGATTCAAGAGCTTAGATTGAAGATCTTCATCTTTTCAAGAGAGATTTCTTCGTTTGAAGCGGATTCGTGATAGATCAAGCTTGATCCCTCGCTGTCCAGATCTGAAGCGTGTTGATTTGGGTTTGTTTAGGTGATTTGGTGAGTGGTGATTATCTCTCACACGGATCCAAAGGAGTATATCGGATTGTTGGCTCGATTTGGTGTTAAAATAGGGATTTTCATGCATTTTCTTCATCCTAAGTGTAGATCCATGTAGATCCATTGTTCATAATGATTCGACAACCATTTTACTAAGTGTTAACCTATGCAAGTTCATTCATCAAGATTGTAGAGATATTTCTTATGATTTCATGCATGTTAGACTTTCAACCCTTTAATTACGAAAATGCCATTATTGTTATAATTGTCTACTTAGATCATATTTGAATGCTTGATTGTTTGGATTAATGTTTGATTTGATTGATTGCTATGAATTAGATGATTGATGGTTTGATTTAGACCAAAGACGATTCAAAAGCTAAGGGAAAGGCTCTTGAATTGGGAAAGCTGCTTGTGGCATATGTAGCGGGATGATGAAGCTCTTATGCGTAGATTTGATGATGTGATGTTGAGATGAGGCTTTGCGAGGATGTGATGAAGCGAGGCAATCATGTGATGAAGACTTGGTCTAATCCAGACGGGATCATTCCAAGCATGTTGATAACTCGGTGATATGATTCGAGTTGAGGATAATAAATGGATATGAGAATAGTCGTCGAGGAGGATGACTAGGAGGCTTGGATAGCATCGTTGTTGAAGGTTCTAGCATGCTCTAAGCAAGAGTACGTTTGGGCAGATTCGATAGTCCCAACGGCCAACTGTCGATGGTCGAGTACTCTGGGCAGATTCGATAGTCCTAGGCACGGGCTGCGACGACGTGCGGGAGTTATGTCTAGAACCGGGGTTTCCATTAGCCCTTGACGGACGGCTGAAAGAATGTGCCGGTCATTCAATTAACGGTGATATCGAAGCAATGATAACAGTGATAGCCAGAGTCATGGATGTTTGGTCGTATCGTCATTCGGACTCAAGAGCGGTATTTTCTGGGTGCTTATCTGATTTAGGCCTTGGTACTTGGAAAAACATCGCCCTTGACTCGAATGATTCTTACTTTACTTTAAAATTGTATGCTCTGCTATGTTGCTTCTGCTTAGTGTGTGTCTGGGGGCTATCACTGTAGAAAGAGGTGGAGTGGGAGGGTTGTATTCCTATTCCTTTTCCTTATGCTCTTTTGGTATGTTGTTAGTTAATTTACTGCTCACTAAGACTGTTGACTGACTCAAGGCTTTATGTTTTAATTCTTATTGCCTTGGGCTGTTCGTCCATTTTTGGGACGGGCAGACTAGGTAGCAGGTGACAGGTGCTGTTCTCTTCTCACGATGCTGATATCGAAGACGAGCTGGAGGGTTGCATATTATCTTCTTATTATATGTACTGGATGTTCCGCTGTTTTGTATTCTCTGAGTGTTATGTAGTGAGGATTTGATGTATTGGCTATTTGGATGCTTGTATTCAACTATTATGAAGTTTTATATGATGGCATTTTATTCTGTAAAGCCTCACTATATATATGTTCTATTGTATTTTGTCCATGCGCTGTGAGTAATACGATAGATTCTGTTGTTTTAATCTACCCTGACAATCGTCCATGGTCGCCTGGCACACTTTACAGCGCACTATCTCTAGATTCGGTGCAGGGGTCATGGGCGGTCATCACAATCTACATGCATTGTTTGGCTTGGATCTTCATGTTTCAAATATGGACAGAGGTGGGGAGGGGTGTGTCAAGGTCAGGTCAGGGGAGTGGTGGTGGCTATGGTGGTGGTTTGGGTGGTGGTTGAAGTGGATGAGCATGTAGAGGTGAAATAAGTATAGATCTAGGCATCTAGGTTGTAGTTTAAGGGGTTTGACGATCATTTGGGGTTCGGCTATGGTCAGATCTGGTGGGGTAGATGGTGGTGATGGTAGGGAAGAGATGGAAGGAGGTGGTGGCCGTGGAATAGGGGGAGAGCTGCTCCAATCAGGGGAGAAAGAAAAGCAAATTTGCATAGAAAATAGGAGAAAAAGTAGAAAGAAGAGAGGGATTTACCTAATTTTTTTGCAAGATGGAGGCCATGATTTTTTTTAGGGTTTAGGAGCTTTGGAAATTCGTGAATGAGAGGAAAAAAAAAGTGGCGGCTGAAGAAATGAGGAGATGTGGCCAATTGAATGAAAAGTTAGGTTAAAAAGTAGAAGGGTTAGAAAATAAAAGGGCCTTAGGAAGATAGAAAGTTTAAGGCCTTTCAAATTTCTTTGATTCATTTTTATAAGTTTATATTTCTGGTAATAACATTAATTCCAGTTAAAAATTCGAAAATTTGATAAAATATAAAAATATATATAATATTTATTGATTATATAAAGTAGAATTAAGGAAAATAGTTAAAACAATGAACTAGACTAGAAAATTTTGAAATTGAATAGAATAAATTTTAGAAAATTCATATGAGCTTGCAATATATTTTTAAACATAAATAATAACATAAAATAAAAATATATTCACAAAGTAAATATTTAAAATTGAATTTACATAAAATTTTTAAATGAAGAAAATAGCAGAAAATAGGAAAACAGCCTTTAAAAATAGGAAATCATCATAGTAAATTTTGGAAAAATTCTATTATCATTTTTAAAATATTTAGAGATGGAAATATACATAAATAAACATATTGACACATATTAAAATAAAATATAAGAAAGAAAATATGATTTATAAAATTTAAAATAGGCAAAATTGCACAATAAAACAAATTATACTAAAAATTGAAATGTACATAACTTTTACATTTTAACTCCGTTTTCAACGAAACGAAAAGTAGTGTTCAAGTTATTACATCTATTTTCATAATAAAAGATAAAATATATAATTTAAAACTATTTAAAATTTAAACTTAAAAGTCAAAGTTTGACTATTGACCAAAATTTACATTTTCTGGAAATATTAAATTTAGTCATATTTGGAATTCTAATCCACATACAAAATTAAAGTTGTTATATTTACAATAACAAAATTTATTCTTTTCATAAATAAAGCTTTTAAATCTGGAAATCAATTTAAAAATAATTGTAAAATACAGGGTTGTTACATCAGAGTTAGAAATAAAATACAACAGAATATCTCATATGCAGTGAAGTCTCCAGTACAACAGATGACTTCTCTGGACAAATCAACTAGAAGAGCTGAAAGCTGAGGCGATAGTTGGATCTCCAAAGGAAGCTCCAAACTCCAAAGGTGAGTCTCAAATGTTGTATCACTCGGTCTGACCCGAGCGTAAAGTAAAACACAAAACACTCGAGTCAGGATTAATATTCTTATATCAATAAATCCAACTCAAATGAAATATCAACTGAAATACAAGTAACTTAAAGGATGTTTGGGATAACCATCCTCTAAGGATCTGCGGAACTATCTACAAGGTGGAAATGTAACGACCCGTATTTTTACGGATCGACAAGTTCGTCAAAATCTGGAATTTTTGCATTTTTAAGTCATTTCAGATTTTTGGGGAAATTTGTCTAAGTCCTAGGTCGTGGACGACCTAAGAGCTAAGTCGTGACCGAGTTAAGGACTTCGGCGAGTTAGTGTTAGGTCGTGGGTTAGTTGGAGCGACCTATAGAATTGTGCAACCTAGGATTTAGTTAAGTAATTAGGTCGGCAGAGCGAGTTAACGACCTAAAGACTGACCGACTTAAGAGGTCTAGGCGACCTAAGGAATGTGGTGAGCGACCTAAGTGAAGTATTGGATAGTTAAGTCGTCTAGACGACTTAGTAGATAGGTCGTATCCCAGTTTGTTCGCGACTTATGTTAGGTCGCGTAGATGTTTAAGGGTTTAGGTCGTAGACGACCTAAGAGATAGGAGACTTAAGAGTTTCTGGCGAGTTAAGGTTTCGAGCGACCTATAGGATGTACTTAGTATAGTTAGGTCGGCAACGACCTAGAGGAGTTGGGATAGCAGGTTAGCGACTTAGTAGTTAAGTCGTTGGACGACCTAAGGGGTTAGTATCTTGTTGTATTGGCTAAGTCTTAGGTCGCGTATTGGCTTAAGTGTTAGGTCGCGAGATTGTTAAGTCGCGCATAGGCTAAGTCGTTAGGTCGAAGACTGTTAGGTCGCGTGGGTTGCTGAGTTGTTAGGTCGCAAGGTTTTATAAGTCGTAGGTCGTAGAGAGGCAGTCTGTGTTAGGTCGCTGGGTTTCGTCTAAGTGTTAAGTCGTGCATAGTTAAGTCGCGCAGTGTTAAGTCGAATGGTGCTAAGTTGTTAAGTCGTCCAGGCGACTTAGGAGTGAAGCGCGCATAAGTTAGGTCGGAGGCTCTGTTAAGTCGTAGGGGTTTTTAGGTCATAGGTCGGCATAGTGTTAAGTCGGCAGCGACTTAAGGAGATAGCCGAGTTACGACTTAAGGGCAGTTTTCAGCTATAAATAGGAGAGCTTCTCTTCATTTTTGGGATCCGGATTTTGAAGCGACGAAGTGCTGCCATTTTGAGAGCTCGACTTCTACACTTCTTCACTTCTTTTCTCCACTCTAATCAAGTGCTTCCATCCATCCAAATCGAAGATCAAGATTGAAGATTCAAGAGCTTAGATTGAAGATCTTCATCTTTTCAAGAGAGATTTCTTCATTTGAAGCGGATTTGTGATAGATCAAGCTTGATCCTTCGCTGTCCAGATCTGAAGTTGATATCTTTTGGATTGTTTAGGTGATTTGGTGAGTGGTGATTATCTCTCACACGGATCCAAAGGAGTATATCGGATTGTTGGCTCGTTTTGGTGTTAAAATAGAGATTTCCATGCATTTTCTTCATCCTATGTGTAGATCCATATAGATCCATTGTTCATGATGATGTTACATCCATTTTATCATATGTTAACCTATGCAAGTTCATTCATCAAGTTTGTAGAGATATAATCCATGTTTTCATGCTTATTGGACTTTCAACTCTTTAATTACGAAAATGCCATTATTGTTATAATTGTCTACTTAGATCATATTTGAATGCTTGATTGCTTGGATTGATGTTTGATTTGATTGCTTGTTATGAACTAGATGATTGATGATTAGATTTAGATCGAAGATGATTCAAAAGCTAAGGAAAAGGCTCTTGAAATGGAAAAGCTGCTCGTGGCATATGTAGCGGGATGATGAAGCTCTTATGCATAGATTTGATGATGTGGTGATGAGATGAGGCTTTGCGAGGATGTAATGAAGCGAGGCAATCATGTGATGAAGACTTGGTCTAATCCAGACAGGATCATTCCAAGCATGTTGATAACTCGGTGATATGATTCGAGTTGAGGATAATGAATGGATTCGAGAATAGTCATCGAGGAGGATGACTAGGAGGCTTGGATAGCATCGTTGTTGAAGGTTCTAGCATGCTCTAAGCAAGAGTACGTTTGGGCAGATTCGATAGTCCCAACGGCCAACTGTTGATGGTCGAGTACTCTGGGCAGATTCGATAGTCCTAGGCACGGGCTGCGACGACGTGCGGGAGTTATGTCTAGAACCGGGGTTTCCATTAGCCCTTGACGGACGGCTGAAAGAATGTGCCGGTCATTCAATTAACGGTGATATCGAAGCAATGATAACAGTGATAGCCAGAGTCATGGATGTTTGGTTGTATCGTCATTCGGACTCAAGAGCGGTATTTTTCTGGGTGCTTATCTGATTTAGGCCTTGGTACTTGGAAAACATCGCCCTTGACTCGAGTGATAGTAGCTTTACTTTAAATTGTATGCTCTACTATGTTTGCTTCTGCTTAGTGTGTGTCTGGGGGCTATCACTGTAGAATGAGGTTGGAGTGGGAGGGTTGTATTCCTATTCCTTTTCCTTTATGCTCTTTTGGTATGTTGTTAGTTAATTTACTGCTCACTAAGACTGTTGTCTGACTCAAGGCTTTATGTTTTTAATTCTTATTGCCTTGGGCTGTTCGTCCATTTTGGGACGGGCAGACTAGGTAGCAGGTGACAGGTGCTGTTCTCTTCTCACGATGCTGATATCGAAGACGAGCTGGAGGATTGCATATTATCTTCTTATTATATGTACTGGATATTCCGCTGTTTTGTATTCTCTGAGAGATATGTAGTGAGGCTGGATGTATTGACTATGTGGATGCTTGTATTCAACTATTATGGAGTTTTATATGATGTCATTTTGTTCTGTAAAGCTTCACTATACATATGTTCTATTGTATTTTGTCCATGCGCTGTGAGTAATACGATAGATTCTTTCATTTTAAATCTTACCTTGACAATCGTCCATGGTCGCCTGGCACACTTTACAGCGCGCTTTCTCTAGATTCGGTGCAGGGGTCATGGGCGGTCGTCACATTTGGTATCAGAGCATTGGTTAATCGATTTTACCCAACGCTCGCTGTCGTAACTACGTATGAGAGACGTAATTGTAATTTGATGGATGATTACTATATATAATATAGTAGTTTAGCAGTAAGTGAGTCCTTTATGCAGTTGTTTCTCTAGATGTTCTAATCATTCCTTTTTATAGATATTGAGAATGAGTCGAAGAGGGAGACCAGCTGCTAGGGGAGGTCGTGCTACTGAAGAGACTGCTGATTATGCAGCCATGTTCGAAGCTATGATGACTTCGATCATGAGAAGGATACCAGTTCCGGGGGCGGCAGTTGATGTTGGAGTTCAAGTCCAAACTCCGAAACCAGTGGATTTTGCTAAGCTGTGCAAGGATTATACTGCTCTTGGAGGGAAGGTTTTCTTGGGAACAGAATCTACCATTGAGGTCCAGAGGTGGATAGATGCTTGTAGAAGGATCTTTGGTGATTTGGGAATTGATGATGCAACTAAGAGGAAGTTGGCATCAAGGCAGCTTCAAGGGAGAGCTTCTGATTGGTGGAACTCTATTACCATCAATACTGCGGAGGAAGAGATTACTTGGGAACAATTCCAAGCTAGATTTGAAGCTAAGTTCATTTCTACAGCTCAGAAGTCTGTTCTGTTCAAGAAGTTTGTGGAGCTCAAGCAGGGAGGGAGATCTGTTCTTGAGTATGTTTCTGAGTTTGAAGCTTTGTCCAAGTATGCTCGGTCATATATTGAGTCTGCTTACCAGAAGAATGAGAAGTTCGTGACTGGTTTGGATAGTTATCTTGGGAGACAGTTGGTGGATCATTTGGACGATTCATTTTAGAAGCTTGTGGAGAAGGCTCTTAGGCATGAGAGTCTGTTTCCTAAGGAAGGACCTGTTGTTGCTGCTACCAAGGGAGAATCTAAACCACAGCAGGGTGGAAACCAGAAGAGGAAGCAGCAGCAGCAGAAAGGTAAGGATGGCCAGAAGAAGCCGAAAGGCGAGGTGACTTGCTACAATTGTCAACAGAAGGGCCATTTCTCTAAGGATTGTAAGAATCCGAAGGCGCCGATGAAGTGTCACAACTGTGACAAGCCGGGGCATTTCAGGAAGAATTGTCCAGAACCGAGGAAGGACAGGCAGATTGTGCAAGCCTATGCTTTGGGAGCTGTTCCGTCGTCTTCGAAAGCTCCTACTGCCGAAGAGAAGGGAAAGAGTGTGGTTGTTCAAGGTACTCTTTTCCTATGTGGTATTCCAGTTAGAGTTTTGTTTGATACTGGAGCATCGCATTCGTTTGTTTGTAATGAACTAGTAGGCCGGTTAGGTTTGAAGCCGGATATTGTTGATAGGCCATTGGTAGTGACTAATCCAGTTGGGGGTTCGTCTTGTTTGTGTATGTTATGCCGTGGTCTAGTTGTGTCGAGTCATGGTTGCTCTTTTGTTTGTGATTGCTTTGTTCTGAACTTTGCGGGGTTCGGAATTATCTTGGGTATGGACTGGCTTAGGAGGTATGCGGCTAAGGTTGATTGCGAAAGGTTGGAAGTGACAGTCGAGAATGTGGAGGGGCGAAAGATTGTGATACGATGTAAGCATGAAGAAGGCGTCTTCATGAGCTTCATGTATTCGCTAGTTGTTCCACAGGATGGACTGTCATCAGTGCCGATCGCTAATGGATTCGAGGATGTCTTTGACGAAGTCAAAGGGTTGCCGCCGCATAGAGAGATCGAGTTTCGTATAGATCTAGTTGAAGGAGCCAGACCTGTTGTGATGCCTCTTAGGCGGATGGCGCCTAGGGAACAGCAGGAGTTGAGGGTGCAAGTTGACGACCTTTTACAGAAAGGATTCATTCGGCGTAGTGTGTCCGAGTGGGGTGCACCAGTTGTGTTCGCAACCAAGGCAGATGGATCATTGAGATTGTGTGTCGATTATCGTGAGCTGAACAAGGTGACTAAGAAGAACAAGTATCCATTGCCAAGGATAGACGACTTGTTTGATCAGCTTCACGAAGCTAAGGTGTTTTCTCAAATGGATTTGGCAACGGGATTTCACCAGTTGAGAGTGGCTAAGGATAGTGTGCCGAAGACTGCTTTTAGGACACCATCCGGTTTCTTTGAGTGGCTGGTAATGCCGTTTGGATTGACTAACGCGCCAGCATATTTTGTGGATCTTATGAATAGAGTGTTCAGAGATCAGTTGAACAAGTTCGTACTTGTGTTCGTGGATGATATTCTGATTTATTCCAGAACGGAAGAAGAGCACAAGACGCACTTGCGTATTGTTTTGGAAATCTTGCGGAAACATCAGCTGAAGGCTAAGTTTTCGAAGTGTCACTTCTGGAAGAGTGAAGTGAGGTTCTTAGGCCATGTGATTTCTGGAAATGGAATAGCGGTTGATCCCGCTAAGGTGGCAGCAATCCAGGATTGGGTTAGACCTAAGAATGCGTCAGATGTGAGGAGTTTTCTTGGATTAGCAGGATATTATCGACGGTTTATCAAAGACTTCTCCAAGGTAGCTGCACCATTAACAGGATTGACGAAGAAGAACAAAGTGTTCAGTTGGAATGCTAAGTGTGAGCAAGCTTTCGGAATCCTGAAAGAGAGACTGACGAGTGCTCCTGTTTTGACTATTCCAAGTGGGAATGATGAGATGGTGGTTTACACCGATGCATGTGGTACTGGACTTGGAGCAGTGCTGATGTAGAAGGATAAAGTTGTTGCGTATGCCAGTCGACAACTAAAGCCGCATGAAAGGAATTACCCAACTCATGATTTGGAGTTAGCGGCGATTGTATTTGCTCTGAAGATGTGGAGGCATTATCTGTTGGGAGTTCGATTCGAGTTGTTCACGGATCATAAGTCGTTGAAGTATCTTTTCTCCCAGAAGGATTTGAATCTTCGGCAGCAACGTTGGCTAGAGTTTTTAGCATCATATGATTTTGGTATAGCTTATACTCCGGGAAAAGGTAACGCAGTGGCTGATGCGTTAAGTCGAAGACATGCAGGATTGGGAGCCATGTTTTCTGAATGGAAGAGTCTCGAGTATTTAGCTGGATTTGACTTCAGGCCTAGATGCGAATTGGAACCTGAAATGTTGGCAAACTTATCGATAAGACCGACTCTTGTGGAAAGGATTGGCGAGAGTCAAAAGCGAGATGATAAGCTTGTCAAGATTATCCGTGAATTGGAATCTGGATTGGAGCCAGAAAAGGATAAAGGATTCGAGGTCGATAGAGAAGGTTGGCTTCGAAAGCAAGGACGACTAGTGGTTCCCGATATAGATGAATTGAGGAGTGAAGTTCTGAAGGAAAGTCATCACTCGAAGTTGACAATTCATCCAGGTGGAAATAAGATGTATCGGGATATGAAGAGAACCTACTACTGGGAAGGCATGAAGAAGGATGTTGGAGATTTCATTTCCAAGTGTTTGAACTGTCAGTTGGTAAAGGCTGAACAGAAGAAGCCAAGTGGATTGCTTCAACCCTTAGAAGTTCCTACATGGAAGTGGGAACAAGTGTCGATGGATTTTATTGATGGATTGCCTAGAACCAGAACGGGAAATGAAGGGATTTGGGTCATTGTAGATCGTCTGACTAAGAGTGCACGATTCATTCCTGTTCGATCGACTAGGACTGCATCAAAGTTGGCTGAGTTGTATGTTAAGTGGATAGTTCGATTCCATGGTGTTCCGAAGAGTATAGTGAGCGATCGAGATCCATTATTCACTAGTGGATTTTGGAAGAGCTTCCAGGAAGTGTTGGGAACCGAGTTGTGTTTGAGTACAGCTTATCACCCTCAAACAGATGGTCAGACTGAGAGAGTCAACCGAGTTTTGGAAGATCTCCTCAGAGCTTGTGTTTTGGATTTCGGAGGATCATGGGAAGATCACCTTCATTTGGTGGAGTTTGCCTACAACAATAGTTACCAGTCAAGCATTGGTATGGCACCGTATGAGGCATTGTATGGAAGACCGTGTAACTCTCCAACATGTTGGTTGGAAACTGGAGAAAAGCTGATGCTTGGGCCAGAGATGATTCGTCAGACTTCAGATTGCATAGAGATCATTCGGCAACGAATGAAGGCAGCCCAAGATCGTCAGAAGAGTTATGCTGATAAACGTCGTAAGGATTTGGAGTTCGATGTAGGTGAAATGGTTTTTGTGAAGATTTCTCCACTGAAGAATGTTATTAGATTCGGGAAGAAAGGAAAATTGACTCCGAGATTTGTTGGACCATTCCCGATCATCGAGCGAATTGGAAAGCTCGCTTATAGATTGGAGTTACCGGAGAAGATGTCGGGTGTGCACAATGTTTTTCACGTATCGTATCTAAGGAAGTATGTGCATGACTCGAATGCAGTGGTTTCTGCTGATAGCTATGAAGATTTTGAAGTTGATCCAGTTGATAGAAGACCTCGTAAGCCACTTCGTGTTGTGGAAACCGACACGAAACAGCTTAGGAGGAAGGTAGTTAAGTTGCTCAAGATACAATGGAGTGATGATGATAACGACTGTACGTGGGAGGTGGAAGAGAGGATGAAAGCAGCTCATCCTGAACTCTTCAAGGTATGGCCCTAAGGTGTCGTGTCATCTCACGATATTGTAACTTGTTCTAATTTTAGAATTCTGTACGCTAAGTTAGAATTGGATGCATGGTTTGTTGATTGCTATGGATGGTAGGCGTACAGAATAGTTTTGATTGCTTGGAATTTCGGGGGCGAAATTCCTAAGGGGGAGAGAATGTAACGACCCGTATTTTTACGGATCGACAAGTTCGTCAAAATCTGGAATTTTTGCATTTTTAAGTCATTTCAGATTTTTGGGGAAATTTGTCTAAGTCCTAGGTCGTGGACGACCTAAGAGCTAAGTCGTGACCGAGTTAAGGACTTCGGCGAGTTAGTGTTAGGTCGTGGGTTAGTTGGAGCGACCTATAGAATTGTGCAACCTAGGATTTAGTTAAGTAATTAGGTCGGCAGGGCGAGTTAACGACCTAAAGACTGACCGACTTAAGAGGTCTAGGCGACCTAAGTAATGTGGTGAGCGACCTAAGTGAAGTATTGGATAGTTAAGTCGTCTAGACGACTTAGTAGATAGGTCGTATCCCAGTTTGTTCGCGACTTATGTTAGGTCGCGTAGATGTTTAAGGGTTTAGGTCGTAGACGACCTAAGAGATAGGAGACTTAAGAGTTTCTGGCGAGTTAAGGTTTCGAGCGACCTATAGGATGTACTTAGTATAGTTAGGTCGGCAACGACCTAGAGGAGTTGGGATAGCAGGTTAGCGACTTAGTAGTTAAGTCGTTGGACGACCTAAGGGGTTAGTATCTTGTTGTATTGGCTAAGTCTTAGGTCGCGTATTGGCTTAAGTGTTAGGTCGCGAGATTGTTAAGTCGCGCATAGGCTAAGTCGTTAGGTCGAAGACTGTTAGGTCGCGTGGGTTGCTGAGTTGTTAGGTCGCAAGGTTTTATAAGTCGTAGGTCGTAGAGAGGCAGTCTGTGTTAGGTCGCTGGGTTTCGTCTAAGTGTTAAGTCGTGCATAGTTAAGTCGCGCAGTGTTAAGTCGAATGGTGCTAAGTTGTTAAGTCGTCCAGGCGACTTAGGAGTGAAGCGCGCATAAGTTAGGTCGGAGGCTCTGTTAAGTCGTAGGGGTTTTTAGGTCGTAGGTCGGCATAGTGTTAAGTCGGCAGCGACTTAAGGAGATAGCCGAGTTACGACTTAAGGGCAGTTTTCAGCTATAAATAGGAGAGCTTCTCTTCATTTTTGGGATCCGGATTTTGAAGCGACGAAGTGCTGCCATTTTGAGAGCTCGACTTCTACACTTCTTCACTTCTTTTCTCCACTCTAATCAAGTGCTTCCATCCATCCAAATCGAAGATCAAGATTGAAGATTCAAGAGCTTAGATTGAAGATCTTCATCTTTTCAAGAGAGATTTCTTCATTTGAAGCGGATTTGTGATAGATCAAGCTTGATCCTTCGCTGTCCAGATCTGAAGTTGATATCTTTTGGATTGTTTAGGTGATTTGGTGAGTGGTGATTATCTCTCACACGGATCCAAAGGAGTATATCGGATTGTTGGCTCGTTTTGGTGTTAAAATAGAGATTTCCATGCATTTTCTTCATCCTATGTGTAGATCCATATAGATCCATTGTTCATGATGATGTTACATCCATTTTATCATATGTTAACCTATGCAAGTTCATTCATCAAGTTTGTAGAGATATAATCCATGTTTTCATGCTTATTGGACTTTCAACTCTTTAATTACGAAAATGCCATTATTGTTATAATTGTCTACTTAGATCATATTTGAATGCTTGATTGCTTGGATTGATGTTTGATTTGATTGCTTGTTATGAACTAGATGATTGATGATTAGATTTAGATCGAAGATGATTCAAAAGCTAAGGAAAAGGCTCTTGAAATGGAAAAGCTGCTCGTGGCATATGTAGCGGGATGATGAAGCTCTTATGCATAGATTTGATGATGTGGTGATGAGATGAGGCTTTGCGAGGATGTAATGAAGCGAGGCAATCATGTGATGAAGACTTGGTCTAATCCAGACAGGATCATTCCAAGCATGTTGATAACTCGGTGATATGATTCGAGTTGAGGATAATGAATGGATTCGAGAATAGTCATCGAGGAGGATGACTAGGAGGCTTGGATAGCATCGTTGTTGAAGGTTCTAGCATGCTCTAAGCAAGAGTACGTTTGGGCAGATTCGATAGTCCCAACGGCCAACTGTTGATGGTCGAGTACTCTGGGCAGATTCGATAGTCCTAGGCACGGGCTGCGACGACGTGCGGGAGTTATGTCTAGAACCGGGGTTTCCATTAGCCCTTGACGGACGGCTGAAAGAATGTGCCGGTCATTCAATTAACGGTGATATCGAAGCAATGATAACAGTGATAGCCAGAGTCATGGATGTTTGGTTGTATCGTCATTCGGACTCAAGAGCGGTATTTTTCTGGGTGCTTATCTGATTTAGGCCTTGGTACTTGGAAAACATCGCCCTTGACTCGAGTGATAGTAGCTTTACTTTAAATTGTATGCTCTACTATGTTTGCTTCTGCTTAGTGTGTGTCTGGGGGCTATCACTGTAGAATGAGGTTGGAGTGGGAGGGTTGTATTCCTATTCCTTTTCCTTTATGCTCTTTTGGTATGTTGTTAGTTAATTTACTGCTCACTAAGACTGTTGTCTGACTCAAGGCTTTATGTTTTTAATTCTTATTGCCTTGGGCTGTTCGTCCATTTTGGGACGGGCAGACTAGGTAGCAGGTGACAGGTGCTGTTCTCTTCTCACGATGCTGATATCGAAGACGAGCTGGAGGATTGCATATTATCTTCTTATTATATGTACTGGATATTCCGCTGTTTTGTATTCTCTGAGAGATATGTAGTGAGGCTGGATGTATTGACTATGTGGATGCTTGTATTCAACTATTATGGAGTTTTATATGATGTCATTTTGTTCTGTAAAGCTTCACTATACATATGTTCTATTGTATTTTGTCCATGCGCTGTGAGTAATACGATAGATTCTTTCATTTTAAATCTTACCTTGACAATCGTCCATGGTCGCCTGGCACACTTTACAGCGCGCTTTCTCTAGATTCGGTGCAGGGGTCATGGGCGGTCGTCACAGGAAATATACACTATAACACCGTGGTCATTCCAAATTAATTTATACTTCAAAACCAAAATATCATTTCATTTCAAATATATCTATTTTCCAAAATAGTATATATAGGTTAAATAATTTAAAAGTAAAGTATTTATAATTTCCTTAAGTCTCACAAATTGCTTCACATCCACCCAAATTCCAAATTCAAATTTATTCAAAGCTCAATTCATCAATTCAATTCAGTTCTAAATATACCATTTAAATTTTCAATATATTTCAAAGCTTTAATACTCAACATTTCAAAGTTAAATTTAACATTTTCATATAGCTCTTGATTTAAGTTTATTATTATTTAATCAGGGAATATTCATTAAATAAATTCAATATCATTTAACTAGCCTTAAATTTCATTTTTACTAAATATTTCCTTAAATTTATTTAAACAAGAAATATTCATTAAATTATTTAAATAAAACCTAAGTTATAAATCATATCTTAAATCTCAATTTCAATAAGTTTCAAATCGGTTTAATTAAATAAAATTATTTAATGAATACAATTTCAACTAAATTCAAATTTCTTCCCAACCTTAACTTATTCAAATTATTACCAAAATCTATTTTGAAATATAAATTTTATACTTAACATATTATATGTACTAAATCCATCTTAATTAAATTAAATATCATTATTAAATCTATATATATATCATTACCATTTATATATAAAAATTTAAGAATCAACATTTATTAAAACCATATATTTCTTTCCAAAACCATAGAATTTATTTCCAAAATATTTATATATTGACCAACGGTGTCTGTATATAATTTCCTATCTATGGTCAAGTGATACGGATATTTATAATTTCAATCCGTAAATTTAAATACATATGGGTAGATATCATTTCGACCCGTAAATCCCAAATTCAATTCAAATGAAAATCGTTTGGGTCTATCATTTCAACCCATAACGATTTTCTCCTATTCTAAAGTCCGTTCGAGTATGTATCATTTCAACCCATAGTGAATTCTATACTAACAGGGAACTTGCAGAGTGATAACAGATAATATAAAATATAACAGCAGGCATATATCATCAATAACAATATAATATGAACAATAGGATATGGTGTCATATCCCACAGGTGAACAGTTACAGATAATAACATATATAACAATTTACATAACTACAGCAGCATATTTCAATTGTTGTTTCAATTGAAATCAAATTTAATAAATAAAAGAACGTTAATCGTGAGTGATTGCTCACCTTTCGTGGCTAGAGGAGTTTGACACAGAACAAACTACGAATTCAAGCACGAATTCCAAAGCAGGGCAAGATTGGCACGAATTCGATAGAGCTGATAAATATGAACCGACGAGAAAAATCAGTTTGATAGAAACAAAAATATACTATTATTATTAATAAAAATTTCCTTAAACAAATATTCAATTTTAAATACATATTTTAAAATGACATATATACATATATTCTATTTTAAATACATACATTATTTTAAAAAGAAATAATCAAATATCCAATGTCTATAATTCTATATTTCTAAATATCAACATAAATAACCATATTATATTATAATACATACCGACACAAAGAAAATCAATATATATATATATATATGCAGACCACTAAAATTACAGTATATAATAATCCAACAAGTCACAGGATTCTTATATATACTTTATATATCCTAACATATAAAACCAACATGTAACATGCATATCTATAACTGTTATATGACTCACAGATATATTTACTCTTTACTAAAATAAAATAATATATTTTACGGTAACCTATATATACCAGATTATATACAGTACTGGTATACTATTGTAAAAATATATAGATATAGATATAAAACTGTCAAATATACTTATATACCAACCTAATTTAAGATTTTGTACTAACATTTTTCACTACATAAAATATAATATACAATACTAAAACATATGATACTATATATATATAAAATATATAAACTAACTCATATTACTTAATATATATACTACAAACATATTTACCTACGTATCTTCTGCAACATCAATACTCCAGTCCATATATGTAAACCATAACTATATATATACTAGCGAACAATATATAACTAATATAAACTTTTATAACTTTAAAACTTTATAACTGTATAACATATACACCTATAAACTTACATAAACTAACAAATGCATATACTAACACCGTTATAAAGTCTGTAAACTTATATATATATTAACATTTTAACTATTCCTGTATATAATGATATATATATATAGACTTATATATACAAACAACGGTATATACACCCTAAAATAATATGCAGACTTCCAACAATATATGCATGCTTTCAAAAATACGTATGCGAAACCACTCTTATACTATATTTCAAAACAATGCTTATATACATTAACACAGTACAAAAAAAACATTTTGAAATTATAATTATATATATATTCTGAAGCTTAATAAACTGCATCCATCTTATTTCATGTAACTCAAGTGTATATATATAACAACATAGATATATGTAACTAACATACTATAAGATTAGGATATAAGTAAAGTTCTGGAATACATATTATATGTATCAATATATCCATAGCCGAACAACAATTATATATATATATAAATATATATAGACATTATCAATATACTTACATATGTAGATATAATTATTTTAGAACATAACATATTTTTACTGTTATATATATATACACACACACACAAATAAACCAAACATATGTAACATATATATATTACATATTTCAGCCAACTTTATACAGTTTTTTTTCAAAACATAAATAAACAAAAGCTAATCACAAAATAATATATACCGTTTCATACCAAAGCAAGGAGAAGGCTTGAAGTGATGGGTCGGCGAGCACTGGCAGGAGGAAGGTGTGACGTTTAGTGGAAGAACGGTGTGGGCTTGGCTGAAGGTCGGGGTGAAGTCGCGGTCAGTGGGGATGGTGATGAGGTGGAGTGGTGTGTTGAACTCGAAGGGCGGTGGATTGGAGATCGGCAGGGAAGAAAAAGGATGGGCTGAGTGGTTGGAGGCAGGTGGCCTCGTTGTAAGGGTGCGCGGCTATTGCTGTTGGGAGGAGGCGTTGGTTTGGGTGAGGCCGAACATAGAGAAGACTGGAGGAAGGAATAGAAAAAGAAAAAGGAAGGAGAGAAGTGACAGAGGAATAGAAAAAGAAAAAGGAAGGAGAGAAGTGACAGAGGAATAGAAAAATGAATTTTGCAAAGAAACAAGGTGGACCGACGTTATAAAGGAAGAATAAAATGAACCGTGAAACATTAAAGTAGATTTGGGAATATAAAAGGCTAGTAACGGTAACATTTTGAATTTTTAGTATTGAGAAGGCTAACGGCTATTGCAAATTAAACGGTGGAGTATGGAAGAGACGCTGGAAATCAAAAGTTAGAATTCGGTAGCGGTACGATCCGTTTTCCATGGATTATGCTGCGTACCGGAGTTCAAAACACAAAAGTAAATATATTGCGAAGATCAGCACGATGAGACGATCAAAACGGTATACAGATATCAGTGGTACGATCAACCGATCAAAAGTCGATAATCAGTACTAGAAATGCTGCCATTTTGCCAGAATTAAGATAAACGGAGTAATAGAAATCCAAATTTGGAAAAACGAAAGATGACGCCTCACTCAGAAGATGATTTAGAAATTTTCTATAGAAAAATATTTAGGTTCGGAAAACATTTTATTACCATCAAATTTTAACTGATAAAAATTGAAATAGAATTTCACAAAAAAAATAAACTTCAATATTATCAGATGAAAATTTACCAGTTGCTATATTTAAATAGACGTATCCCAAATAATAAATTTTTATTTTCAAATTTTATTGTTTAAAATTTTAAAAAATTTCAATTAATTTAATAAAAAAAAATTACTCAAATTTATGGGTCGTTACACTCTCCCCCACTAAAAACTTTTCGTCCCCGAAAAGGAAAGAGGTAGGACAATAGAACAACCAGACATAAAAGAAGATTGAAGTCAAGGTTAAACAATTAATTTTAAGCTATACAAAATTTTTTTTACTTGAAATATTTATTTGAAAACTTCATTTGCAATTCAATTATCATTAATACTTTAATATTTTCCAAACCTAATTGTAAAATTTTCTTGCTTCCTTTATAAATACCATATATATGTTTAAATAACACCTTTATAAATATATGGAAACTATTTGAAAATAGTTATTTACATTATTACTTATTTTTACAAAGAAGCTATTTGAAAACATTAAATCCATAATGCATACATTTATTAATTTATCTCAAGATACTTTCAAACATTATTAAGAAATCAATAATTATTTGAAAAGGATATAGTCAACAAGGAAAGGAAGGTGGATAGGGAAAAACAGAACATAGGTGAATAAATAAAGCTGAACAGATAAGGTAGATTCAAAAGAATAGTATCGGGCATGAATAATTAATTCAAAGCCTAAGAATTTCAATTTCAAATATTAATACAAAATTTCTTTGTTGGAAATACTTTTATAATAAAATACCTTTATAGTCGAAACAAATTTCCTTCCGAAAATACTTTTATAACTCGATGTCTTAACAAGTTTATCCTTGTTCCTGTAGACTTTGGTAGTGCGTTGATCAGGCGCAAAACTAGAATTCTCCAAGTACTTAGTAGACTTGTTTCAACACCCAGTGAAAATACTGGAAAAAAACTTTTAAAAACAGATATGGAAAGTACAATCCAAACAAAAACAAACAAAACCTTTGTCTAACCATGGTTCGCAGATACACAATGGTTACGCCTGGTTCCCCCAGGAAACAATCCATATCCGTAAGCTTTCTCAGCCCTGCGAGTTACGCCATGATGACTAGTAGAATGCAGGATACACAATGGTTACGCCTGGATCCCCCAGGAAACAATCCGTACCCCCAGGCAAGACTCAGCCAAGCAGTTGCGCTGCTATTCATGACCTACACAGATTGCAGGATACACAATGGTTACGCCTGGATCCCCCAGGAAACAATCCATACCCCTAGGCAAGACTCAGCCAGGCAGTTGCGCTATGCATCCGCACTCGTAAGACCATGGGTAACGCCATGGAATTCGAAGGACACTCGAGTATCATATCCGGAAAATCAAAAATCAAAGAGAATAATATCGATAGAATGAATCCAAGATGTGGCCACAAATCGGATATCAAGCAGAAGGTACTTTCCATATCTTTACTTCGAAAATATGTATCATATAGTACCTTTTCAAATCACTTTCAAATATCGTACTTATATAAAATCCATTATATATAAGATTTAATTTTCAAATCAAATACTTTTCCAAAATCAAAAGTATATCAAATCACACTTATATAGACTTTAATTATATAAGATTTCACTTTTCAAATTGAGTACCCTTTTCAAATCCATAGTTTTCTAATCAATTTCATACTCATACAAATCAATTTTATATAAGTTCGAAAACTCCCAAATCAAGTATTTAGTAACACAAGGTTTTCAAATTTCAATTTGTTTCAATATCAGTTCAATTTCAAAATCATATACAATCCCACTAAATTATTTCTTCTCAATTTAAATATCTTTAGTTTCAAAGTTTCCAACATAATAAATTTAGAAAATAATCCAAGTTTCTAAATCAATATCATTTAAGTCAACCAATTTATTTCCAAAATCAATGGTTTTCAAAATCAATCTTATACCTACATAAGGTCCATCTTATATAAGGATCAAATTTTACAAAATAAATTTCGCTGTATAAAGAGCCATATGGGATTGAATATCTTTGCTTTTATGGGTTATATATCTTTTTAATTTAAATTGGAAATTTTCTTTTAGTAAGCAAAGATATTCCAACCCGACAGCTTTCAACTTCAGCGTCAAAATATATCACTGATATTAGAATATAAGATGTACATACGTCATCATTTCGCAAAATCACATTTGATCGCTCGCTCGATCACACAAGTTCGCTTTCGAACTAGTATTGTCTATTCGACTTCCCTAATGCGGATTTCGATATGGTTTCTCGACTAGAAGCCATCAGTCTCCTTGCATAGCCATATACTATGATAGAGAATTCTAGAATCAAGCCCAAAATCCATATCAAATATTCGCCATCAAGAATCGAAAGAAAAATCCTAACACGAAATGGTGTAATTCACCTCAAACTTGTGTACTCAAACCTGGATCAAATTAATTATGCGAATAAACAGCATACGTACAACTTATATATTTATTCCAACCTGTTAAATATATAGTTTCATAAAGATGTTACCCAGTTAAAACATTTAAACTAAATTTTATTCAAAATATTTTGAAGAACAAATTCTTTCCAAAGCATTCCAAATCTAAATTTCATATTAGAAAAATTCAAAATAGCACTATTCATTTACTTAACAAAACAGTTTCAGCTTATTTAAATCATATTACTACAAACTTTAAACATACATACCACTTATATACTTTATACTTTTCGAAATATCTTAGCTTTGAAAAGTTAACCTTGATTTGGAAGTGCTCGAACCTTCAAAATAGTTGAAGAAATCATTTTCAAATTCAAGAGTTGGAAATCAACAACAAATCAGTAAATCAATTTCAAAAGATAGGTTTATATCAAATTCGAAACTCGAGGACTGAACACCGGCTTACTTCAAATCATTTCAAATATATATATACATATATCTTTCGAATATCAAATCTTACTTCGGAATTTGAAGTCAAAACGGTTTCACAAAAAAAAAATCACTCGTGTAGCAATGCTACTAAAGTGGCCTCTCCCCCACTTTGAAACTCGAAAATCAATGTCGATGATGCGTGCACTCATCACCGAAATTATTTTCCAGCGACATAAGTGAGTTCTGGACTTCTATTTTCTCAAACTTCTTTTAAAATTTCTTCGAAACTCATTAAAATCATTTGAAACATTTCTTATTCGGAAAATATTTTTAAATCACATTATTATTATATATTTCAAAATCTTAAAACCAATTTCAAAATACCGAAGTTCAATTCTCGAATTCCAAATTTAAAATCCTTCAGTTATAAATCATTTTTAGATAAATCAAATTTCTTATATAGTTTTTTCAAAATTACAAATCCTTTCGAAACCTCAAATTCTTATTTTAAAAGGGTTTATAATCTTTATCGAAAACATTTCACTTTTATATATATAGAATAAAATCATATTTATCAAAATAATAATTTCGATATATAAAACAATTTCTAAAATACAAACAAGACCGATTTTCCAAAGGATGATTCAAGAATGGATTTCAAAACAAGGATAGAGTTTCAAATTAGAAAACTCTAATCAAACAAAATTTCTGATTCGAAGATAGGCTTGAACGAAGATGAGATAATTAAATTTCAAAACAGAAGATAGATATATTTTTTATAAATCGTGGATGACCCTAGAGTCAACCGTGACTTCAAAAATATAATTTATGTGGAAATCTAAGACAAATCGACATTCGATCATGAGATAGCGGCATCTAAACCAAAGATATAGAAATCTCCGGTGAATCAATGCCAATTGTAAAGGAGTTCCACCCCTTTACAAATCATTCAAAGATTGGCGGGATCGCCTATTCTTATAGAGATCATTCGAAGTGGAGTTATGGGATACTCCGGAATCAAAAGAATACAAATAGGGAGAGACAAGAATGAATTTTGGAACCGCAAGAAACGTTCCAAAGTTCAAAGGAAATCGAGTCAAACGGAAGAGATTCAAACTCGAACGAAAGTGATTCTGTAAATAAATTTACTATATATGCTAAGTTTCACCTAGAGCCAAAGCTCGGATACCAACTGTAATGACCCGCTATTCAGGACCATTCAAATCGACAATAAATCCACACATGTCGGACTTGAATAATTCAAAATAGCGGATTGTTATTTAAATTTGGCAAACTCGTCATATACAGTAAATAAATTAATCACAGAATCACAGACACAGAGTAATACAATAATACGCAGCGGAATAGATAAAATAGTAGTTCATGAAGCTACTATATAAACATCAAAGTTAGAAATAAAATACAACAGAATATCTCATATGTAGTGAAGTCTCCAGTACAACAGATGACTTCTCTGGACAAATCAACTAGAAGAGCTGAAAGCTGAGGCGATAGTTGGATCTCCAAAGGAAGCTCCAAACTCCAAAGGTGAGTCTCAAATGCTGTATCACTCGGTCTGACCTGAGCGTAAAGCAAAACACAAAACACTCGAGTCAGGATTAACATTCTTATATCAATAAATCCAACTCAAGTGAAATATCAACTGAAATACAAGTAACTTAAAGGATGTTTGGGATAACCATCCTCTAAGGATCTGCGGAACTATCTACAAGGTGGAAATATACACTATAACACCGTGGTCATTCCAAATTAATTTATACTTCAAAACCAAAATATCATTTCATTTCAAATATATCTATTTTCCAAAATAGTATATATAGGTTAAATAATTTAAAAGTAAAGTATTTATAATTTCCTTAAGTCTCACAAATTACTTCACATCCACCTAAATTCCAAATTCAAATTTATTCAAAGCTCAATTCATCAATTCAATTCAGTTCTAAATATACCATTTAAATTTTCAATATATTTCAAAGCTTTAATATTCAACATTTCAAAGTTAAATTTAACAGTTTCATATAGCTCTTGATTTAACTTTATTATTATTTAATCAGGGAATATTCATTAAATAAATTCAATATCATTTAACTAGCCTTAAATTTCATTTTTACTAAATATTTCCTTAAATTTATTTAAACAAGAAATATTCATTAAATTATTTAAATCAAACCAAAGTTATAAATCATATCTTAAATCTCAATTTTAATAAGTTTCAAATCGGTTTAATTAAATAAAATTATTTAATGAATATAATTTCAACTAAATTCAAATTTCTTCCCAACCTTAACTTATTCAAATTATTACCAAAATATATTTTGAAATATAAATTTTATACTTAACATATTATATGTAGTAAATCCATCTTAATTAAATTAAATATCATTATTAAATCTATATATATCATTACCATTTATATATAAAAATTTAAGAATCAACATTTATTAAAACCATATATTTCTTTCCAAAACCATAGAATTTATTTCCAAAATATTTATATATGGACCAATGGTGTCTTTATATAATTTCCTATCAATGGTCAAGTGATACGGATATTTATCATTTCAATCCGTAAATTTAAATACATACGGGTAGATATCATTTCGACCCGTAAATCCTAAATTCAATTCAAATGAAAATCGTTTGGGTCTATCATTTCAACCCATAACGATTTTCTCCTATTCTAAAGTCCGTTCGGGTATGTATCATTTCAACCCATAGTGAATTCTATACTAACAGGGAACTTGCAGAGTGATAACAGATAATATAAAATATAACAGCAGGCATATATCATCAATAACAATATAATATGAACAATAGGATATGGTGTCATATCCCACAGGTGAACAGTTACAGATAATAACATATATAACAATTTACATAACTACAGCAGCATATTTCAATTGTCGTTTCAATTGAAATCAAATTTCATAAATAAAAGAATGTTAATCGTGAGTGATTGCTCACCTTTCGTGGCTAGAGGAGTTTGACACAGAACAAACTACGAATTCAAGCACGAATTCCAAAGCAGGGCAAGATTGGCATGAATTCGATAGAGCTGATAAATATGAACCGACGAGAAAAATCAGTTTGATAGAAACAAAAATATACTATTATTATTAATAAAAATTTCCTTAAACAAATATTCAATTTTAAATACATATTTTAAAATGACATATATACATATATTCTATTTTAAATACATACATTATTTTAAAAAGAAATAATCAAATATCCAATGTCTATAATTCTATATTTCTAAATATCAACATAAATAACCATTTATATTATAATACATACCGAGACAAAGAAAATCAATATATATATATATATATATATGCAGACCACTAAAATTACAGTATATAATAATCCAACAAGTCACAGGATTCTTATATATACTTTATATATCCTAACATATAAAACCAACATGTAACATGCATATCTATAACTGTTATATGACTCACAGATATATATACTCTTTACTAAAATAAAATAATATATTTTACAGTAACCTATATATACCAGATTATATACAGTACTGGTATACTATTGTAAAAATATATAGATATAGATATAAAACTGTCAAATATACTTATATACCAACCTAATTTAAGATTTTGTACTAACATTTTTCACTACATAAAATATAATATACAATACTAAAACATATGATACTGTATATATATAAAATATATAAACTAAACTCATATAACTTAATATATATACTACAAACATATTTACCTACGTATCTTCTACAACATCAATACTCCAGTCCATATATGTAAACCATAACTATATATATACTAGCGAACAATATATAACTTATATAAACTTTTATAACTTTAAAACTTTATAACTGTATAACATATACACCTATAAACTTATATAAACTAAAAAATGCATATACTAACACCGTTATAAAGTCTGTAAACTTATATATATATTAACATTTTAACTATTCATGTATATAATGATATATATATAGACTTATATATACAAACAACGGTATATACACCCTAAAATAATATGCAGACTTCCAACAATATATGCATGCTTTCAAAAATACGTATGCGAAACCACTCTTATACTATATTTCAAAACAATGCTTATATACATTAACACAGTACAAAAAAAACATTTTGAAATTATAATTATATATATATTCTGAAGCTTAATAAACTGCATCCATCTTATTTCATGTAACTCAAGTGTATATATATAACAACATAGATATATGTAACTAACATACTATAAGATTAGGATATAAGTAAAGTACTGGAATACATATTATATGTATCAATATATCCATAGCCGAACAACAATTATATATATATAAATATATATAGACATTATCAATATACTTACATATGTAGATATAATTATTTTAGAACATAACATATTTTTACTGTTATATATATACACACACACACAAATAAACCAAACATATGTAACATATATATATTACATATTTCAGCCAACTTTATATAGTTTTTTTTCAAAACATAAATAAACAAAAGCTAATCACAAAATAATATATACCGTTTCATACCAAAGCAAGGAGAAGGCTTGAAGTGATGGGTCGGCGAGCACTGGCAGGAGGAAGGTGTGACGTTTAGTGGAAGAACGGTGTGGGCTTGGCTGAAGGTCGGGGTGAAGTCGCGGTCAGTGGGGATGGTGATGAGGTGGAGTGGTGTGTTAAACTCGAAGGGCGGTGGAGTGGAGATCGGCAGGGAAGAAAAAGGATGGGCTGAGTGGTTGGAGGCAGGTGGCCTCGTTGTAGGGGTGCGCGGCTATTGGTGTTGGGAGGAGGCGTTGGTTTGGGTGAGGCCGAACATGGAGAAGACTGGAGGAAGGAATAGAAAAAGAAAAAGGAAGGAGAGAAGTGACAAAGGAATAGAAAAAGAAAAAGGAAGGAGAGAAGTGACAAAGGAATAGAAAAATGAATTTTGCAAAGAAACAAGGTGAACCGACGTTATAAAGGAAGAATAAAATGAACCGTGAAACATTAAAGTAGATTTGGGAATATAAAAGGCTAGTAACGGTAACATTTTGAATTCTTAGTATTGAGAAGGCTAACGGCTATTGCAAATTAAACGGTGGAGTATGGAAGAGACGCTGGAAATCAAAAGTTAGAATTCGGTAGCGGTACGATCCGTTTTCCGTGGATTTCGCTGCGTACCGGAGTTCAAAACACAGAAGTAAATATATTGCGAAGATCAGCACGATGAGATGATCAAAACGGTATACAGATATCAGTGGTACGATCAACCGATCAAAAGTCGATAATCAGTACCAGAAATGCTGCCATTTTTCCAGAATTAAGATAAACGGAGCAATAGAAATCCAAATTTGGAAAAACGAAAGATGACGCCTCACTCAGAAGATGATTTAGAAATTTTCTATAGAAAAATATTTAGGTTTGGAAAACATTTTATTACCATCAAATTTTAACTGATATAATTGAAATAGAATTTCACAAAAAAAATAAACTTCAATATTATCAGATGAAAATTTACCAGTTGCTATATTTAAATAGACGTATCCCAAATAATAAATTTTTATTTTCAAATTTTATTGTTTAAAATTTTAAAAAATTTCAATTAATTTAATAAAAAAAATTACTCAAATTTATGGGTCGTTACACGTTGGATCCACTGGACTCGTGGAAAGGAGAGCTTCACATCGGTAGTGACGAGGATGTATGTGGCGAGGTAACAACCCCACCACTATACCCATATTATTAAAGAATATTATAAATAATGTCATCTAATAATACGGAGAATACGGCTTATTAAGGGCGACCAAATATGAATATAACTTTAAACTAACATTGACACCTCATACTTACCATTTAACTAAATCTCTGGAATAAAATTTGACGTGTACAGTCTCAGTTCAAAGTAATAGACACATCGGTTTCTCAAAATCAGAATAGTATATCATATAAAATAGTAAATCATAAATCACAGTGAAATAATAAATCTCATATACATATACATACACAAACTATGAGTCTAGAAAATAAAATACTAAACCCACATAATATACACGTGTTACAAATCTCTAACTCAGATATACATCTCATATACAGCACAAAATCCTAAATGATAGAAACTAATAGTCAAAATGGTTTATCTTCCTGCTAGCCAAATCATCCAAAGGTCTACCTGTCATGTAATCTTAAAAGTCTTGGTCTGACCCGAGTATTATAAAATAAACGGGTCAGGCCATCTCTAAATTTACAAAAGGGTGAGAACAAGATATAACACAAAATAAATAAAATAACATATAAGTAAATCAAGATGTATAAAATATAACAGGTCACTTAACTAATTTAACTCAGAATTTACTTCAAGGCACAAGTGTATATATATATTTGGTCACAAACACACATTAGTCACTAAACACGGAATGACAGAATAAATCACAATATTCCTAACACAAAGAGACCAATTCCATACCGTGGCAAACAAACAATCGTGGTATCACTCATACAGATCTGATACTAAAGATCGAGAACATAGAATCTTTTCATGATCACAAGGATCGAGGAATACAGAATCTCAACACGATCACAAGGATCGGGGAACACAGAATCTCGACATGATCACAAGGATCGAGGAAAACCAAATCTTGACCGATCAAGACAATCGTGGAAAGCATGACTTGAAAACTCTAGATTATTCAATATTATTATAATATATGTTCGAAAAGAAATCCAAGAGTATACCTTTTAAGGATTTATCGGCCCTTGACCGAACCCTAAGAGGAAATACTCTAAAGTTTCAAATACTATCGCTTTTAGTAATCACTAGAACTTAACCAAAACGTCTCATACCGCCTGGTGAAATTTAAGTATTTACTAGAAGCTAGTAAATCACACTTATTATGGGTACCACTAGAAAACCTAAACTATATTCTCTTAAGGATCTATCGGCCCCGCTGAACACCAAAAGAAAATACAACCCTAAAGTGTTAAATACTTCCTAATAGCAATCACAAGAATTTAACCAAGGCATCCCATACTACCCGGTGAAATTCGAGTATTCGCTAAAGGGCTAGTAAGTACCACTCAAACATTTTATTCAGTGAGTTGTACAATATTCGACGAAGCATTACTTGAAAGCACTAAAACCAATCCATAACATTAAGTCAATTATTAGTATTCCTTATATTATAGAATTATGGTTCTCAAAACATTTTTATCTCTAGATCCAAAAGTTACACAAAAATGCTAAAATAGCATATAAATAGCCAAGGGTTAAGTTCAATAAAAATCCGATAAGAGTTTATGATTTTGAAAATAAATAATATAATTTAACATATAGAAAAATGATTTCTAATACCCATTATTTATATACTTACTTTCAAACTATTCATTTTAAAAATCCATGAACTCAATTGTTATTCAACTCTATATAGATATTCACCATTTGATTAAATACTCCATAAATCCAAATTGTTCTAAAAATACACTTATATATATTTATATTCAAAATTCCATAAAATATTTTTAGTTTATAAACCATATTCCAAAGACAATATATATAAGTCCATTTACATTATAAACCACAAATACTCATATTTCCAAACCCATATAGGTATTTAAACATTTGTGTTAAAAACAACATAGTTTTATATTTTCCAAACCATATTTCAAAAGTCCATAACTCTTTCTACTAATAATATTTTATATATAATTTACCTTTAAAAATCATTTGTAAGTGGAAATTGATTGATATAGAAATATGGTTTGAAATCTATATATTTTAATAAACTATCTTTTTGCAAATTATTTTATTCCAAACCATATGCCTATTAATTAGATATACATATGTTTACAAAACTCATAAACATTGAATCAAATTGAATCATCAAACCAATGAATCAAACACAGAAAATTAGAAAATCAAACACCCGGAAATCCTCAAAACAATGCTAGGTAAAAGCAAACTCAAACAAATAACGATAGGAAGAGCAACATCAACCTAGAACACATGTTCCAGGTCGACGATCGGTGTCATTGACTAATCGACCGGTGGGAAGTTTGGAACATGCATTTCAGGCTTTCCTCCTTCCACCGACGACCCATACTAACTTCAACATGACTCCTCTTCTTTTCGACAACATATACTTACAATATTATCTCTGAAATACACATGCATTCAAACCAAATTTAATAAAAGTAAGTAAAACATTAGAAAATGGTGAAAACTGATTTACAGTAAATGAAATTGACAGAGATGAATATATACGGTTTCAATCACTTAAGCAACCATTCACATATTCAATTTCACAACATAGCATACAATTCATATGCATATACTTAAAAGATTCAGAGATAGATTTAATGAGTAATTTATTAGTACCTTAGGCATTGGTTTTGATGATAACAACCATATGACATTATATAAAATATAGATAATAATGTTTTTATCAAGTTATATTAGTATACCGTGCAGGATATGAGACATGTATTAATTAAGAAGACTGTACAGTATCAAAGGAAGATTCAAAAGGAAAATATAGAGATTCAAGAGTTAGAGATTGAAGACTCATAAGTATTGAAGAACTCAAGATATCCCAGATAAGTTATAGAGTCTTAGAATTTTTGTTAAAACCCCGATAGCACTTCTTTGATCTCTCTCTATTTCTCTTTTTCAAATAATTTTCAAATATTTTAAAATTGTTTTCAAAATAACTTTTCAAAATAGCCTTCAAATTATTTCCAACTTATTATTGTAACGACCCGCAAAATTTAATGGTTTTAAAAGTATATTTAACTGGAAATTTGTGAAATTTTAAACAATAAAATTTGAAATTAAAAATTTATTACTTGGGATACGTCTTATTAAACATAGCCAATGGTAAATTTTCAATTAATTATGGAAGTAAAATTATTGTGTAATTCTATTTCAGTTTAAAACGGTTAGTAATTGATGATAATAAATTTATTTTCAAACCTAAATATTTTTCTATAGAAAATTGTAAATCATCCTCTGAGTGAGACGTCATCTTTCGTTTCTTCAAATTTGGACTTCTTTTGCTCCGTTCATCTTATTTTTGGCAAATTAGCAGCACTTTCGGTATCGATTATCGACTTTTGATCGGATGGTCATACCACTGATATCTGTATACCGTTTAGATCGTCTCGTCGTGCTGATCTCTGCGGTATATTTATTTCTGTATTTTGAGGTCCGGTACACAGCGGAATCGATGATAAAGATCCGTCGAAACGGTACAAATATTTGTGACTCTCCACTTTCTTACCTTTTCAAATTGAAACGTGCTGTCAAATCAAACCATAAATTATTCCATCTGTATCATAGGGTGACCGTTGCTATGTCATTACTGTATATTGGGTGATACCTTTTAGCAGTTCATTCTCTGGTCACTTGGAACGTTTTATAATAATTATTATTTATACAGCTATTCACTAAGATCTGAAAAGAAAAAAAAACTACTTATCTTCTACCTTTTTCTCTGGCATCTTGAAATCCGAAAGAAAAAAAAACCAAAGCTGCTCTTCTTCTCCAAGTAAACAGGTCCCTCCTCCATCTTTTTATTTTTTTTCAAAAACGCATTTGGCCTTCCATCTCAGCCCACCATTCATGCAAACGACCACTCACGTGTACGCCCTCCCTCCACCTCAACCTAAACCCACGCACATGCCTTTCTCCTCATCAGGCCGAACCACTTCCTCTGGCCACTACCGTGAATCACCGACCCAGCACGCGACACCGCCCATAGCCTGCCCTCCGTTCTTCCTTATCGCCATCACCATGCAGCCAACCTCCGAGTTCTCTCGAGCAATGCAACACTTCTCTTCTTGTGCTTCGGCATATGTATGTCTCGTATATATGTTTCTCTTATATATTGCTTTCATTTCTATATGTATATATTACTTCAAGTTACTGTATAAAGTGTTTCCATATATATATATTATATTATAAAGTAGTTATATATGAGTTTGTATATTTATGAAAAAAATTACATAAGTCTGTTGTTTATGTTATGCATAAACTTTAAATTTTTCATTTTTCTGTTTAAGTTTTTTTATATTATCATAAATTTTTATAAGTGAAATTTGTATAAAAGTGGGCATAGATCTGTATACATTTGTGTACAGGTTATATTTGAGTTAGTTTATTATATACATGAGGAGTCTGTTGTTATATAAATGAAGATTGTATATATATCGCTGTTACTAAATTCTGATTGTGTGGTTTATGATAAATATTAATATAACATATAATACGTTGTATTTGTTGTATATTTGTTTACAGAGTCCTATATATATTATAGATATAGGCCGGTTATAGGTATGTTTTTCCAGGCTTTGATATCTCTTTTACTTTACATATTAATAATATATGTATATTATAATCTAGACGTGATATTTTGAATATGATTGAGTTTGTATGTATATAGTCTATATATGTATTATCTAGATGATATTGAGTTTTACATGAAGGATACATGTGTACAAATCAGTTTGATTTCAATTTTTTTTTTATATATATAGATTTCGTTTTTTTATTTTTATGAATATGAGTTATATTTGTATGAGTTAAAATTTATAAAGACCTTGAAATATATATATTTTGATTTTGATATATGTATATATGTTTAAAATTTAATACTGATTCTCAGAAGAAAATTCTTATATATATAGATGACAAATATATGTGTTTTGATTTAAAAACTATGATTTTGAAAATATATATATATTTAAATTTAAAAATGTGTTTGAAATATAGAATATGATATATATATAGTTATATATAAGTTCACTTATATCATTTTTCTTTCGATTCAAATTCTGATTGGATTTCGTCTATTCCTATCTATCAGCTTTGCTTGTCAACTTCGCGTTCAATCTTGCTCTACTTCGGAATTCGTGTTTGGATTCATGGCTAAATTTCTTTTTCAAATCTATCTAGCCTCGAAAGGTGAGCAATCACTCACGATTAACATTCTTATATTTATTAAATTTGATTTCAATTGAAACGACAATTGAAATATGCTGTTGTTAGTTGTTCACATTGTTATATGCCATTATCTATATCTGTTCACCTGTGACATCTGACACCATTATCTGTTATTTATACTGATGATATATGTCTCTTACTATTGTTGTATTTTATATTATCTTTTATCACTCTACAAGTTCCCTGTTAGTATAGAATTCACTATGGGTTGAAATGATACATACCCGAATGGACTTTAGAATAGGAGAAAATCGTTATGGGTTGAAATGATAAACCCAAACGATTTTCATTTGAATTGAAATTGGGATTACGGGTCGAAATGATATCTACCCGTATATATTTAAATTCGGATTGAAATGATAAATATCTGTATCACTTAACCATATGATAAATATATATACATACACCGTTGGTTCATATATATAAATATTTTGAAAATGAATTCTATGGTTTCGGAAAGAAATATATGGTTTTAATAAATGTTGAGCCTTAAATTATTATATATAAATGGGAATGATTGATTAAATACATATAATATGGTTGAGTATTTAAATTTATGTTTCAAAATAGATTTCAGTAATAATTTGAATAAGTTAAGGTTGGGAAGATAATTTGAATTTAGTAAAGAATTTTATTTAATTAAACCGATTTAAAACTTATTGAAATTGGGATTTAAGATATGATTTATAACTTGAGTTTGATTTAAATAATTTAATGAATATTTCTTGCTTAAATAAATTTAAGGAAATATTTAGTAAAAATGAAATTTAAGGCTAGTTAAATGATATTGAATTTATTAAGTGAATATTCCCTGATTAAATAATAATAAAGTTAAATCAAGAGCTATATGAAACTGTTAAATTTAACTTTGAAAATGTTGAATATTAAAGCTTTGAAATATATTGAAAATTTAAATGGTATATTTAGAACTGAATTGAATTGATGAATTGAGCTTTGAATAAAATTTGAATTTGGAATTTGAAGTTGATGTGAAGCAATTTGTGAGACTTGAGGAAATTATAAATACTTTACTTTTAAATTATTTAACCTATATATATACTATTTTGGAAAATAGATATATTTGAAATGAAATGATATTTTGGTTTTGAAGTATAAATTAATTTGAAATGACCACGGTGTTATAGTGTATATTTCCACCTTGTAGATAGTTCCACAGATCCTTAGAGGATGGTTATCCCAAACATCCTTTAAGTTACTTGTATTTCAGTTGATATTTCACTTGAGTTGGATTTATTAGTATAAGAATGTTAATCCTGACTCGAGTGTTTTGTGTTTTGCTTTACGCTCGGGTCAGACTGAGTGATACAGCATTTGAGACTCACCCTTGGAGTTTGGAGCTTCATTTGGAGATCCAACTATCGATTCAGCTTTCAGCTTTTCCAATTGATTTGTTCAGAGAGGTCGTATATTCGTACTGAAGACTTCACTGTATTTGAGATATTCTGTTGTATTTTATTTTAACTCTAATGTTTATATAGTAGCTTCATGAACTACTATTTTATCTATTCCGCTGCGTATTATTGTATTACTCTGTGTCTGTGATTCTGTGATTGATTTATTTACTGTATATGCTGAGTTTTGCTAAATTTTAAATTAACAATCTGATATTTTGAATTATTCAAGTCAGACATGTGTGGATTATTGTCGATTTGAATGGTCCAAAATAACGGGTCGTTACAATTATTTTATTATATTTTAAGTTTTTAAGTATTTTTAAATATTATACTTCGTTATAATTTTAGTTTTTAAAGATTTATAAATATTTATAAGTTTATTATAATTGTTATTACTTTGATTTCAAATATATTCAATTTTACTTTCTATTTATTATTTTCAAAAGAAATTCATCCTTTGTATATTTAAATATATTTCTATAAATTTTTCTTAAGTTTTGACATGATTAAAATATGTATAAACTACGTTTAGATGATTTGACAAAGTATCAAAATATTTTCACAAACCTTAATGTTTTGAAAATAATTTTTATAAAGTGTTTCTCATTTTTATGAAGGATATGTCAACATAGTGACCATAATTATCAAAAATAAAATTTTGAATGGAAGTGCCTTTTCGTATCTCTTCGCGAATGGACACCATTGTTATTTCTCAATAAATAGGGGTTAAACGAACAAATTTTTTGTTAACTACTTTCTCATATTTTCTCTCCTCTTTTTCTCTCTTGAATTCTAAAAGAAAATCTACTCAAAATATTCTCAAATTCAATCAAAATCAAATTCAAACTCCATTGATTGATTCTCTATTGATTACTCTCTGATTTCTCTCATCTTTCTCACTCAAGCAAGATCAAAGTCCTATTCTAGAGGTTATAGGATAATTTACAATCAAGATCGATGATCTGGGTCTGTAAACTCTATCGAATCATACTATTATACTTGTGGATGTGATTGTAGCCCATGTTAATCATAGAGTAAAATAATGTTTTGGTAGTAATTGTTTTAATCTCTTTGATTATATTTCAAGTAAGTAAAAACTTTTTAAATGATTTTTGAATACGCTTATACCACTGGAATAAGTATAAGAATACTTTTTAAGTATTAAAAGAATATGTTTATGTTTAATTTATAAAGCAAGTATATATCTTTTATAAAGAGAAATCCAACATATTTATACAAGTATATAAAGGAAGTTTTGATTAATAAAAGAGTATTAATTAATAAAGGAAGTCATGATTTATAAAAGAAGTTTTATTGGATAAAAAGGAGTTTTACTAATAAAAAAGGTTTTTAATTAATAAAGGATGAATTAATTAAAATTGGATTAAAAGTCGTTTATGTGACTTGATTGTGCTTTGGATGAACTAATAGTGCTTATATGTTTACTTGCTTATGGAGAGTAAACGGGAACTAGTTCCCTTGTGCGATCTTTCGCACTATTGTTGAATAATACCAAATTCATCGATTCAGTCTTGGAGAGACCGGGATCGGCAAGTGTTCTACTTATCGAAAACTACTTCAAGGCTGAGATACAGGTTCTCTGTTTTGGAAGTGAACGATGGACACCATGTGCGGTTCCGAAATCCGTTGAGATGATGGAATCCATGTGGGATTCATTATGTGATCAAGTTTTGTTGAAAACTCGTGCGTGCCAAACGTGACCTCGACATCGGAAATGGCTAAAAAAAGAGTAGGCCCATAGTCAATGGGGTTTAGGTAACCTCAGAAGGTACTGATCAACTCTATTATCTAGAGTATGCTCATTGATTTTGCTAGCGAGAGTTGATCGTATTCAGGACACGTTCTCTGCGTGAACTAGTTATGACTTCCTTATTTGGTATATTTTATCTGAATATATACGGCACTTGGAAGGTACTTTCTGACCCTTGCCAGGAGACTTGCCTCGAGGTAATGAGGACCCTCCAATGGAAAAAATCATTTATACAAACATCCCTTGGCGATTTTTGTTGTATACCTAAGTATGCTGTCAAATGTAACCATTTCAACTATGATTTATAGTCATATTGAACACCCTAGACATTATTATAATATCACTAAATTTCCATATAAAGTGGTTTGGTTATCGTAAGGTAAAAACTCATCCATGTTTATTTGCAACATGGTCTTACGAGATAACTTTATTCTTTAAAGGGTTTTACAAATATAGTAATTCAAATCACTTGAGTTTTCTCATGTTGGTTTACTAGACTGATCCTAGTATTATTCTTCTTATAATGCTCGGGTTAGCCCCGTGTATATTCCCAGATTTCATTAATAATCATTGGAGCTCTTGGATAGAGGAGCTGGATGGTTCCCTATCATAGATTTTATTTTCACTGCATTACTTTGTTTATTTTTATATAAGCAATTGTGAGGACAGGTTGTCATAACTGTCCAGGCTGATGATAGGTTAGTTACTCCGATTATTGTATCTATACAGTTTTTCTTTGTAAAAGTATCACTTTGATATTATATGTTATCGTTCCATTGTGAGATTATGATATTGTGTTCTCTTCTTTCTTATTCCTTTTCTTTTCTTCTTTTATTTTACCCTAACATTCTGGCTTTTCGGCACTTAGGTGCTCGGCATGTGAATACCATGGATGTACTAGTGTCGACATTTGGTGGTTGAAAAGGCGATCGTTACATTAGGCATAGATTAATGGGGAGTTTTGTAACCCTTGGGAGTTATAACATATTTTATATACATAGTGGTCATCATCAAAAAGAGGCAGATTGTAGTACCTTAGGCATTGGTTTTGATGATAACAACCATATGACATTATATAAAATATAGATACTAATATTTTTATCAAGTTATTGTAATGACCCACTATTTTGGACCATTCAAATCGACAATAAATCCGCACATGTCAGACTTGAATAATTCAAAACAATAGATTGTAAATATAAATTTGGCAAAACTCAGAATATACAATAAATAAATCACAGATCACAGACACAGAGTAATATAACAATGCAGCGGAAGCAAAGAAATAGTAGTTCATGAAGCTACTATATATATACACATCAGAGTTAACAAGATACAACAGAAGTCTCAATATGATAATCAGGTATAAATCAGAATACATCACTGGAATCAACTGGATAACTAAAAGCAAAATAGATAGCTGGATCTCCAAGAAAGCTCCAACTCCAAAGGTGAGTCTAGAATGCTGTATCACTCAGCCTGACCCGAGCGTAAAGAAAAACACAAAACACTCGAGTCAGGATTAACATTCTTATATCAATAAATCCAACTCAAGTGAAATATCAACTAAAATACAAGTAACTTAAAGAATGCTTCGGATCGCCCATTCTTTAAGGATCCGTTAAACTATTTACTATGTAGTAATATTCGCTATTATAATAATGTCTAATAGTAAAATAAACTTACTTTTAAATAGCGTTAAGGGGTTACCCATATAGCCCTTAACACATAATAGTGCCAATAATCTATACAGTACCTGCATACCTCGAGAGGCTACAAGAAGATACTCCATAGGTACGACACAAATAGAAACTCGTAGTAAAGCTCGGTATGGTAGGTGACATGGCACAACTAGGCAATGCCAGGGTAGATATACCAATTACGCATCCGGGCTGGTGGAAACGGATAGCATCCACTACCGCCCACCTCGGAACACACTCCCAATCAAAAATGGAGGGTGGCCACCAAATCAATCACAAAGTAATAGAATGGTATCGAAGAAATGCGTCCGATCAGAAGTGCTACCTCATTGGCCCGTCAATCGCTCCTGTTTTAGCCACCTTATGCCAACTCACGGGAGTCGGGTCCACGTTCATTCCTCAATAGGATCGTTGCCACCATCCTACTTCATTCTGGAATCTCCACCGCGTACACGGTTGTTAAAGTGGTTTTCAGTATCGACAGAGAGTATGCCCATATCTGATCCCGGCCTCTTTAACAACCGAACGTTATTTTATCACCGTGGTCATTTAAAAATAATTTATACTTCAAAACCAAAATATCATATCCATTTCAAAACCATATCAATACGATATCATTTCCATTTCAAATATATCCATTTCCAAAAACCATATCACTTTTCAAAGTTATAACTCTTTCAAAATCAAAACACTTAAATGTATAATAATTTGGAAACCACAACATTTTGAAATTATAGCATTTTGGAAATCATAACACTTTGAAATTATAGCATTTTGGAAATCATAACACTTTGAAATTATAGCATTTCCCTTAAACCGTTTAGAAATCAATAATAGTATATATAATACAATAGTTTTATAAAATAATATAAAAATAGTTTTTAAATATAATTTAAAAATACTTTATATAATAAAGATAGTTTCTACAAATTCACAAATCGATTCAAATCAACTCGACTTCCAAATTTAGCTAAATGTCAACTTAATTAAATTTCTCAATAAACCATTTTAAATTATACCGATTTCAAATACAGATTTGAACCACACAATAATCCATTCAAAATTCAATATATTTCAAAGTCAATATATTCAACAATTTCAAAACTAAATTCGATAATTTCATATATATATCAAATTCATTTTACTATTATTTTAGTCTTAAAATATTCACTTAATAAATCCAATATCATTTAAAAAACTCCCCAAATTACAATAAACTAAATATTTCCTTCAATTTATTTGAAATATACATTTAAATCACTTTAAATCAAAATCAAGTTATAAAATCATATCTTTAAAATCTCAAATTTAATAATTTCAAACCAAACTTATTTAAGTAAAATTCTTAAATAAATATCAAATCAATTTCAACTTTATCTTTCCAATCTGAATCATTATAAATTCTATATTTGAAATTTTATATATTAAATAAATACTTAAACATATTATATATATCAACTTTATTAAATCAACTTTGATAAATCTTTAAAAATCAATATTTATCAAAAATCATATATTTCTTTTCAAAACCATAGAAATCATTTTCAAAAATATATAAATAGACCAACGGTGTCTGTATATAATTTCTATCCTATGGTCAAGTGATATGGATATTTATCATTTCAATCCACAATTTAAAACATATTCGGGTATATATCTTTTCAACCCGAAATCCCTAATTCAATTTAATGAAAATCGCTTGGGTTTATCATTTCAACCCATAACGATTTTCTCCTATTCTACAGATCATTCGGGTATGTATCATTTCAACCCATAGTGATTCTATACTAACAGGGAACTTGCAGAGTGATAACAGATATGATAGTAAAATAACAACAGTAACAGGCATATATCATCAATATAAATATGTAACAACCCGGGATTTGCATTACCAATTAATAAATAAAGGTTAGGATTTTTATTTATTTTAATGAAGCATAAAAGGATTTGGAATAACAAAAATTTATTTGAAAAAGGCTATTTTAATTAAATGGGAAATATGGGATTTTAAAATGAGGATAAAATGTTATTTTTGGAAAGTTAAATATTTTAGGAGAGATTTTAAAACGGGTTTGGATATAAACATATATGAACACTTAGACTAATTTTTGGAAACATGTAAATAACTCTCTTCTTATTGGGTTACTAAACCTAGCCCAATAACCCACCCTAAACCTCCTCTATAAATTATCTCAAACTCTCCTAACCTCATTCATTCATCCCTAATCAAAACCCTAATCATTTCCTAAAGCTTTCTTAACAAAAATGGCCTCTATCTTCATCTCCTTCTAGTTTTAGCTTATGCAAGTCATTCTATGCAAAGGTAATGCAAATACCCACCTCAAATCCGTTTTTATATCTCTCTAATTTCTGAAATTTAATTGGTAACACATGTTTTATGTGTTTTTTTGATCTTATAGCCTCCTAATCATCTTTTGCTAACTTGGGTTGATGCTATAGTAGTCTTTGCTGCTTTCTAGAGAGGTATATTGCTAAAAACCTCTTCTAATATGTGTTTAATCATCTTTTGATTTCGGTAATCAGTTAGTAACACATGTTTTATTATGTAACATGTGAATCATAGCTCTTTGATCATCTTTGCTTTCATTTTAGGATGTGCACATAAGGTGCTTGTGATATTGCTTCCTAAGGTAATGCTAAGCTTTGGCCCTTTGTTCCCTTTAGTATAGTGTAGTAATCATAATAGGGTAGTTAGTGATTGATATTGGTGAAATTTGATGCCAAAAACTTGATAAAAACACCCCAAAATCAGCATTGATTGCTGGCTGGAATGTTTCAGCCTGAAAACAGGCTGAAACAGTGGTCTGAGAGCCCAGAGCAGGCCTGGGTTGCACCCAGGTTGCTGCCCAGGCGCAGCAGGCTAGCCCGGTTGGGCTAGCCGGTAGCAGGCCCGCCCTTAGTGGGCGGGCGCGCATGTACAACGCGGGTCCGCATGTGCGTCCCGCTATTTCCCCCAGCCCATGCAGGCTGGGGGCTTACATTTTTTCCCCCAGCCCGCATGGGCTGGGGCTTACATGGTCTCCCTAGCCCGCATGGGCTGGGGCTTACTAATTATTCCCCAGCCCATGCGGGCTGGGGCTTAATATTATTCCCCAGCCCAGGCGGGCTGGGGCTTAATGTTTTTCCCCAGCCCAGGCGGGCTGGGGCTTCATATTTTTCCCCAGTCCGCCTGGGCTGGGGCTTGTTATTTCTTCCCCAGCCCAGACGGGCTGGGGCTTGCAAATTCTCCCCAACCAAAGCGGGCTGGGGCTTGATCAAACCAGCTGCACCGCATGGTGCAGCCTGGTTCACAGAACGGGCTGCACCATGCGGTGCAACCGGCTTCTACGAAATGGGCTGCACCCACTTGGTGCAGCCGGGTTCCGACCCACCGGTTGCTCCATTTTGGTGCAACCGAGTCCGGGTTGCACCATTTTGGTGCAACCGCTTCAAATTGATTGTTTCTGCAATGAACCTTTGGGTTTCAATTGCGAATCAGAAATTGTCGAACTTTGGTTCACAACCATTCGGAATATTTTCCAACACGAATATTGATTTTCAGTGATTCTCTGATTTATCGATTTCTTTGAGATTTGTCTCTAGATTTCGTACACGTGTTTTTTGAATTATTTTCAAAGGATTTTTCACTCCTAAATGGCTTTCAAAATTATTATTATATAATGTTATTTTTAATTATTAAACTATTTACTCCATAATAGGAGAGTATTCAAAAGCCGTTTTAAAGTGATTTCAAAATCAATTATAAAACCGTTTCGCACCATTATTTTCTATAATAAAAATCTCACACTCACTTTTTATCACGTCGAGCGAAGTGGAAAGGTGCTTAAACGGTTAGGAAATCTTCGGCCTATGGAACCGTGTGTATTTTCTTTCCGGTTAATCCCCGACCTTTTCGATTGATCGTTTTGACCTTTGGGTCTAGTTTACCGATGATACGAGGTGGACTTTTTATTGTTTGGAATGTGAGCTTGCTATTGGTTAGTAACCCATTTAGTGCGAACGTGGGGTATGGGACTCATTGTTAACACTTTACGGGTTCCTCTCCAAGAAGTTTGTGACACATTAGCCTCTGGGCGGCCAGTACTGGACCTCTGGGTCACCACGCCTATGGGCAACCGTCTCTGGACACCTATTCTATGGAGCAGTTTCTTTTTTTCCGGCATGTGCCTCTGGGCCTTTATCCTTCTGGGAAGGATCTCGCCGTCTCGCGCGTTCCGCATCTGTGCGAGTGATCGATCACAACTCTACAGTACTTGGCAATAACGACTCCGGTCGGTGCACATGCTATACTTGTATTATCTGATGATTTTTATATCCATTCGAGTACCGCCATTCGGTGTTGGTTCTATGGAACCATACGATGTAAGTGCGATTACCTTGTGGATTCACAGTGTCTCTGGACACTGCTTTTCAGTGTTTGATTTCATTGACTTTTCAGTATATCCCCATTGCTCTTTGGAGCATCGATCTTTGCTTGGGCCTTGATTACAGACTCTGGTCACTCTTGGGATTATTGCCTATGGGCAACTTTATATAGCTTTGGCTACGCCGATGATATGAGGCGATTTTATTTATTCAACACTTTGGTGCTGATATTCTCTTTGGAGATTTTTACTGTTGATTGATGATTAGGGACCGTCATTATATTCATGTGGTCCAAAATACTCTTCTCTTAGGAAAAGTACTATTTCATTTATGTACCGCATTATTATATATCTCAGTTATTACTGATTGTTTAGCTAGCCTGACCCGAGTGTTTTTCGCTCGGGTCAGACCGAGTTGTTTCAGGTTAGGTCTCTGGACTTAGCTTCTGTGTTTCCGCTTGGACATTATCTGCTATGCTGATAGATAGCACTTTTATTTGTCCACTATTCCGCTACTCTGTTATTATTCAGACTTTGATATGTACATATTTTTGACTCACATGTGTGGGCAGTGGCTTTGTACCCACTTATAGTATTTGGATCTGTATTGACGATGTATTGTCCTGGGATTTTATATCTGTTATGTGATTCTGTTATGTGATGTTTTATCATTTATTACTATGCTTGTTTTGATAGGTCTTTAGCCATTGTAATTGCGTTATAAATATTTATTGGATATGTCGAACCACTTGGAAAAAAATATATAGATACCATCCTTTCGACGTATTCGGTAGATAGTTATAGCTTGATTCCAAATGGTCGCTTCCACTATACTCTATTCTCCGCTTTAACAGACAGTATTACTCCCGTAATACTCTTTGTTACAGTGGGTCTCAGAGTGGGGCGTTATAGTTTGGTATCAGAGCGTGGTTTCATGAATAAGCATAATAAACACAGAACAGATACACTTAGTACAATACATTTTAATTAGATCCGAATTAAATCAAATCCCTTCCTTATGTTTATTGATAGATAAGTTAGGAATATGTATAGGAATCCGTTATATTCCGTAGTATTCCTTAATTAATTATCTATCATTGAATCATGTCTAACTCTAATTCCCGTTTGACTTTCAGTATGTTTGGAAGGGGAAGAGGGAGAACCACACGTCAGACCAGTGCTGCTGGGCAGTCCAGCAACACTCATCCAGAGGGCGTGTTCATGACCACCGACCAGATCATGGAGCTGGTTTGGAACTCCCAGTCTCATTCTCAGTCTCCAGCCCCAGTTGCTGATGCTCCGCGCAAGTCTGCTTTTGCGCGCCTCTGCAGTGATTTTACTCATCTCGGAGGGAAGCCGTTCAGTGGCTCCGAGACTGTCTTAGAGGTCCAGGCTTGGATTCGGGTATGCGAGCGCATTTTCACTCGTATGGATATCCCGGATCATGACCGTGTTCTTATTGCTTCCAGTCAGCTTCAGAGTCGTGCCCTGGATTGGTACGAACTCCTTATTGCCGAGATCGATGAGACCACACTTACTTGGGCTCAGTTTCGTGAGAGATTTAAGCTCAAATTCATCCCAGAGTCAGAGAAGAACTCCCTTGCTCGCCGCTTTCTTGATCTCAAGCAGGGGAAGTCCTCTGTATCCGATTATGTCTCTTCCTTTGAGGCCATGTCCAAGTACGGCCTTGAGTTCATTGCTACTCCTTATAAGAGGAACCTCAAATTTGTTGAGGGCTTGAAGAAATATCTGAAGAGGCAGCTTATGCTACAGCTTGAGCTCCCATTCAAGAAGCTAGTCGATGCAGCTCTACATCTTGAGTCAGTCGAGATGGAGCATAGCGATGGGGATGGTGAGGGTTCCAAAAACCCCAATCAGAAGCGGGGTCCATTTCAGAAGACCAAGCCTTGGAACAAGAAGAAGAAGACTGGCAGTTCTGCTGTTCAAACTCAGCCTCAGACTTGTCCTCAGTCCCAGACTCTTGCTCAGCCTAGTGGAACACGTCCTCCGAAGAAATGCTTCAACTGCGGTTCTCCAGATCACTTTATTCGAGAGTGTCCCAAACCTCTCTATTGCACCTTCTGCAAGAAGGAGGGACACAGGATCTCCGCTTGTCCTATTGCACCAGCTAGTGCCAAGCCTGCCAGGCTTAATGCTGCCAAGGCTCCTACCACTTCTGCTCAGCCTAAAGGTACACATCCTTCCGTTCTTGAAGGCTCTATTTTATTTCATGGTAGATCTATTAGAGTTCTTTTTGATATGGGTGCCTCTCACTCCTTCGTATCAAAGGAGCTAGTAGATACTTTATCCTTGGATGTTACTTGTCAAGTTTCTTCACTAAGGATTGTGAATCCCATTGGTGTATCCACAACCCTTAGCTTGCTCTGTGAGAATATAGATATTGATCTTTGTGGCTTTTCTTTCCGTGCAAATCTCCACGTTATGGAGTATTTGGGCTTTGATATGATTCTTGGCATGGATTGGCTCGTTCAGCACGACGCCAAAATTATTTGTTCGGAGCGGATATTATTCATTCACCACCCTGACTCGTCCTCTCCGTTAGCTATTGTTCTTCAAGATGTTGGGCTTTCTGATGTTACTTTATTTTCTCTCGATTCACGAGATGAGGATTTGAACTTATCTTGTATTCCTGTTGTTCGGGATTTCCCCGACGTATTCGAGCCAGTATCCGGACTACCGCCAAAGCGAGCTATTGAGTTCCGCATCGATCTCATTCCAGGCTCTCATCCAGTTGGGCGTCCTCCTACGAGAATGTCTACTAAGGAGAATGAGGAACTCAGGAAGCAGTTAGTTGAGCTTGAAGCGAAGCAGTTCATCCAATCCAGTTCTTCGCCATGGGGCGCTGCTGTGGTCTTCGTTAAGAAGGCTGATGGCTCTCTTAGGCTTTGCATTGACTATCGCAAGCTCAATGAGTTGACCATCAGAAATCGCTACCCACTTCCTCGGATAGACGACATGTTTGACCAATTGAGCGGTGCGAAGGTCTTCTCTCAGCTCGACCTTGCCACCGGATTCCATCAGCTACGAGTCGCAGAAGACAGCATTTCGCACTCGTTATGGTTCCTTTGAGTGGTTGGTCATGCCGTTCGGCTTGACGAACGCTCCGGCTTTCTTCGTCGATCTCATGAATCGAGTATTCCGGGAATACATCAATATATTCATTCTGGTTTTCATCGGTGATATTCTTGTTTATTCTAGATCCGAGGTAGAGAATGCTCGGCATCTGCGGATCGTCTTGGATACTCTTCGTCAGCATCAGCTTAGGGCCAAGCTCTCCAAGTGCCATTTCTGGGAGAGTAAGGTCAAGTTCTTGGGTCATATTGTTTCTTCTGAGGGTATTTCTGTTGATCCTGTCAAGATTGAAGCTATTCAAAATTGGAAGCAGCCTGAGAACGTTCATGATATTCGCAGCTTCCTTGGTCTGGCGGGTTATTACCGTCGATTTATCAAGGATTTCTCTCGTGTTGCACTTCCCCTCACGACTCTGACTCGTAAGGGGGTTCGCTTTATTTGGTCTGATAAGTGTGAAGTTTCTTTCCAGCGATGGAAGGAACTTCTCACTCATGCTCCTATCCTTGTGGTTCCTGAGAGTAACTAGGATCTTGTTGTTTACACCGACGCTTGTGGTAGCGGCCTCGGTGTTGTGCTTATGCAGAAGGATCGGGTAGTTGCTTATGCTTCTAGGCAGCTACGTCCGAATGAGGTTCGCTATCCAACTCATGATCTTGAGTTGGCAGCTATCGTCTTTGCTTTGAAGACGTGGCGTCACTTTCTATTAGGCGAACGCTTCACTCTTTACACCGATCACAAGTCACTGAAATATTTATTCAGTCAGAAGGATCTCAATATGAGGCAACAGCGATGGCTTGAGTTTCTCGCCTCATATGACTTAGACATTCAGTATACCCCTGGCAAGGGTAATCGTGTGGCTGATGCACTCAGTCGCAAACACTCGGCAGTGGTTTCTATGATGATAGCCGAGTGGGATATTCTTGAGACTCTTTCTATGTGTGATATTCGAAATCGAGCTCCGTCTTCTGATCCTCAGATCTTGTTATTCAGCTTGGAAGCTCGTCCTATTCTATTGGATCGCATTGCCCATGCTCAGCGGTAGGATCCAGACTTGTTGCGATATATTCATCTCCTTGAGTCAGGATCCAGTGATGAGACATTGTCGGATTATTCTATTGATTCTCATCGGTGTCTTCGCAGGAAGAACCGTATTTTGGTCCCATCTGATTTATCACTTAGGCGCGACATTCTAGACGAGTGTCATCGCACTAAGTACACTATACATCCCGGGTCGAGTAAGATGTATGCCGACATGTGTCGCCTATTTTATTGGGAGGGCATGAAGAGTGATGTTGCAAGTTATGTAAGCCATTGCATGACTTGTCAACATATCAAAGCTGAGCATCAGCGTCCGTCTGGTCTTCTTCAGCCGCTAGAGATTCCATTGTGGAAATGGGATCAGATATCCATGGATTTTATTGACGGTCTGCCTCGATCGAGGTCAGGCCATACTTCTATTTGGGTCATCGTCGATCGCTTGACCAAATCAGCTCATTTCATTCCTATTAAGTCCACTCGGACTGCTCCTCAGCTTGCCAAGCTATATGTGAAGGAAGTCGTTCGACTTCATGGCATTCCTAGCTCTATCGTCTGTGATCGAGACACTATCTTTACTAGTCACTTCTGGAAGTGCCTACAGTCAGCTTTGGGCTCAAAGCTGAATCTCTCGACTGCTTATCATCCTCAGACTGACGGTCAGATGGAGAGGGTGAATCGTGTTTTAGAGGATCTTTTGCTCTGTTGTATTCTGGATTTCGGAGGTAGTTGGGAGGATCACTTACCGCTTGTAGAGTTCTCCTACAACAACAGCTTTCAGTCTAGTATTGTCATGGCTCCTTTCGAGGCTCTTTACGGAAGGCCATGTCGTTCTCCTGCGTGTTGGTTAGAATCCGGCGAGAAGCTCCTTCTTGGTCCAGATTCAGTTCGGGAATCTTCTGAGAAGATTATTCTTATTCGTCAGAGAATGAAAGAGGCACAGAACCGTCAGAAATCCTACGCGGACAACCGTAGGAAGCCTCTTGAGTTCTCCATTGGTGATCATGTCTTTATTCGGATATCTCCTATGAAAGAGGTTGTGCGTTTCAGCTCTACAAGGAAGTTGGCTCCTCGCTATGTTGGACCATTTCCTATTACGGAACGCATCGTCCCCGTGGCTTATCGTGTGGCTCTACCTGCTCACTTCTCTGGAATGCACGACGTGTTCCATGTTTCCCAGCTTCGCATGTGTGTCCGTGATCCTGATTCTATCATTGAGCCGCATGTTGTGCCTGATTTAGAGATCTTACCTGATTTATCTTTGGAGCAGCAACCTCTTCGTGTGCTTGATTCGGAGGTTAGACGCCTTCGTAACAAAGAGGTTCCACTCATGAAGATTCAATGGTCACCGAATCCTAAGGACTGCACTTGGGAGACCAGAGAATCTATCGAATGCTCTTATCCTGGCTTTCTCCCATCTTCTTCTGCGGGTGAGAATTCTCTATTTTATCTCTATCACTTCTTTTGGGGATTTGACGTTATAGACGACATCTATCTTAAGGAATTGCGGGGACGCAATTTTCTTAAGGGGGGAGTCTGTAACAACTCGGGTTTTGCATTACCAATTAATAAATAAAGGTTAGGATTTTTATTTATTTTAATGAAGCATAAAAGGATTTGGAACAACAAAAATTTATTTGAAAAAGGCTATTTTAATTAAATGGGAAATATGGGATTTTAAAATGAGGATAAAATGTTATTTTTGGAAAGTTAAATATTTTAGGAGAGATTTTAAAACAGGTTTGGATAAGAAAAATGAGTTTTATAAACATATATGAACACTTAGACTAATTTTTGGAAACATGTAAATAACTCTCTTCTTATTGGGTTACTAAACCTAGCCCAATAACCCACCCTAAACCTCCTCTATAAATTATCTCAAACTCTCCTAACCTCATTCATTCATCCCTAATCAAAACCCTAATCATTTCCTAAAGCTTTCTTAACAAAAATGGCCTTTATCTTCATCTCCTTCCAGTTTTAGCTTATGCAAGTCATTCTATGCAAAGGTAATGCAAATACCAACCTCAAATCCGTTTTTATATCTCTCTAATTTCTGAAATTTAATTGGTAACACATGTTTTATGTGTTTTTTTGATCTTATAGTCTCCTAGTCATCTTTTGCTAACTTGGGTTGATGCTATAGTAGTCTTTGTTGCTTTCTAGAGAGGTATATTGCTAAAAACCTCTTCTAATATGTGTTTAATCATCTTTTGATTTCGGTAATCAGTTAGTAACACATGTTTTATTATGTAACATGTGAATCATAGCTATTTGATCATCTTTGCTTTCATTTTGGGGTGTGCACATAAGGTGCTTGTGATATTGCTTCC